>JAPDOI010000470.1:0-499264 GCA_029168955.1 Aplectana chamaeleonis
TTCTTCACCTTTTTTTTCGGTTATTGGGCCAGTTTCAACTCACATCATTCGAACATTCAATTTTGCTAATTCTTTGTAGCAGTATGCGTTAAATATTCGAAAATTCGAATAACTCGAATATTTGGAGAACTTTTTTTCGGATGTTCATCGAAAACAAAAGTGCTCTTTCCGGGGAACCATCGAACACCGTCCTGTACAAAAATTGCTACACCTAATGATCAATTGAGTGTGAGAGTCGTCCTGCATTTTTGGGCCATGGTTCACGTGTATTTTCGTGCGCACGCAACTGACCAAGGATATCTGGAGAACAATTTAGTGAAGAGTATCCTCTAAATGGGTCCCAGAAACGCTGATTGAACGGAAAGTGACTGAGGCGCTGTGGATGATTTCATGGTGACTTTTTGACTTGCCGCTCAGGATTACTTGACCCGTGCATTGAGGTTCCAACAGCGGAAGACCTCTGGCCCAACCCATCTGAGGTCTGTAGGCGGGGTTGCTTGTGGTTGGCTCCTCGGTTTTGTTGTTAAACAGTTTTTTTTTCCGGAAAAATGCTGTGAGTTTTCCCAGAAGTGGCGCGGGATTACTGGACGAACTGCGGATGCCCAGCAGGAAGTATTGAGGGCGAGAAGTTCCTCAGTGGAGAGCCGGGCAGAGCAGTGGCGTGGCGAGAGCAATCCGCTAGGACAGACTGTGGTCAACGTAGAGGTCGAGCAGTTGAGAAGCAGAAGTAAGTCGTCAGGCATTTCAGGGCTTGAAAGAAACTTCATTCTCACCGATTCAGTTGCTGAGCAAGATTCGAACTAGCTCGTGTGGTGAAATGAGACAATGCAGATGGATGCATTGAAGGAAGAGCTGGAGAAGGTAGGCCTGGAAGTGTGCTGAAACGGCGGAGGAACTGGACGTGCAATTCGGTGTACCAACTTTGAGCTGATGACAAAAGCGCAGAGACTCTCCAACTGAGTCTGCATACTTTCTGAAAAGGAGAAACAGAGGTTTCTCTGTTCGAAATCATTCTTTTTGCTCTGACATAATGAATCCTTTTTGTGTATTCAGTTGGGGCAAGGAATGTAACGAAAAACTGTCGTCGGATTGGTCTCAGAGGGAAAGTGAACTGGAGCGCTCGAAAAGGAAAGGTTGGTTAGCACTCTCGCTCTGAATCCACAAACCATATATACAACAAATGCTAGGGTGAAAATCATGGGAGACGACTGGCTACTGAGAAAGCTCTTTGTGCCAATCTCTTTGCTTTCGCCACATATGTATGGGATGTCACAAAAAAATCAAAATCTACTTTATTCTCATATTTTAATTGCATGAAACCGCCGAACACCTCTCGCGCCGTAGCCTGTCTCAGCTTCTGTTGGAACTGCTTCGCTTAATCCTGCGTCTTCTGTCGGGGTTTGCGCCATTAGTCTCCATGTTAGTGTGTAGCTTCTGGAACTAATGTTGCTCTTTAGGCTACATGTTAACTCCCCCAGTAGTTACCCTCCTTTACTATGTGGCATAATTGTCACTGATTTAAAAGGTGTTCGCATCACCATAGTTGCTCGCATGCAGTTGGCCGATCGGCCGTAGCTAGCCCGGTCAGTAAGCATGTATGTAGCATGTACGTCATGCAAATCCATCCGTTGTGGCCGGCTTTGATCACGCCCGGAATGACGATGGTTACTTGGGCCAACGGGAGCGTGGCATATGTGTTCAGTGAAAAAGAAAAGTGGAAGAAATGGAGGTAGCAGTCTGATAGTATACATTGATCCCACTCACTCATTATCGGATATCCATCGGAATGAACCGAAATTTCCATGATTCAAAACCCGATTCACCGAAAAAACGTCAAAATCCGGAGTGATCCAAAAATCTCGGTCACCGAAAGAAATATCAAAATCCGAGTGATCCAAAATCCGATTCAACCGAAAAAAACGCCAAAATCCGTTTCCATTCGAAATCTGAATCACCGAAATGTGCCATAAGTCGGATAATGATTCGATACCGAATATCTGAAATATGTCATGATTCGGATCGGATAATAGATCGATAGAGTCGGATATTGCAGATCTCGCCATGTTCTGTTACCTCAAGAAAAGCGCATCTGATGTCACGACTCGACATTTCATTCTACTTCAGCCATGCAGGCGCGTAATTACACTTCAGACATCCCATTGGCGAGCGTTTCGAAAATTAAGCCAAATTCTCTGCGCATCATCAGCGCAGATTTTGCTCTTAAATCGCATTGATCCCCTTCGTTTGAGTTGTCTGTGCGAGTATAGGGCATTTCAGAGTAGCGTCGCTGCGAAATTCGCGGCGTCGCTCTCCAGAGCGAGAGAAAATGGGCGTGACCATGTCTTGCCACCAAATCATATTTCTCTCTCTGCGTCTCTTACCTCTTTCGCGCCGTTAGTTCAATTGGAAAACAGTGAAATAGGGAAAACAAATATTTTTATAGAGGGAGTTAAAGGCAGCATACATAAGCTCAAACGTAATTGAGATAACTACGGATTTAGAATGGTATGGCACCTGAACACAACGCTCCACGCATTTTGAAGGGGTCAAAACAACCCACAATGACGCTACACGAGTGAGAAGTTGGCCCCGCCTCTGTATCTCGCCTCGCCCCTGCATTTGCGTCCTCTTCCAAAAACAGGGGTGCTGGGCCATTCCCACCTGGTCGTCGATGTGTGTGGTTTATCTATTGTACCTATTCCACCACCCACAAACGACGCCGACGGTGGAATGGCCCAGCAGCCCTGTTTTGGGAGAGGACGCAAATACAGGGGCGGGCAGATTACAGGGGCGGGGGCCAACTTTCTCACTCGTGTAGCGTCATTGTGGGTCGTTTTTGACGCTTCAAAACGCGTGGGCGTTGTGTTTGGTGCCATACCATTCTGATTCCGTAGTTATCTCAATTACGCTTTACGAGCGTGTATGCTGCCTTTAATGGACAGATAGTAAACAATGGTGGAACACACAAACAATTCAACGGAAGAAACTACGCTCGCCCAGCGCAGGCAGCGACTGCGGCATAACGCTGGTCGAGACTATTTCCATCGCGCGACGTGCCGCTGCCGCCGCTGCCAGCTCGCGGCGAGGCTCGCTCGGCTAGAGCTCTCTGAAAGCGCGGTTGTACAGTTTGCGCTGTGTAGTAGCACTTCCCCCATCACTCACAGCGTCTCCGCGGCAGCAAGTTTCCTGCCGCTGCGACGCCACTCTGAACGGCTCTAAGGGGTCTGCAGAGCGTAATGACCGGCGATTGGTCGCCGGAGCGTCGAGCCTTGATGCGGCGACATAAATGTTTCCGAACATTATCGTCGCGGCATCTGTTGCCGCTCGCTGGCAGTGACGCAGGACCGTCGGGGGTGAAACCACTCTACGGTGCCCCCTCGTCACCCCTCACGCCGCGTCGGTTGCTCTCGTCGCCGAATGTTATCGATATTGCATCACCCAGCCCCGTTCGTCACTGCGAGCAACGCCACAACTTCGACTCTGCAGACCCCTTTAGGGGTATGGTAAACATTGTCGCTGTCATGAGCGACAGGCATGGAATGTAGCACAAATCGCGGCAGGACCTTGCATCGTAACAACGGCATCGACTCGTCGTAGGCATTGCAGTTATCGCGCGTACCTGTCACCGGGCAGCCGTGACGCGACGCGGGAGGGCTGACATACTGCTAATGAGGTCGAAGCCTGTCGCCGCTCACTATCGCTGCTGTTGCGGGCCGAAGCTGCAGTGCACTGCGACAGCGACAGGTTTAAACAAAAAATAGAAGTGCAGTTTCCATGTTCTCTTCATGAATCACAGGTTGGTAGAGAAGTGCTGGAAGCGACACTCTATTAAGCAGTGGGGAGAACGTAAAATTCATACGCCATTTTGACATTTCATGTTTCATATGAACATGGGCCAACCCCTTTTTAACGTTCGATTTTTGAATAGACTCGATACTCCCCTTTTTGACAACCGATTTTTGGATATATTCGGAATGACCCTTTTTCGAGGTCCGGAATTTCGAATAGATTCGAATAAAACCGATTCGAATATTTTTCGAATAACTTCAAAACGACAGACTGGAAAACAGTGCTCCTGGTGAGCTGTCAGTGGATCCTCTTGTTCGAAGTGAAACCTACTCGCCACTGGGATCGTGTGTGTGTTTGTGCGTGTAAGCTACGTCCCCCTTCCCTCACACTTTCCGGCCGTTCTATCCTCGCTCCGCACAAACTCACAGAGAGAACTTGATTTGCCTCCCGCAACAGAGGATGACCACATGAGAAAATCCGAGCGACATCAATTGTATAAAATCTCAGGCAAGAGATGAGGAATGTTTCGAAATCGAGCCGCCACGCTACGATGAAAACGCCAATTTTTGAAAAATCGCGGCGCACGCAGCGGGGAGCCAACTGATTCCGAAATCCTCTCGGACACTCGGCGTCAGCAGACCGGGGGAATTTCCGTTGTAACCAGCAGGTCGGGCCCGTAGAAAAGCGCACTCGCAATCGGCAGGCCGGTAAAGTTGAGCGAGCAGGCCGGGGCAGTTCGGTTGCTGCGCATATACGCGCCGCTTTGAGAGGAAAATATGCCAGCTTCTCCAAATTACATGACAATAAGCGCTTTGAACGTCAGATCTAAACCCGCGCTGCACTCGATAAGCGATTTTATGGCAACTCCGAGGCTGCCATGAGTAGCCAAGTTAAACTACCATCGCGCACTCCGTACGAGCGGCACTTGAGATCGATCCCACGTCTACTGAGTAGACTGGAAGGGTACATCCGCTATGGTTTGTCCTAGCAACAATTTTTGAAAAAGATGAGTTTGCACCTGTGGTGTGGGATAGTGTGTTGGAACGAATATTTTTTTTGAATATTCGAATAATTCACTTCTTCGAATATTCGATTATTCGAATAACCCGAATATTCCACTTCTTTGAATATTCGAATTATTCGAATATTCGAATAAACGAATATTCGGGCAACACTCTATGTGGGAGAGGATCACGGACATCGTAATGGGAGGAATCAATAGTATAATCGATGGTGCTGAGGAAATTTCTCGGCGTGCTGTGATTGTGCCCCGGCCTACCCGCTATAGCGCGGAAGCGGCAAGCCGGGGCATCACTGCCGGCTGGCGCGAAGCGGGTGCCCGCGCCTGCTGGGTCTGGCGGGTTCCCGGCCTGCTGGAACCCAAATGTCTGAGCTTCGACGTGGTCAAGTACCCAAGCTAATGGAACACACGGTCATCTACCGTACACCATAAATAGCGCGGCGACGAGGCAAATTCTTTTGAAACTATTTGAAATTATAACTATTGGAATGAACATATCTGAATAGTTGAATAGATGCGAATACCCTCTTTTCTCAGAGGTCCGATTTTTGAATAGTATTAGAATAGTGCGATTTTAAAATTCCGATAATGAATACGTATTCGAATGACCATTATTCGAATATATCGATTCGAATCTATTCGAATGGCACATCTATATGGTAAGGTAGAAAAATCTTTTTTTTTCTTCAGGATTTTCGCCAGACTATCGATTTTCCTTGGACTTTTTGAATTATACCATCTTGTATCCTGACCGGATATTCGGATTCCGACTCACCGAAAAAAAGGTCAAAATCCGAGTGATCCAAAAATCCGAATCACCGAAAAAAGTTGTTAAAAAATGCGTGAGCGGATCTCGAATCCCGAATCACCGAAAAAACGTATTTTTCGGATTTCGATCCGAAGTCCGTCTATCCGTTTAGCCTCCCTATCCGAATATCCGTTTAGCCTCCCTATCCGAATGTTGCTATTTTGATTCTATCCGTTTGAGTGGGATACCTGCGAGTCTTTGATTTTTGAGTGAATCCGGAAATTCGGGTATTCGAATTTTTTTTTGATTTCGGATCCAATGTATAGGGATAGTATCGTGAGGACTCTAAAAAGATCGTTATACAGAACGAATTTCGAATAAATTCGTTCATTTTTTATTTCGAACGAACGAATTTTTGGTATAAAATCTGTTCATTTTTCATTTTAAATCGAACTAATTCTCAAACTAAATTCGTTCATTATTTTATTTCGAACGAACGAATTTCGATTAAATTCTTTTATTTTTGTTATTTTCAGAACGAACGAATTTCGAAGATAAGTTCGTTCAGTTTTTATTCCGACCGAAAGAATTTCCGAATAAATTCGTTCATTTCTTTATTTCGAACGAGACGAATATTCGAGATTCGGAATATTCGAATGGACGAATAATCTAAGTACATTCATAGCAACATCACGCAACTATGTCGTGGGCGGCAATAAAAAGTTGAATTCTTCTCTTCTAAAGCTTCATTCACAAAAGGAAATCAATAAGGCACGAATCATTTTCATTCCTAAACCTTGATGGGCTTCCTACCTCGAAGAATGCCACAAAAATCAACTTCTTTTCAGCCTCTAACTTAGCTTCTAGGGGGTCATTCAAGGTGCTGAAAACGAATAAGAGATCCACTTACGGTGCTTCTAAAGATCACGGTATGTTTGAAGTCTTAATTACGTCTGTCTGAAAGTCTCCCGATATGACTGAAAGTTTGCTCAGAGAAGTTCTTTTTTATCCTTATCACAAACCCTTTGTCCGCTTTCCGGAACAGATTGGTAAAGCACCCCACTCGGTTACCGCGTAACCAAGGGGGGGACTCGGAAAAATTTTCCAACTTGGGTGGGGGCACCTTCTGAAGGGCCGGTAACCAGGGCATGCACCTTACCCTGTTTCCGGAATATAAAAGTAGGTTATAGTACTCGAATGGCAAAGATCTCTACCCCTAAACCTCAGTAATCCTTCAAAAATCCAAAAAAAGAAAGAGATTCTTGATCCACATCTAAAAACTCCTAACGAAGTTTCAGCCAAATGGGTATTATCCAAAAAAAAAGGGGGTACCACTTTGTCATCCCATCAGGACACGCACATTTTTCTCGTGCCGCCGGGCAATCATAACACCAATCCGGGGTTTCCCTACCCTTCCAAAAATCGTTTCGGCGCGGAGAATCGGGCGTGGCCATATGCAATGGTCAAGTGGCCCCACTGCCGGAGATAGCACGGCCAAATCCAAGACTTCGACAAACCACGGCACCTTCCTGTAACACACCGGAAACGGATGTCAAATCTGTGTTAAGCACCCTTGCAAAGGCACAGTCCAAGCTTTTCATAGGTAATTTTTTGATATTATAGTCCGTCGTCGCTCAGCCTAGCAACCCCTGCCAAGCGCGAAATCTCAATCTGCTTCAAATAAGCGAGAAAAAGCTAGGAAAGTGCTGGTTACGCCTCCTTTGAAAGAAAAATGGGTAACACGCCCACTCCAGGCTCGAACTCAACAGGAAGGAAGAGACGCGCGAACGATTCTCATTCGAAACCCATGTTCTTCGATTTCTTTTTCGGTCTGGCTTTTTATATTGCGGCCTTTGGTTCAGAAAAGGATGGCTGCGAATAACCGAAGAAAAAATACAGGCCTCGAGGCAACTCGTCCGCGAACTCTCTAATGCCGTTCTGCAAAATCAGAAATTTTTGAAGAGCTGTAACTCCGCCTGCAATGAGTTCTGAGCGACTATGGGAACACCATTAGATCATCAGCGTGAAATTTTCTCCAAGTTTGGCATGAAACACAAAAAATCGATTCTGAGGAGGCTTTGGGCTGTGCCTCTTTAAAGACACAGTCGAACCTCTGAATCAGAACTTTTCGCTTTCCTTGCTTGTATTGGGGAGAAAATTTCACGCCTGATCACATTGGCTTCTTTAGGGTTTGCTCAGAACTCACTACGAACGGAGTTATGGCCCCTCTCAAAGATTTTGAAAATTGAACGGCGAGAAGTTTGCGGAGGAGTTGTCTCGAGCCTGTTTTTTCGCGTTATCCGCAGCCATCGTTGTGCAGCAGGTCACAATATAAAGCCAGACTGAAATGGAATAAAAGAACATAGTTTTTGAATAAAATCAATCGCCTCCTCTATTGAGATTGGAAGCTTGTCGGTGGGCGTCACCCATTTTTTCTTTCAAGGGGGCGTGGTCGACTTTTTACTCGCTTTTACTCGCTTATTTGAGCGAATTGAGATATCGAGCTTGGCAGGGTTGCTATCCTCTGCTTCCAAGTGAAATTTATTTCCGTTCGTCGTGCGCGTCTGCTCACGTACGCTCAGCCTTCTCCTTCCCTTCTCCCCCACACTTTCCCGCTGTCTCTACCCGCGCTTCGCACTAACGCGCGCGAGGGAACAGAAGTAAATTCTCGCTCGTAACCAGAGTGATACATATATGCGGCGACCGGAATATACTATCAAAAATTATCCCTCGAGCTTGGACCCTCGATGCGTCTTTTAAAGGTTGCGATCGCGGCTACTTGCCGCAACCCCTAATTTTCCCTGCCGCAGCGGTTTTGGAAGGATGGAAGAACCCCGCTTTGGTGTTATCATTGCGCGGCGACATGGGGAAAATGGGCGTGGCCAAGTGTGACGCCATATCACTCCCCCTGTTAGAGTCGCACCTAGTAGCCTCCTCCAGACGAAGTGTGTGCAAAAAATTTAGCCCTTACGTTTGAAAAAAGTTGAACAGTGGAGTACTGGAGAAAATGAATTCAGTCTTGGAAAGTGGTATGGCGATTCCTTCACATATTAGAGGCTAATTTTTCATAATTTTTATTTGAACCAGCTCGAGTATTCGAATCTCTCGAATAATATTCGAATATTCACCCTTTTTCCGGAATAGTCGAATTCGATAATAATATTCGAATATCCACCTTTTCCGAATAGTTGAATTTGAATAAAGTTCGAATATTCACCTTTTGCGAATAGTCGAACTTGATAATGTTCGAATATTCACACTATTCGAATATTGGAATGTTTTGAATGAAAATGCTCGTCTTGAAAAATTCTTCGAATATTCTGGTCCTCACTATAAAGTGGATAGTGCCGTAGAGATATGGGTTCATTATCGGCTAAGATACAGCAGACCAACGACTGGCTCAGGACGGCTGTTTGTCGATGTCGTCTTTCCCTATAGGACACAAACATTCAGCTGTCTTTCGCAGCATAATAGCTTTCATAAGGTGTTTAGGTGATATGTAGTTCAATTCTTCATTCTTAAACATTATAAAGCACCCATGTATTGTTACCAGTTAGAAAGCAAAGATCAGTAGATCATTGACTTGGAGATGGTTGGGTATGCTCTTTTCTTTTCGCTCATGAAGGTAGTCGTAGAACAATTACATTCTGGAACCGCCAGCTCTGAGGTTGCGGAACAACGGTTAGACGTTGCCTCGCGGATACGAATTCTAATAGTTTGCAGAAGGCAACTATGTATAAATTTGTGTGCACTCTGTAGTATGCATTGGGTTGGGATCATGCTACTTTTTTCAATCAGAAATTTCGCATTGAATTTCGAGAACTGCGGTGACTGGTTATACATAGCTTCATTCTGAAAGAAAAACTATTTTACCTTACAAAAATAGAGTAGTGTCCTTTTGTGCAATTTTATAAATTTTTGGATTGAAGTAAAGTGGGGAGGGGGGAATTGTCCCCCACTTTATTGACCCGAAAATCAGTGAAATTGAATCTGATTCAAAAACCCATTTTACACTGAAGCTTGTAGAGCGGAAAAATTTCCGGTCCACAGCAGTAAGCCAAAATTTCCGAAAAGTGCTGAGTCAGTTCTTACCCTCGTTTTATCTTGTCTGAAAATCGATGAAATAGCATTCTTTTGAAAAAAAAACTACTACGCCATCTTGCAGAGTAAATAAACTCCTTTCTAAATCTGTTTATGACATGCTCCCGGAATTTTGTCAAATTCTATGCGAATTTTTTTCGATTAAAAAAATACAGGTGCCTCTTGGCATTTGCAATAAAAATTTCCTATCGTTGTCCTGTTCGCTTCCCAAACAACTGATGATCCTCAAAAAATGGACTGAGGGCACTATTCCTTCGGAAACTACTTCTTAGATCCTTGAAAAACGACAAAGTTGTCCGAAATTGTGCCAATAATAAGTCTTCCACCCTAAAAACCTGTGAGGAACAGGAAAAAAACTGGAACTTATTCCCCAACTCATTATCACCTTTTGCTCCATGTGTTTAAATTGTGATGCACGTGTTTGACTTAGTCCAAAGATAATAGCAAAGTCTGGCTATAAAGATCTGCCAAATGTTTGTTTCAGGAGGCAGAGGTGAAGGAAGAACTCAAAAGGCAAGTGATGAACTGGAGTCCGTCCAAGAGAAATTGCAAGAATCGGAGCAGACGTTGACATCAGTTCGAACCCAGCTCGCGGAAGCAGAAGCTGGTTCGGCTAGCTTGAGGGTCGATCTGGGTGAAGCTCATGAGCGACTCAACCGCTTGGAAGAGGAACTGTTCGCTACCCGAGCCGAGCTGGATAACGCCCGGATTAGGACTGCAAGAGACAACAGCTGTGAAAAAAGAGCTTGAACATCTCAAAGAGGAGGTTTGCATTAACATTAAAATAGACTAAGTAATTATTTCGTGGCTGACTTCTTCCAGCTGGAGCATGAGCGATCTTCTGGAAGAGCGAAGTGGGAGGAAGTTTGCAAGAAGGTTCTGGAGGGCGAGTCGAGCGTGCCTGAAAGCAGGAAGAATTCACTCGAAGTCATCAATAAGGCAAGCATTGTCCCTCCTGATCAAGAGTGTTGCTGTATTCCACGATCAAGTTCTATGTAGGGTTCATTTTGTGTTTTAGGTGCAACATGTTGAGTATATGACAGCGTTTGAAGAAAAGATCACCTGTCTAGAAAAAGAATTACAGGAGGCGAAAACCATGATCAAGCAGGAAAAGGCCGTAAGCTGATGACATTCCTGGAAAACAACAGCTTTGTTCTTTGATTCGATATTCTTTAGGAAAAGAAGAAATTTAAAACAGCTCTAAAGCAGGTACGAGACCGCGAGAAGTCGCGAATTGAACTTTCTGAAGTCCAGCAACAGTCAACGACGGAGGTTCGGCAGAGCGTCATCCTCCACGAGAATCTGCAGACCATGGGACCACAGGATTCGACCGAAAAACAATCTGAAGTCGATCTGGATGAGATAAATATGAAGATTAGGGTGGGTTGTGGATGCTATTATAACATATGTCTAGCTAGATGTTTATAAAATAAGCCTTCAAATCTTATGTACAGGAACTGGAACTGGAGAATCGGCTATCTCGTGAGCTGAACATCGAGTACAGTCACACAATGCTTGAAATGGAAAAGGAAGTGATTGCTCTAAAGGTACAGTTAACCTTGCAGCGTAATCTGATCTCACGACACAGTTTCGTTTGGCTGCAGGCACAGATCACTTCACTCAGAGGCGAATCTCAGCATTTCGAGATGGAGCTCAAACTGCATGAGATGCTTGAAGAAGAGCTGGAAAAGGAACTAACCGACGCAAGGCAGAAGAATGAGGTATAGTCGATCCTGAACCCCTTGTTAATTGTGCTCGCAGCCAATATAATCCAAACCCACTTATGAACTGACCTTGTATCCTCTGTTTCCGAGTGAAATTAATTTCCGTTCATCGCGTGGGCTGCATCTCCTTCTCCCACACTTTCTCGCTGTCTCTATCATCGCTCCACACAAGCGCGCGAGAGAACAGAGTAAATTTGGCTCGGAACCCTGCCGAGTTGAGACTCGGACTCGCAAACCCGAGGCGGCACTGCTATTAAGATAGGGTTCACGGCGGCCTTCTCCAGATATCCTTGAACAAACTGGGTGTGCTCCTCACGCAAAAGACGAAACTTTTCCATGTTGGAGTCGGCCCATCTCTGTGCATCAACTTAACGAGGAGCATCTGCAAACGGCGTCCTATTCGACCTCTCTCTAATGGGCTTCATAATTCTCTTTGTCGGATGATTCGGCTGTCTCAGAACATTAATCTGCTGTGCCTGGAGTTCACAATGCTCCTTGACTGGCAAAATGCAGGCTTTCGCGTGAAGATGTTCTATTGGGAAGCTCCTTGCACAACCGGTAGCATTTCTAAGCGCAACATTCTGTACACGCTGCAGCTTATTCCAGGAGCTGTCTGAGACCAGGTGCTGCTACACTGGTGCCGCATATTCCAGAGCTGGCTGAACTATTGCTCTGTAGGTTCTCAATATAGTCTCTCGGCTGTTTCCCCATGATGTTCCTCCGAGAGCTCTCAAGATATTAAACCTAGCCTTGAGGACTGTTTGTTTCTGTTCCGCGTTTTGTGGAGCTTCAGTGACGGATCAAGAATAAGGCCGAGCAGCTTGGGGAATTTTGCTGCTGGCAACCTGTCACTCGAGTCTTCTTCATGACGTGGCAGTGAGCGGTCGACCTACCCCACTCTTCAAGAAACCGCCAGGATCACCGAAGACACCGACCCAATACGTATTCGGCACACGTGGGTCGTATGCCGGATTCATCAGCTGCTCGACACAGACTTTGAGCATCATATTAGGAAGAGCTTCAACTCGACGAGATAGGCGCTAATCTTGTTAGCGGCTACCTGCAGGTCAAGGTCCTGGCACATGATGGTGATGTCGTCGGCGTACAAAACAATCTTTATATCCTGCGGTGGCTCGGGTAGATCCTCAAGATACAGGCTGAATAGGACAGGAGACAACACTCCGCCCTGTGGAACACCGGCTACTATTGGAATGCTAAAGGATACGTGATTCTGGAACTGAACCTTAGCCCGGCGGCCTTTAGTAAACGCTGCGATCCATCGCTTGTGCCAGGATGGCAGCAAGGACTTAAACACTTTGTCGGATAGCAGTCCCAAGTTAACAGAGTCAAACGCTTTGGTCAGGTCGAGGGCGACGGCTGCCGTTCTTAGGGGCTTTCATGTTGAACCCATCGACCGCAAAGCTCACGATCTCAATAGAGCAGTAGTAGTAGAGTGAAGTTTCCTGAACCCATGCTGATGCTGCTGTCGCTCATTTTGATCAGCCAGGTCCCTACGATCAACTTTTAGCTAATTTGGCGACGGGAGTTAAAAGGCTAATTGGTCGAGAGTCTTTTTGCCGTACTTTGGGACTTGCTTGGCTTTGGCAGCGGTATCACATCGGCTGTCTTCCAAGCTTGGGGTAGAGTGCAGGTCCGGAAGAAGTGTTAATGGTATCTGCAAGCATCGTTAGAAGTTCCATGGGAAGCTTCTTCAGGATGGCTGGGGAGATCCCGTCAGGTCCGATAGCCTTCGAATTCCGCATTTCTTTGATAGCCTTCTCTACTTGAGTAAGAGTAAAGGCCTCAGAAGCGTTCATGAGCGGCAACCGGCTCAGCTCTCTAACCGTGATTGTGTTTTGAACGCCTCGCTTGGCACGTGTGATGAAGATATTCTTGCCGAGCGCATAAGCAGCCGCTTTCCCTGATTTGTAGACGTTCGCCTCGAACTCAATAGCGGAGCTCATCGAGGGAGCGGACTTGCCGGAAATTTTTCTCTACACTTTCCACGTCGTAGTTCCGTCAGCCTTGAAATTCATCTTTTCAGTGAACTTCTCCTAGCGCTCCTTCTTGTTCTTGTCTAGGTCCTTCTTGATCTCATTATACAGCACAGCTATATACGGGTCTAGATGATCAACGGCTATCTCCTCATCTCTGGTCCTTATCTTCTGCAGTATCTCCCTGCTGACAGTGGGATAAAAGTTCTTCACTCGAGCCACAGGAATTGCTGCTTTCATGGCCTCGCGGACGGCACTTGTTAGATGACGTTATTTCTGGTGGGCATCGCCATTCCATGGGAAGTCGACTGCATTGCGGAGTGCAACATCTCTGAACAGGGTCCAGTCTGCAAGGCCTAAATTGAGGTAAGAACGGTGACACAAACCAGAGTAAGGGGCAAGAGAGTCAGAGAGATCAATATAGACAAAGACGGGAATGTGATCACTGGAAAGAGTTGTGGATGTGGACCACGTGCAAGAATTAGAAAGATTGGAAGACACAAAAAAGATATCTCGGTTTGAAGGTTGGCCGTTGGCAGGTGTCGTGCCGCGGCCCACCTCTCGCCACAGTATACACGGTGTTTCGCCGGAGATGGGGAGACGGACCACAGCCCGATCACAGTAACAAAGTGAAGGTTTTACCCCGCGCTCATGCTCGAAACCCTCTGCCACGCGGTTACGCAAATATAGGCTCTGCGGCCTTCCTAAAACTCACTCAGGGGGAGTTAATGAGATGTTTTGTGGGCGCCATCGAAAGGGGGCGCTATCAGTTACGACGAATAATCCCGATCTCTCGACGAATCATCACGAAACCGATACACTTGACGTGCAACCAAATACGCACCTCATGCGACGCCACTGATGTTTATTGATAAAACCACTGAGACGTTTAGTACTAAGTGTTTGACTTACTTACTTACTTAATCGGTTGGCTTTCGCCTGACGCGGTCATTCCGCATCTTCACCGAGGTGTGCCGTCCTAGTAGTCAGCCGTGTCTATTTTTCACGGTCTTCAGCCACAGTTTGAACACATTCCATCCAGCTGTCACTATTCCATTTCCTGCGAAACGAAACATCGCGCCTGAACTGTCTTTCGATGCCGAGTGACTTCAAAGCCTCTTTAACCACATCCATCCAGAACTTTCGCCTACGCCCAGGTGGCCGTTTCCAGACAGGATTTGGAAGCATTCTTAGAGCGTGTTTTACGAAACGATCCGGCGTTCTTCTTAGTATATGCCCGAGCAGTCGTAGTCGACTTTCCATTGCTGCTTGAGATGGCGTTAGGAGATGCTGGCACCTCCCTCGTGTCAAGCGTTGACGTACTCCGTCGCCTTCTTGTAAAGGTCTTCGTTATGGCATACACGCGGCCTGAAATATCCAAGCAAACGCGTATATCCGTTGTCGAATATCCGCTGCATAACTACCATCGTTCTTTAGCAAACAGCCCAAAAATAGAAATCGTCCACCAGTTCGATACGTTGTCCGTTCACACAAACTCCCGTTGAAGGCCTATGAGAGACCCACATCTGCTTGCATTTGTCGGGACGAAGACGAAGTTCATAGGCTGCGGCATACTTCGAAACGAGGTTCACAATCCTTTGCAGTTTTGCGTTGTTTTCAGCGAATAACACAATGTCGTCGGCGTACTCCAGGTCGACAAGGGAGCGTGCTGATGGTGTTAGGATCACATCTGCAGGAAACTGTTCTGCAACTCTATGCATAATGTCGTCAACGGCGAAGTTGAAAAGAAAAGGGCCTGCTACGGCTCCTTGCCTTACTCCTGTTTCCACCTCGAAAGCTGGCGTAAATTCGACAGGTGTACGAACTGCTGCTGTTGTTCCTCTGTTCATGTCCTCGATTAGCCGAACATACTTTTCCGGGACTCCATCTGCTCGCAGAGCATTGAGCAATCGATCACGATGAGGAGAGGCGAACGCGGCTCCAAAATCCAAAAAAGCAAGCTGTAATGGCTTCGAATACCGCTGCCACGATTCAATTACTCTTCTCACGACGAACACTTGGTCGATGGTCGATCTTCCTGATCGAAAACCGGCTTGCTCATCTCTGGTCGTTCCTTCACGATGTTTGATAAGTCGCTCTAGAATGATACGTTCTAAAACCTTGTACATGACACGAAGTAGGGAGATTCCTCTGTAGTTCCTAGGATCCGTGACGGATAGCTTCTTGTGAAGAGGTGCGATGATCGCATGTCTCCACGAATCGGGTATCCTTTCGCTCATTCATATGGCACGGATGGTGTTGGTCATTTCACGAATCCCAGACGGAGGAAGAGCTTTCAGCATTTCAGCAGTGATGTTGTCATCTCCACCTGCCTTTCCATTCTTCATTTTCCGGACACAATCCAAAACTTTAGACTCAGTCGGCGGTTCCTCACTGACATCGTAATGTGCTCTCTGAACATGCGGGAGCTCAGGTACTGATGGCGCTGGACGATTCAGTAGTGAACTGAAGTAATCCTTCCATATTGGCAGCCTTGCATCACCAACTGCAACTCCATTGGTAGTGTTCAAGACAGGAGAACATCTTTTCATCTTCCCGCTGTACTGTCGCAGCAACGTTAGGCTCTCCTCGGATTCTTCTCTTCCCAAGCCTTCTCGAACTCCTTAGCTCTACACGTCCACTCTCTTCTTCTTCTTGTCAGCCATGAACAGAGCATCGCATCAGAGGCGTAGGAAGTTAGCCGTTTCACACGGTCTGTACCATAGATCTCGAGCAGGTAACATTGTAGGTCTGGCGGGACATGAAAATAGATGCAATGAATCATGTCCAGCACATTCACAATCAGGGCATCTATCAGGGACTGACTGATCAATCCGATGTCTGCCACAAAGCGCGTATGCTCAGCCATCTGGAGTCTTCTGCGGGAGAGCTCGGATGTAGCCCAGCGTTGTTGATCGACAGCAGACAGGGAAGCATTGAGCGGCGTGCGTAGGTTTCTTGATTGGGGGCCGGACGACAGAAGACGGTAGTTTGGATGGTTCGGGCTCTTGACAATACTTGTGAGAAACTGCTGAGACTGGAGTAAGCAGTGCTGTTTTACGGGGAGTAGGCCGGTTTCCTGATGAAGACGCGAAATAGGCGTCGACTTGTGATATCCAGTAATAAGCCTGAGGGCAGTATTCTGTGCTCTCTGCAACTTGCACCGAGAGGATTCAGAGAGATGTCTGGTCCCAATAGGGGCGCCATATTCCAAGACCGGTTGGACCATGGCTCTACAAGTCGTACGTAGTACTTCTTTCGTGCTGCCCCACGAGGTTCCAGCCAAAGCGCGAAGAATGTTGTTGCGCGAGTTGGCAGCGGCAGCTCGTATACGCGTGTTCTCATGGAATCGTGAAGAGGGGTTCAGGAAAGCTCCCAATAGTCGAGGATGCTTAGACAGCGGCAGCTCGTGACCATCCCAGACGACTTTGGGATGTAGTCGATGTTCGATAGTAGCTGTCGTACATAGTGTAGCACTTGATTTGGAGGCAGAGACAGTCAGCGACTTTGATTTAAGATAGACTGCCAGGGTCGAAAGTAGTCATTCATGGCAGCAGTGGCTCGATCGATAAGAGTCCGTGCAAATGATTGTGATGTCATCGGCGTACAGGTACAGATGAATACCAGTTGGTGGCTCAGGAATATCAGACAGAAATAGCGAGAACAGGCTCGGGGATAACACCCCGCCTTGCGGGACACCGGCTTTCAAAGGGACCGAAGACGATAGATGTCCGTCGAACCTCACACGAATGGACCGGTTTTTGATGAAGCTATTAATCCATCTTTTAGACTAACAGGGCATATCCGATTCCAGTATGGGTTTCGATAGAAGCGGGATACTGTCGCTATCAAACGCAGCCGTGAGATCAATAGCAACGACGAGGCTTTTACCAGCCGGAGTCTTGCGATTAAATCCAGCAATGATATGCTCGGTGATTGACGTCAGGGCAGTGATGGTGGAATGCTCCTTCTTGAAACCATGCTGGTGAGTGTTGTGCTGCAACGCGTTTTGGAGGAGCGGATTGACGACTTTTTCCGCAAGCTTGGCAAGGGGAGAGAGAAGGGAAATGGGGCGGTGGGAGGCAGCCTTATCCGATGGTTTGCCTGGCTTGGCGATGGGGATGACGACAGCTTGTTTCCAGCGGGCCGGAATAACTCCAGAACTGAATGACGAATGAATAAGATCAGAGAGCAGTTCGTAATAGGGATCAGGAATATGCTTGAGATGAACAGCCGAAATCCCGTCGGGTCCCTCAGCCCGCGAATTTTTCATCGATTCGATGACCTTGTCGATGGCGGAAGGAGAGATAGCAGGGGCATCCAGTCGACTGAGCTTCCTGATTGCTCGCATTGTTCTTCTGTGTTGCTTATCCCGAGGCGAGGGCGAAGATGAAAATAGTGTGCCGAGCAGACAAGCGGCTTCGTATCCGTGCTCGAATCTTCCAGACGGAAATTCGAGCATGTTGCGATCAGTGCTCATCTTTGCCTGGAGAGCTGTTTCAAGGTGGTCCAAGCTTTTTTGGCATCCACGGCGAAATCGATCGACTCGGTGAGCTCTTTCCAGCGTTGCTGCTTGTGTTGATTTAGCAATGCGGTGATGTTTTCCCACAGCTGTTGTTTCGTTGGATCATTGGGGTCCGATCTTCGTTTGTCGTCTCTCGTAGTGATCAGTTCAAGCACTTCACTGGGCACGTTTGGGTGAAAAGTCTTTACACGTCCAGTAGGAATAGCAGCTTTGGAAGCACGTCCTATGGCATCGATAATGAACTTCTCCTTGTCGTAGACTGAGCCGTTCCACGGGTAGCTGGCCACCTGGCTGAGCAACACCTCTTTGAATAGGTCTCAGTTAGCCTTACGATAATTAGAATAGGACTTACAGCGAGAGCCAGAGAACGGAGCAAGCAAACTATTAAGTGACAGATCCAATGACGTAATAATGGGAAGATGATCACTGGCCAGCGCCACATCGGTAGTCCAGTTACAGGAGATAGCTAGCGAGGATGATACAAAGGCGATATCAGGTGAGGAAGGCCTACCCACTGCCGGAAGACGAGTGGGAGAATCCTCATTGATAGGCACAAGATCACAATCATCAGCGAATAACTCAATGAGCTCACCTCTATTGTCAGGCTCTAGAGGAGAACCACGAAGGAGAATGAGCATTGAAATCACCAGCTACTACAACCGAACTTGATGACAAGGCAGTATGAACAGTATGTAAGTAATTTGAGGGGTCAAACGCCTTAGGACAGGACATGGATGGGGGTATATAGACGTTGACAATATCAAGGGGGCCACTTTGTAATACAATATGAACACCAAGACATTCAACAACATCATCAGTGGGAAGAGCAATAATGTGAGAAGGGATGGATGATTTTACAAACGTTGAAACACCACCGCCATGGGAAATACGTGGAATATGATAGGATAAATAGCCGGGGAGACGGGGGAGAGAGGAGGAAGATGTGCTAAGCTTGGTCGCCTGCAGGAGAATGACATCAGGTTGAGTGCGATCTACATACACTGTGAGTTCAGCAAGTTTGGCACGGCAGTGCCATTAATATTGAGTTGATAAATGCTTAGACAGTATGTTGAGGAACCCTAGGGGGGATTTACAGAGCAAGACATACAACAGTAAGCATGAGTGTAGTCATCATAGCTGGACAATCCCGAACATTTGAGGTGCACTTTCCAGCCAAGAGCAACCACCACATTGAATGCTTGCAGCTGGTGGTGCGTCTGTTGGGCGAAGATAGCTCCGCAGTGGCGGCAGGGGATGATCGTGGTGTCTTGCTGCGCGGTCCCCGGATTCTCTCTCGACGCCAGCCCTAGTAGAAGTGATGGAATACAGAGGAGTGTAGCAGCCAGCCATCTAGCACTCCCAATACGAAAAAATCCACATGGAGTGATTGATGTTCGTTTGATGAGCCTCCATACGTCGACTCCACAGATCCATCACGCGTAGGTTGAAACATCTTGGATCACTTGAACATCTTTGGATCGTCCACCCTCTTTCGCGGGTCACTTCGAAGCTGCCTACGCAACTCTCTCTCTCCCCTCAGACGCTTCTCCTCCACGAAGTTTTCTGCAGTCTCAGGAGAGAGCACATACCTTGTTGTAAGTAGACGTCGTTTCGCTTTGAGACGTAGGCAAGCTTCTTCTTGGGCTGCCACAACCGGGAGTAAGCCTCTTTCAGAGAGCAATGGGGTCCTGGATGCATTTAGACAAAAAGAAATCTGCGTCGCAAAGTTTGGCTTCTTAGTCCGTACTCTGATGTTAATAGAAACGCGTTGTCGAAAATTCCTTCTGCTCTTCTTCATCTCTGAGGCTTGTCATGTCAATCCTCTGGAGAGGCTGGAGCCCTCGCTTCCTCTCTATGAATCCTCGCAGTGAAGTTCAGCAGAACAGGACGGTGATCCGAATCGAATGCGACATCCCACACAGCTCTAGATCTTCGAGATGTCCGATATTGGAATATTCCCTCGTCAGGACATAAGTCAGAAGCATGTAGTTTTTCCAAAGTTGGTCATCTTCCGCTTCCGCTGCCAGGGCTAGGGCACACGTCCCGGAATGACGATTTTGAATATGCTCCTCCTTTAGCTCTTGTACCTTTTTAGAGCTACCTCCTTGGGAGATCAGAATTGGCTGTTTTTACAGAAGTCGAGCATCAGCACTCATGATTTTGACATTCTGATTTTGATAAGGGCAAGTGTCCGAAAAAGCATTGAATAGAGAAAATTCTGAAAATGTCAACAAAAAAAGGTAAGTGTAATTTCCAAACATTCAAAACAATAATCCCATAGAAGAAAATGCTTCAGTAAGACGGCTGAAGTTATGACAAAAAGATAAAACAATTTTTTCTATTTCAGAGCATAAACAGGATTCCTACAATAAACAGAACTACTACTATTGCAGTAACTTAAAGTTTTCTGGTCGATTTTTTCATGAACCTAAGTGAAGGATTAATTAATCCGTGTTTAATTGTTTTGATGAAAAAAATCAGAACTATTTTTTAATGGTGTGGGGAAACATGGTAGGATGAATGTGATGCTCAGGGACTGGGAAAAAACCTCAGTTTACTATCCGGGCCTTGTATGCCGGTATCCCTTGAAATTCGGCTTCGCCTGTTGCACGATATGGTGTTTGTCCGGCAGGTACACAGCGCGCAATGGAGTGGACGCGCTTCACAAAAATAATTAAAAATGCAATTTATTAGTGAACAGGGAGGAGAAAAGGAAAGAAACTCAGAGGAAATGGAAGAAGGTAGAGGTAGGCTACTTTCGATGAACCCGTTGTGAAAATTTAATGTAAAATAAAACAAAGTTGTAGTGGGGGAGAATGTATTTAGCAGTGACAAGGTCTCATCTCAAACCGAAGCTAGTATATCAGTAATAGCATTGAAAAGGACAACTAAGGACATAAGAAGAAAGGAGAATCTGCCGAACAGTTTTAGCATCAATAAGTTCGATATTTAATGCTGATTTAAGGACCTTGAATCTCGTCCCGGTTTTACCTCGAAAACCAGGGACAAAACCAGGACGAGATTTAGGGTCCTTAAGTCACATTAAATATCAAATCTATTGATACTAAGGTGTGTGCCAGATTCTCCTCTCTCTTCCAATGCTCTTAGTTTTTATAAGTCTGATGTTGTTTTCATTCAACTAGGATCACTTGAATGAACTCTTATCATGTCCGGAAAAATTCACCCCCACGCTCCAACTTAGCTTTATTTACATTTTGAATTTTTACAATAGTACATTGAAATGTATCCTACTCCTCTGCAGCTTCTTCCATTTACTGCAGTTCCGATCCTTTTCTCCACCCTCGGTTCCTTGTAATAAATTACGTTTTTAAAAGAATATTGTGTGCGCCAGTGCACTCCAGTGTGCGCTGTGTAGCGGCAGAAAACACACCGCAGTATCGCACGGACAGCCGAGTCTTCTGAGGGATCGCGGCATGGAAGGTGGATAAAACTCGGGGTTTTTATGTGTACAGGGTACTTCTCAGTGAGTGAAGACACGATTATCCGCTCCCTTTCACAGGAACTTGCAAGGTTTCAATTTTTACAGTTGGCTCTCTCTTCATAAGACACATTCTCATGAATTAAAAATTCTATTGACTAGTTGTGATACTGACTGTGCTGTCTGTACTTTTGACCGTCGCACTACGGCAGTTCGCTAATCCTTTTATGAACTTCTGGAACGGTAAAGCGCTCCTGAACTATGCTGCCTTTATCTCTCTGCCTCGAATCGGTGACCACACGCGCGTGAGTCAAATTTGAACGCTTTTGCCCCAAAGAAACATGACATCACATCCATCTCTTACTTGCTACTTTCAGATAACTTCGAGTTGTGTTAATTGCTTCATCAAAACAATCAAAAACTTTGTAAAATATCCTTAATTCATTGAGTTGTAAATGAAAATTTTTGGCAACAACTGCTAATTATTGCGAAGCACAACCTGCATATCTATCAATAATTTTAAATCCTTACCAAATTTTCGCTTCAAAAAAGCCCGCAACGTCCAATATGCACCTCCTTAAGGTTAACCGGGACGTGTGCCCAGGCCCTGTCCGCTGCCTACTTCTGGAGACAGCTGGGTTTGGGTCCCTGCCACGTAAGCTGATGGCGGCGATGATTCCTCTCGGAATGTCGATGCAGTAATCAGACCACTGCGTTCACAAAGTCGACAAGGCGGTAGCCATTGTCCGATGTTTGCTCCACTGGGTAGAACCATTTACCGAGTAATTCGGATTCCTGATCAAGTCCCATCTTCGCATTTTGCACGTCAATCCCCACGACAACAGCATGTTGACAAGGTATTCTGGCCAGCAACGTGTTGAGCCTCTATCATAAATGCATCCTTCGAATTGTCCTCGGCGGTTTCGGTGGGCACATGAGCACTCACTATCCACAGATTGAATCCTCGCGATCCCGCCTGAGTCGTACGAATGCACTCCGGCACGACGTTGAGCCAAACTCCTTGACGATACTACTGAAATCCTTCCTATTGCACAGCCTGCCACTCTCGTATCGTCAGCGTTACCGCAGTAGATCGTGTACTCTCCCGACGGTGATGACGGGTCTATCTCTTGAGCGCGGGTTTCCTGCAAAGCATGCAAGAGCGGTGCATGGAAATAGCTCAGAAGTCTGGATAGTACGCAGTTTTTAGGATATCACTCTGACAGCGATCGGCAGTTCAGGGTGGCGAAACTGTGGCTTGTGACCAAAGACTCCGCCATGATTTCCTTAGGTTCACGGATCACTAAGATGTTATGAAAAAGAGGCCTTAGTGTGCCGGACGGCGACTCTCTTTATGCAATGTATGTGGGATACTTCCGCGATATAGTTGTGCACGCCTATCGCTCGAACGTTCCCTGTGTACTTTCAAACGTCTGCTGGGGTCCAGTAGAAGCTTAGGGGCACCAACGAGCAGGTACCAACAGACTTGTATGCACACTAGGTGTTTTATAGTACGATAAATGTTACGGTGAGTGATGAATGTGTTATGATGATAAAACTTTCTTAGTACTACGATGATGAGAAGGGGTTACAAAGTCACCTATTCTTAACTACGAGCCCGTGCGTTCATACGAATACTCGCTAGCGGGTCAACCGGTTGTCAACTACCAGGTGAGGTGAGACGTGGCGACGGCTGGGCAACGGCGAAAGACGGGGTGCGATGGTTCTGCAGGCCACCTTGCGTGATGGAATCGCCGTTCCATACGGCCAGCAGCAGCGGGAGACGACGAACTCTGCACGGACGAATAGACGAATCGTCGACTGACTTGGGGGAGCTTTTACCCTCTCCTGGCGGCGGCAGGGCGAGTCGATATGATTTGACTGGGCTGTGATTGGCCACCTTTGGCGCATACGTGCACCGTAGTTCCCGTGATTATCAGGCAGTGTCATTAGAGCACGTTCCGATATTTCATAATCGTGCGTAAGTCCACGACAGCAGGGAGACGAGTCGGCTGGTCATCATTAAGGATAACCAGATCCGCACTCCCTCAGCCTCTCAGAATTAAGCGCAAGAACAGAACGTGTGAGCATTGAAATCCTGCAAAGACAGCTGAGGGAGAGAGTGAGCAGCCATGCAACAGCTTAAAGGCAAAGTATTCACGATGAATTCCACTTCCGATATCTCCACGTTTTACGAAAGGTCTGGCGCCCTATGTAGCAAGGCATGCTTAAAAAGGACCACGAAAGACGCGTTTTTGTGCCAAAAGTGGGCCCTCTCTTGTTTACGTTGATCTCTGAGCGTGGAGAGAATTGACCGCTAGAAGGATGATACCTATCAAGTGCAATGAAGCGATCAGCTCACTTATCAGCACTTCCTTCACTTGATCATTCCTGTAATCTGAGTCTTCATTTGTTCATTTCCGAGGGCGGATCTGGGTCATATGCGGGGTGTGTCTGAGGCCCCAAAACGCTTGCTTGCAGCCGTTATTTTGCCGCTCTGGCCTGTTTTCCTACCGTTCTTCCGACAATGGGAGCCTAGGATCGTTCTAGCCTATCATTTCCACTGTGGGAAGTCAACGAGGCTGCAGTAATTGTGAACGCTGCCTTTAAGGAGAAGGTATAGGACTCTAAGACAGAGGGGGCAAGATGTTACAGCGGGAAATATAGATGCTAAATAGAGACAAAGGGAGGCTTTTTGAGAGGGAGGTGAACAGGAACGTGCTCAAGAGTACCGTCCTCAGGAGCATTAGGAATAATATGAGGAAGGTAAAGAAGCAGATTGCACGAAAGTAGACACGCCTCCCAAAGCTGACCTTGGCATGTAATAGGCGTTTGTAGCCCGGAATGTTAGGCTGGGGATACAGTGGTAGATGGAGAGAGCTTTCGTTTCTTGCCAGACCACGATAACATCTTGGTGATGAGAATGTAAAGCAAGGAATGAAGAGAGGAAGTTCAGATAATTTGGCGCGAAGGCCGTTGAGATTAATGTGAACAATGGAAAGGGGCGGATGGTAATTGAGGAATCAGAGTTGCTGTAAAGAATGTGAGCATAGAACACAACGAAAGGATGAGTCATGATGCCTCACAGAACTGAGGCCCGAACAGGAGAGATGCACCCACCTTCAGCAACCGAAGCACTGGACCCTTGTTTTATGCCAGGTGACATCCTTGCTGCAGGTCCCACATGGCTACCTCTGCGCTGGACCTCGACTTCTCTCGCCGCCGGCCCTTTGTGGTAAAATCCTCAGGAGAGCTGCGGCCGACCCGCACTCGCATTCATACGTTATAAAACACAGCTTATCGGAAGGTTTGTGGGTGGTCAATGCCTGAGAGATCGCCGGTAAACCAGGTTTGGTTTTGCCGACTGCATTGGAAAATATTCGTAGCAATGGAGGTTTCTGTGGTGTACATCATCTCACTGGACCACCGTTCGGCTGTTCTATTTTCAATTTGGAGGCAGCTCATAGGAAATGTATGTATTGTAGTTTCTAGTCAGTTTCTAGCTGTACTGTTTCTTTGCTTAGCGAGGTCTTCCAAAATGAAAGGTGTTTGCTGCGGGCTCACCCTTACCTAGTCGTCAACAGGGATCTCTTTGTGGGTTGGTGTCCTATTGGTCTGATGTTGACATCTGGCAATTTCTGGCTCATTGGGATAATTGTAGTTGTTGGTGAAAACAAGGTCCGCGGAAATACCTGCCCTTTGATCGGCGTTATTATGTTGTCGATGATCAGGTGTGCTTTTGACCTAGAGTGCGCCACATAAGTATACACCCATGTTAAAGTGAGGTACTGTTTCAAACGTATCTTTAGCCTGAGCTTAAAGGCAGTGTTCGAGGAATAAAAACGACTTCTGAGTTGTCTTCCCTTCATGAGAATGTAGGTTTGGTCATCCACAAAGTAAAATAAAAAGAAAAACCTGGAATTTTGCGGGGGAGAGAAACGCTTTAAGGCCTGAGTGCGCATACTTTCCGCGACGAGCGACGCGACATAATGTTTCGATTATATTTATCGACCGAAAATCGATATTGCTTTGATATGCACTGTCGCGGTGCGCGCGTCGCTGGAAGTGTGCTTTGGGCCTAAAACAAGGAATAATAGCGGCTAACAACAAGTTGTTGGTCTGCTCCTCCTAATTAACGAGATTTTCATTGATGCTTGTTTATCCGTCTTTCATTTTGCTGTTAACGTAGTCAGTAGCCTATAGAAATGCTCCGAAATTACTTTAGAAGGAAAATAAAAGTTGACAAAATAGGCATTTATAGAAATCTCGATAACTGGGGGCGGGAGGACGCCAGGCGATAACATGTTCCTGAGCTTTTTTCTACAGCTTTTCATTTAATTTTTTTTTGTGATGACCAGATCTACTGCTTTCTCATGAGTACATCACAACAGTCGCTTTCATCGCGAAAGCCCTGCCTTTGACGAAATTTCCGGAAACTGCTATGTTTTGGTTATCATACAGAACCGTTGCCTTACTGCCATACTCAAGCTCCGGGTTTTGAATGCACATTTTTAATTGGGTATAAAAAAGTCCGTGGTACTAACTCAAGTTAAGGATATTTCCCTGAACATTACTATGGAAAGTTCGTACCAGTATCTCTCTTGTTCGCGATTAGAATACCTGGAAAACCACTGTATAACTCTGAGAGAAAATATTTATTGAGGAAATAACAGAAATAGCGATTACAGCTTCAGGAATCAAAGGGATTTTATCGTTTGCCATAGAAGGCCTTCCAAATTTGCATAAATTCATCCCTTATTCATTTCTGAAAAAATATTTCGCAGGGAATTATTCCCTCGCAGTGTTAAGCCAACACTGTTTACACTGGAAGTAGTCTTCCTCTTGAGTCCGCGCTTGTTGCGCTACTGGTCCTCTTCTACGGTAATTGACTCGTTCTCAGGTCGACTCGGTATGCGACGACGATTTTGTGCGATCGATACGTCATTGTCAGCACGCAGAACTCCAACCGCTAGATGACGAAGTGGCGTTGTGGGCGGGGTGAGTGGCGGCAGTGAAACGTATCGATCGCCGACGGGGTCGCCGATGCATGCCGGGATCTTCCGAGAACGCGTTGATTACCGTAGTAGAGGGCCGAAGCCCAGAAGACCAGTGGCAGACCACGAGCCTCGCACATCCCGTTATAAACAGTGCCTGCAACGGTCCTGGACGATCTTCTGATGGCTAACAGATGGTGCCACTGATTTGGAATTTTATATCATGTTCTGAGGAGAGAGTCTTACTTAGAGTTAATAATTAATGAAATTCGTACTATATATACCGATCTACATTTAGAAAGGCTCTTAAAGCTCATACTCGGGTCTAGTTGATTTCGGCCATTACCGATCATTTCTGGCTATAAAAAATGTTTGTTTCAATCAGGAGCTAGCCGAAGCCATGCAGAGCAGCGCGGAGTCTTTGGAGAACCTCAACGAAAAATGATCTACGGTGATGAGAGAAACGATCAACGCATCAATGAGTGGGCTTTTTGCGAAGCTGCTCCTTTTTGTTGAAAGGCCTCGTCCACACAGAAAACCACATTTGTTTTCCCTTCTCAATTTAATGCTTGAACTAAGTCGAGTTAGTCGAGAAAGCTTAGCGCCCCAATATACTAGCTCCGTGAAAAGAGTTGTATGGTCTAGAGAAGCGTTTTCGCGGCCGATCATCTTGCACGGGGACAGAAACGACTCCGCAGCACGCGCTTTGCTACTGCTGTGTCTAACTCTTACGCAAATGCGCATGGATCCTGGGATTGTCCAGAGGGTTAAAGTCTCCGAGTGGAGTGCAACTGTTACATGGATGTAGAAAACTTCCAGTTCTAGAGGAAAAGCGCAACCCAATCTAGATTGCTTAGCAGTCATCCCATTGAAGATTTTTGGCGACCCTCAGGTGGGATCACCTATTCCTCCTAACGATAAGAATCGGAAATTCTTCTTCAACAACGCCTGATTGTGCGCCTTGATAGTGGAGCAAAATTAATCTCTGAAATCTCCAATGTGCGACTCTCCATAAACCTCGGCATCGTGGTATTGTTATAGTTGTTCGATGATGTTAGGCTTCACATCTAGAGTTGTTGATAGTTTATGGCTGACGCTCTGAGAAATATCCTTCTTCAGAGCCTGAAAGTGATCGAGATAAGATTTGTACTTACTCGATCAAACGTCGCCTTAAACACACCACCCAGAGCCCAAATTTCCCCACGCGTGGGTGTGAGAGAGGAAGGCAGATGAACCTCACCTGAACTCGCCAGTAAAATAAAACAGCGCGGTGAAGTCGATAGTACAGCCGTCTCTCGCTCATTTAAGTCCGAGAGCAGAATAAGCAGCGGAGCGGCTGGTCCTGGGCATAAACATGCAACATAACTGTATATATGTATCATATCACATATCACTGTTAGTTTTGCCATGACCAACCGCTCCGCTGCTTCGTTCCGGGGGCGTGCGCGTTCAAGAATGTTCTCACGATACCGCGGGAGGGCAAATAGGCTCTCCATGGCCGAAACACTTTGTTTCAAGTGGCCACGAATTGTAACTGATAATTGCTTCCACGTCGCCGTGACTACTTTTCCATAGAAGCGTTTTTGCCATGGGGAATGTTCTTGGAACGCACCCTGCTCGGACTTAAATGAGCAGAGATTTGGCTATACCATCGACTTACCGCGATGTTTTGTTTAATAGCTTGAGTTCCCGGCTGGGTGAGGTTCATCTGCCTTCACTCACACACCCACGCGGGGAAATTTGGGCTCGGAGTTGGTATGTTTAAGGCGACGTTTGATCGAGTAAGACTAAATCTTATTCGATCCTTTTCAGGCCTCTGAAGAGGATATTTCTCCGAAACGTCAGCCATAAAGAAGTTTTATCAACCTCGTGTCGAGTACAATAACATCATCAGACAACTATATTCTTCTGAAATATTCAGAGTTTGAACTACGCACTAACCCCTACGCACTAATATATGAAATTCGGAAAAAGTGATCAGAATGTTTCGGGAAGCTGTAAGTCAGCATTAAGATGATAAGCGCTTTCGAACGCTATATGGTACTTTGCCAGAAAGCTATGGAGAAAAGTAAAAAGAAAAAAAGCGCAGGAACTCATTTTGACAACTTGATAGATACATGTTCACTTTAACTTTGTTCCGGAACTCAACGTTCCACTTTAACTTTGTTCCAGATCTCACAACAAGCGTCAATGAACTTCGCGAGCAGAAAAAGGTTGTTGGAGGAGCAGCTGATAGCAGCAAGTGAAGAGAGTTGCCGCTGAAGAGGATCTCTTAAGCTCAAGGGAACGCGAGCACTTCTGTGAAATAGATAAAGTTGTTTGTAGGGGGCTTACGCAGTGCGTTCCTCAAACCGTTACTCCATCGTAGTGCGATCGGTCTTTGCTGGAAACTCTAGGATTACAGCTATTATTTTTTCGGAAATCAAATTATCGTTCATGAGATTCCGACGCATGGCGTGACAGATGAAAACACTTTTCCGGGCGGTATTGTACGTGCAAAAAGTCCTACGTTAGGCCTCTATCTATAAAGGAGGTCGTTGATTCATCATTTTGGTTACAGCGCCTTGTGAGGAAGTGAGAGAGCTGTCGATTTCTCTGGCTGATGCTCGTCGGACGATTTCTGATGTGGGAGGTGCGATTATCTGAAGCAGAGGCGCAATCGTCTGAAGCAGAAGCCAACTTCGCCCAAGGCCGGTCTCACGTCGCTGAACTCCACGAGGGTTGTTGAGGAGAAATCGCAGGAGATCGAACGACTTCAGCTGGAGCTTGGCCCTACTCAGAGAAACCGACGATACCAGGGTATTACATTCCCTGGAAATTTTAGCTTATTTTCCATTTTCTCATATCTTTGTCGTAGATACTCAAGTTCGATTCGATCGAAGTGGTCGGAGTGCTGAGTGAGTTGTTCCTTTTTCGGCATGTTTAATTGTTTCTCTACAAAGAGCTTGGAAGTTGAATCGGACAGCCTTGTGGACACCTACCTTCCACTTGCGTGAAATACGGATGAGTGAAAAATTTGAACAGAGAAGTTTCTGGTCGTGATAATCTTCCACATCTCTGACTTTGGAACCAGTGGTCATATTTACGGCTGACCGAAAACGTTTCTGAATTGAGGGCGCAATCTTACGCTTGTGATTCTGCTGGTAGAAAGAATACAAAGGCACAACATAACAGTAGCGCCTGAAAGTCTTCGGGACACTTGCTTCGTCGGAAATTTTTATACGTATCTCGGCTCAACCACATAGAAACGTGCTGGAACCTTTCATACTTTAGGCACCGTAAACCATGCCTGACCACTATACTCAAAGTTGATATAATAGCTTTCAGTTTGGTCAATGTCTCCAGATTTGCCTTCTCAATTTTGTGTGGGTGTTATTAGGAAGCCGAACACGACGTTTAGGTTCATCTGACGATTTTAGGAACATACTGTGCTTTCTTTCTTGGGCCAAACCCGGTCACCAATTGCGTCCTCGACAAGCTTGGTGGCAACGCGCTTTTGAGTCGAAAGAGCCGATCTGTTGAGCTCTATGGGTGTGGTTTTGCAAACTGGAATCTAAAACGAATTGGGGAAAACTGTACGCATAAAAACCACATCGAGTCGGCTTTTTGACACCGGAAACTCTGACTTTACTCGAGCGTAGCTGGATGCGGCCGCAAAGCGTGTCAGAGACGCAATTGCGGACCGGAATTTGGCCCAGAAAAGCACAGCATATTTAATGTAGTGTACGCCAGTTCAAGGGCATTATGCCTACAGTGACCTCAGAATCTCAAGTGTGTATGGGGTTTTGTTTTTCGATTTTTTTTTCGTTTTCGCCAGAAGGGCGAAAAAATCAATAGTGAGAAAACGGATAATGTGATTTTTTCGTTTTATTCCGGATTAGAATATTCTATTCTGATGTAAATCGCGGCCAGTCCTCTGCTGCTTCAAACGTCTGTAGCAACTTTTCATTAGTTAATTTTTATCCAGGTTCGAGCGCCAAGCGTGATCGTCGATCATTATGTGCTGCAGGCTTCAATAGATTTTATTGATTTTTCGGACCAAAACACAAGTTTGTATGGATCGACCCATTGAGAAGCTCTAAACTGAAGGCCATTTGTAGATACGCGACGATTCCAATGCTGTTGTGGCGGCTAATACTGATCGATAGTGCGAAAAGACAGAGCTATCGGTCAGCAGTTACCTCGCCGCGACCGCGCCGCGTACACTGAATAATAAAACGTGACAGCACAAGAAATTAACGTCAAAATATCTGATGGATCATCTGTATTATCAATGTTTGGTCTTCGCAGAAACAGTCCTCCATTTATGATAGGTTGTCCAATTGAAATCGACTTTAAATTTCTAGAAACTGATTTCCTCATCAAGTTGGGACGATTTCCAAGCCCAGAGCTTTATTGTAAAAACACTTCAAATTGTGATCACAACATGTAGGACCTTATTTTTGCGAAACAAGTCCAGGATAAAGAGTCTCTACAATGTGTTTGGCGATTCAATTTTGTGAGGAGCCCGTATTCGTCAACGACTTATTCGAGAGGCTAAGGGTAAAGTCCTTCAAATTTGGCGAAGTTTCATGCAATTTTTTCGTCCTTGCTTTTTATTTTGCCCTTTTAATAGGAATTTAATGTGAGTTGTGTAAATACTGTCACGAACCGAGAATATATATAGTCAAGGTCCGTGGCTTGTTCCCTCAAGAAAAAGAACATTTAAATTCAAACCGCGGCGGTTTTAAATCTCACCAGCGGCTGGCTGGTAATTACCGCCGCACCAGCCGCGATTTGAATTTAAATATTTTTTCTTGAGGAACCAAGCCATGGGCCTAATCCATACATATATGTATGAGATACATATTGAAAATTTATTTTCACAGCCTCTTCGCTTGATTTTTTACTGTATTTTTTAAATGAATAACGAGGTGCAGCAAATAATTTTTTTCGGGCTCGGTCTCACATGTTTTTGTACCGAATTTCCAGTGAATTGGGAAATAATAGCTTGATGCAAAACCAATTGCAGTTAAAAAAATTTTTTTCGTGGTCCTGCTGAGTTATCATAGCATGCCAACAGTTTTCTAGATGACGTAGCTGCACGGTTTTGGTGTTGCAGTGTCCAGAGAATTTTTGAGAGAGTTAATTCTCCCGAAGCATTGAATCATGGAGACAGGTCTTTGCCAGAAACTTTAGCCGTAACACTGAAGCCCTTTTGACCTACAAACGTTTTAATGATAATTTTTCCTATTCAAAGCATCTGCCCTCTGAGGGTATATAATTGGGAATGTTCACTTGTTTTTCCGGAATATCATTTTTAATAAGTTGGAGCTGAAGTTTCCAGTCACTCGACTCTTTAAATTGTTTGCTTCCTCAACACCTTCACTTTTGAACCAATTGTGACATACCGTTCAAAAGCACAAATTATTTCCCATCTGAAATCCAGTCGACACATTTGAAGGTGGGCATCGTTGGAGTGCTTCTTTTTCCTTTCAATCAAACCTCCAAAGCTGCAAAAGTTGTTGGGACCATTGAACTCACTCCAATCCCAGGTGATAGCGGTCGAGAAAAAATTCGCAAATATTATCATTTAGCCCATAAAGGGACATAATGCCTCATCAACTTTGGCAGCGTTGGGAGATAATGCTAGAAAAGGTGAAAAGTTCAAATACGCTCATCTTGGTACTTTGTAGTTTCGTCAGATTTCGACCTGAAATTCGTGTCCTACCCAGATTTGCTGAGAGCTCAAAAAGCTTTAGATAGAAACAGATTTGCGCTTTCAAATGATTAATGAAAGTTGGTTAAAAACGGCGTCAAAAATCTGGATAATTTTTTTACAAAAAAGTGGCGAGAAGCATTGGCTACAACATAATATTATTAGAGAGATATAGGTCGATCCAAGCGGAATTTCCATTTGGCTTTCCGTCCTATAGTAAGGAATTCTTGAACAAAAGACTGATTGAACGAATTTCGATTAAATTCGTTCGCTTTCTATTTCGATCGAACGATTTTTGCATAAATTCGATTTTCGAAGCAGAGCAAACCAATATTCGAAATTCAAATGTTCGAGTGAAGGATAGTCTAACCATTCATAGCAATATCACGTACTGTGCAGGCAATTAGAAAGTTCAAATTCTACTTGTGATGAAGCTTTATAACCACTAACAAATAAAAGCAGCTGGATACGATTCATCCATAAATCTGGGTTGGCTTCAATGATGAGTAGTCAACTCAAAGGAGGCTACAAAATAAATTAGACCACAACACCCGGGATTTTCGACAATTAGGTTTTCTTGGGCTTGTGAGGCATAATCACCTATTCATACCTTCACCAGCGGAACAAGCTATATACCATTCGAAGCGCTGCAAAAACCTACATGGCAGGGCTAATTTTCTTCGAGATCTGTCCCGGCATCATAGGATATAAGCTCTCGAACTAGACGAAATCTGTTTGTCCGCCTCCCCTCCCCCACTTCGATTTCTTGGAAAGGCTTGGACCGAATCGCATGAGATTTGGCGGGAAGGGATAAACGGCCACGGGAAAGTCAAAATAATCCGCAGGCTTTTGACCACCATTTTGACATCTGTGCCCTCGACGCACGGTCCAAACCTAGAAACCGGCCACCCAAGATAAATCTGTAGATAAATCTATAATTCATAAAAATGGAAAGTTTTCTGATATCAGATCTTTTGATGCCGTCATCAATCATTGTTATCTATGCGTCTATGTTAAACACCGATGTCAGACCATTGCGCGGACTACTACAAGCTTGTCGAGTATTCCGAATTCGAATAATTTTCTTTCGGATATTCACTCTTTTGCGAATGGTCGAATGTTCGAATAAAAATTTGAATGTTTATTCGAACTCGAATTTTGGTCCTCACTATACTAAAGAACTCCAGTCGGACCACGAGAATTTGATTTCTTAAAAAACGCATTTAATTTCGCATTACCCTAAAATTTCTCTAATTAACTGGGGATCTTCGGTACAAAAATCACGTGAAAAAGCGAATCCGTTTTTTTGCTGCAGCTCTTCATCTGTTTGAGAAAGCCAGTGAAAATCATGCAAGAGAGAAGGCAGTAAAAGGGAATTTCAAAATCTCTCAAACATGTTTCGTAACAGTTGCCTTTCTCGACTCACACTGAAATTTTACCAAGAAGCGCTTAATAAAAGAAACGTACAAAAAAATATCTGCATAGAATTTTTTCTTCACAATGGAAAATGAAAAACGCAACCAAGAAATCACAAGAACTCTAAAATGAATGAAGAGATAACCAGTGTAAAACCATCGATAACGCTCATGCGCTCCATGACTACTTCCTCTGTTAGTAGTGGAGCACAACAACTACAGCCGGCTGGTGCCAAAATTTACTCGCTGGCTCCCTATGTCCGGTAAAATCTACAGGAGCTTTGACCTGAAAATTTTTGTGAGTTTATGAACACCTGGTAAGGTCTTAATTTTAAAGGACTTCACCCTTGCCCCTTTACCCCACGTCTCGTTCCTTGAATACGGTCTCTGTAAGTGCTCTCCATTTTCATGGCTGCAGTTCACCTCTTCCTATCGCTATCACAGAATCGGGAGGGGACAACTTATGCCTATTCCTCCATTTTGTTCACTCGATTTTCTCTTCCCACAGTGACCGCTTCCGTATCTGTGGTGGTACGATAAGAGGCGGAATCGGAGGAATATGAGTGCAGGGCACGTACGATCTCAAATTTCATCCTGCTCTCGGAAAGTACATACAGTAGCGGGCAAAAGTATCGGAATACCACATTCAATGGGGTTCAATCATTTGTTGTAAAATCACTTTGCATCGTGAACGAGAATCTTGTAATCTAAGATATGTTGACTTGTAGCATGACACTAGGAGTCGCTAACAGCTTTTTGATGTTCAGTACAGTTTGTCAAGACGATTATTTATGAAACAGGATTGCAAGCAATTTTGGCCGAAAATCATGTATTTTCTCAGGGCGACTTCCTGTAACAGCCCAAAGATTCAAAGCATTGATATGCTATTAAATGAACTCCTGCACAGTTTTTGTGCGATTGTGAAAAGCAAATTTTGTTCTTGTTCTGAGGGCAGGCGTCTTCTAGGCAGCAGTGGGGTATTTCGCACCTGAAAGTTCTACTACTTAACGTGAACGAGAAGCCCTATAATTCATATTTTTTGAATGAGATTTGCGTCTCATGTACAGCGCTGATGTTGGAATGTTTCCATTATTGGTTCATTTTGAGAATTTTATTCTCGAGAAAATCCACGAAAATGCAATCTTTTTGCACTAATCACCGTTTTCGTTGACAGCTCGTCACCTTCCTTTCTACATTTTTTTTTTTTTTTTCAAAGTCCACGATTCAAACAAAGTTAGTACCCAGAGTTGGCAGCTCCGACAAGATCGTCTGGAAAAAATTGCACCTACGTGACCAAAAGCTTTTTAAACTTTATTAAAAAAAAAAAAATTCATAACTCATGAATCAGGGGCTTCAAAAAGCTAACATAAAAGTAGAGGCTATACGCAGAGTTCTATGCTCTATTAAGCATTAAGGGAATTAGTTTGTTAATTTATTATTGTAGTCGAGATATACGCGGAAGACTGAACGTTTCGGAAGTGGGTGTTCCGGTACTTTTTCAAACCCGCTACTGTAAGTGTGTTAGAGAGAAAATAATCATTTGTGCTGGTGTGGCGCGCATAACACTCATCTTTTTCAGCATTAGCTTAGAGAGCAGATAGTTTCTCTCTCCACTTTGTCGTGTGATTAGTCTCAAAAACAAGGTGAAAATTTCAGTTTCGAAATCAACAATGAAATATTTTCAGCAGACGGCTCTTCTCCGATAGCGGCTAGCACAACTTCTGAAGTTTGGTGGCTAGTGTTCTTGTTGGCGAAGTTGAATCAGTTCAGTGGCAGGGAAATCAACAAGCTTGGCTCCAGGAATCGAAGGTGTACAAAGCCGAGCTCCGGCACATCTCCTGACACACCACTGGTTCAAGGTGACGCCCGAAGGTACATACTTCCGAGTGCAAGTGAATTCTCAAGAGCTTTTTGGGACCTAGTTTGTTATATTACACTTTTTTAAAGGCAGGAGGTTCACCATGCCATCCGGGAACGATCTTTTCACTGGAGAACATAATTCTGCGACAGTGTGTGAATGAATCGAACCAAATGCACAGAAATGATCTATCGCAGGTATGACTGTTGCTGTTCTCCTAAGTGGTCATGCAGGTGAGAAGGAAATACTTCCAGGATGTCGAAAAATGTGGCAGTTGAAAACTGAGCTCGAGAATGCCGTTGAAGCTCTTAAAGGGGAAATCTGGTCCTTGAATGGTCAACTGAAAGCAGTGAGTTCACTATCGTTTTGGCGAAGGACGTGGTGGAGGAGAAAGCATACCTGTTTCAGTCCATTCTGGACCGCGAACAACTGCAGGACCGTGTTGTGGAACTGGATTCCTCTTTAGCGGCAGAGAAAAAGAGAGCGGATGGTCTTGACTGCGAACTGTCGGAGCAGGTAAGGGGAGAGTTGGGTATCAGTTCCATTCGAATATTGTGTTGAACCGTTCTCTTTCACAGACTGAACTCACGGAGAAAGCTTCTCGTCAAGCGGCAGAGGCTGAGAATGAAAGCAATCGACGGCTTGCCGAATGTCTGGAGATGGAGACACGAAGGTCTGACATTTTCTTCGTAGAGTTATGCAGGGCAGTGCGTAAACATTCTTGGAGATATTTGGAAACGGAAGAAGAATACAAAGAAATATGCCGACAACGGAAACTCGCAAACGCGACACAATGTGTCGACAACACATTTCGTCGCCTCGTTTTTGTTCGCGAGGCTCCTTCGGTAACTTGTGATTTCGATCAAAAACCTAAACGTATCCAAGTAAAGATCATCATGAGACATTTCACGATTCTTAATCCTCGCTCCTGAAAAATCTAGAGAAGCAGTCGCAGAAAGCACCCACTATACCCGCCTTTTGAATGCAGTGTACTCGCCTGAAACAGTATATCAGTTTTCAATGCTTTTGCGCAGGTAGAGGGATACTAGGGCCTCACAAAACTTGATTTCCGAAGAAAAAAACTGTTGTAAAAAGTTCACAAAAAGCATTCAGATTCCTTTTGCCGCGCCTACTTCGTGTCATTTTCATGCGAACGCATTACTCCGGGCTCCGAACCAGCGTCAAGCAATGCTGGAAATTTTCCAAAGTGGGGTCGCCACCAAACTTGAAAAATTGGGGGGTCGCACTGATGGATAATTTCAATCCGTTTTTTCTCGATTTTACCTCAGCTCGACCACAGTATGTTTCCTACGCAACCACGAGTTGTACAGACTGGTTTGTCGACCGCTGGTGACCTGAATACTCGTGAAAATTGCAATTCTCCAAATAGGGAAAAAGTGGTTTTCGGGGGCATTCCAGTATCATGTATGGTTTCAGTTTTCATTTTAGTCTGACGCGTAGACCAGGCGGCTGGCCGTGCGGGGTTGACAGCCTCACTGGAGAATGGAATTTCGATTCGCGCAGGGAGATCTACCGTCGCAGCCCCGTCTATTCATGCGACTAAAATGATTGCGTGAACTCTACAATGTTCTGAAGGGCCGTAGCTCAGCGGCTCGGTAAAATAGACCCAGTAAAGAAGCAGAAAAGAGCAAAGCCGCTCATATAGAAGGAGAAATGAAAAAATTCCCTGTTGGAAAAAGTGGTGTTGTAAGGCCGTTTTCTCCAAATGGCCCTTACAGCCTTGTTTTTCACTTCTAGAAGGCGGCAGTCGAGCAAAAGATGCATATACTGGATGGTTATCGAAAACCACATTAGCTGGATTAAGTTTTTTTTTCTGAGATTTCTAACCTCACAGTTTTCACCTCAACACGTACGATGTGAAAACCCCAAAAAAAATTTCAGAAAAAATTCAGCTAATGTAGTTTGCGATGCCTATTCGATAGGTGCATATTCTGCTCGACTGCCGTCTTCTAGAAGTGGAAACCAGGGCTGTAAGGGCCATTTGGAAAAAACGACCTTTTAACTCCACTTTTTTTCAACGGGGGAATTTTTTCAATTGCCCTTCTATATGCTCGGCTTGCTTTTTTCCAGCTGCAAAGTTAGTCTATTTTACCGAACCGCTGAGCTACGGCCCTTCAGAGCATTGTACATGATACTGGAATGCCCCCGAAAACCATTTTCCCCTATTTGGAGAATTGCAATTTTGACGAGTATTCACGGCACCAGCGGTTGACATACGGGTCTGGGCAGGCTGAAACTGGGTGAAAAACCGTTTGAAGTGATTCTGAGATGATTTCGTGCCTAATCAAGCCGACCTGAAAAAAAAATCATTTTCTGTCATTCGGGCTCGCGGCAAAGGGGGCACATGATGGATGAACTGCAAAATCTTGAAAAAAAATTTTTGTGAAAAACCGTTTGAAGTGAGAAGTTTTCGATAACCATCCAGTGGATGCATCTTATTCTCGACTGCCGCCTTCTAGAAATGAAAATCAAGGCGGTAAGGGCCATTTGGAAAAAAACCGCCATTTTAAGGCAGTGTTCACGATAAATCTTGGATGTTCAGCTTCTTACAGATTATGATAGATCAAGGGCTTGCTGTAACAGCAGCGTCAGGAAGACCTGCAGAAAGTGACGAGAAAACGCCTTCTTCTGCCTAAGCAGGACCTCTTGTGTGAAGTCATATTTTTGAGAATGTAAGGATTGACCGGTGTGAAGGAATAAGGTCTTTCCATGTGATAGATCCGTCTTATCTACTACTATTTATCGAGGCCAATATCTTTGCTGACCGGCTCTTTACATGTTCAAGCTTCTTCAGAAAGCATTAGTTTGGAAGGCGGGGTGGCCCAATTGGCTGGCTGGCCCACGCGATTTTCACCCAATTCCCGATGGTTTTTGTGATTCTCTCATCACTGTTTTCATCGGCAGGTCCGAAAGCTCACGTCTCTGTGAGAAAACCAGAGATTTTTTCATCGTGAACACTGCCTTTAACACCACTTTTTCCAACGGGGAATTTTTTTATTTCTCCTTCTATATGCGCGGCTTTCGTTTTTTTCCAGTTCCGAAGCCGGTCTATTTTACCGAACCGCTGAGTTACGACACCTCGTAGCAATACAAAAGACACCAGAAGGTGCGGGAAACCCATTTTCCCGCTATACCAAAAAATCCGATTTCGACGAGAATTTAGGTGGCCAGCGGCTCAAAAACCGGTCTGATAAGGCTGAAACTGTCTGAAAAACTGCTTGAAGGGATTCTGAGTTGATTCCAAGCAAAATTGTGCCCGAGTGAAAGAATCATTTCTGGGCGATTTCTGCTGTTTCATATAGGTAGAGAGAGAGAGAGAATCGGGCGAAATTTTTTGAAACCCTTGGAGCCATGGAGGAGGTGGGGGTTCGCCACTTTCGGGATCGCTGAAGTGCGGATCGCAACTATGATCGCAGTTTTTCCAACGGGTTGCTTGACCTCGCTCCGAACATTGTTGACGATCTCGAATAAACTGCCCAAAATTACTGGGAATACTGAAGCGGAAGCGGAACAGTTTTACACAGTCTTGGTTGTGAGCGTTCAAGAGCCTGTGATGAGAAAAATCCCTCTTCCGTTTCTGAAACTCACTTCGACAGCTTTTGTGGCGTATTCCCTGCACCTTCACACACCTAGCAAAGTACTGGTGGGCAGCTTAACTTCTCGCTGGCGTAGATCTCTCTTTATATTTTCAGGTATTCCTAAGATGGTCGATTTCCAAGTTTAGCATTCAAGCAAGGCTCAGGGTTTTTAACTTTATGGGTTAGCTGCTCTCGGATGGTTTCCAGTTTTTCAGAGAACAGGTGGAGAAAGCTTACGCACAGCTTAGTGAATACTACAGTCAGCTCCAAGCAGCTTACAATGTGATATATGCGAAGTTGAAGGAGTTGGAAACGGAAAAGACAGTTGCTGTGGATGATCAACAGGTATACCTACAGTTCAACTGCTCATTGCCGTTCAGTCCGCAAAGTGCACGCAGATGCTGCGGCACGGTTGCGAGTATCCTCAGACAGGAATGTGGGATCGCCCTGGCGGTGGGATCACCCGGGCCCCAAAAGCAATAACCGCCCGGGTGATCCCACATCCTTGTCTGAGGATACTCGCAACCGCGCCGCTGCGCGCTTTCGCAATCAGCGTGCACTTTGCGGACTGAGCGGCATTGCGGAGTTGAACTGTATACTAGAGTGTTGGAACGAATAATTTTTTTTGAATATTCGAATAAACAAATGACTTACTTTGACTTAATCGGTTGGCTTTCGCCTGACGCGGTCATTCCGCATCTTCACCGAGGTGTGCCGTCCTAGTAGTCAGCCGTGTCCATTTTTCACGGTCTTCAGCCACAATTTGAACACATTCCATCCAGCTGTCACTATTCCATTTCCTGCGAAACGAAACATCGCGCCTGAACTGTCTTTCGATGCCGAGTGACTTTAAATCCTCTTTAACCACATCCGTCCAGAACTTTCGCCTACGCCCAGGTGGCCGTTTCCAGACAGGATTTGGAAGCATTTTTAAAGCGTGTTGTACGAGACGATCCGGCGTTCTTCTTAGTATATGCCCGAGCAGTCGAAGTCGACTTTCCATTGCTGCTTGAGATGGCGTTAGATGCTGGCACCTCCCTCGTGTCAAGCGTTGATGTACTGCGTCGATTTCCTTGTAAAGGTCTTCGTTATGGCATACACGCGGCCAGAAATATCCAAGCAAACGCCTAAAAAGCTTCCTCTCCGTGCAATCCAACCTTTCCATCTGCGTTTTCGGTGCTGCCCACGTCTCCGATCCGTACATCATGATAGGGCGAATAGCGGATAGGTAGACGCGCAACTTGACTTCCTTCGCGATGGTGGTAGACCACAAACACTTGGTTAGAGAATTGAATGCAGACGTAGCTTTCGCACATCGTTGTCGAATATCCGCTGCATAACCACCATCGTTCTTCAGCAAACAGCCCAAATAACAGAAATCGTCCACCAGTTCGATACGTTGTCCGTCCACACAAACTCCAGTTGAAGGCCTCCTGAGAGACCCACATCTGCTTGCATTTGGCGGGGCGAAGACGAAGTCCATAGGCTGCGGCATACTTCGAAACGAGGTTCACAATCCTTTGCAGTTTTGCGTTGTTTTCAGCGAATAACACAATGTCGTCGGCGTACTCCAGGTCGACAAGGGAGCGTCCTGATGGTGTTAGGATCACATCCGCAGGAAACTGTTCTGCAACTCTACGCATGATGTCATCAACGGCGAAGTTGAAAAGAAAAGGTCCTGCAACGGCTCCTTGCCTTACTCCTGTTTTCACCTCGAAAGCTGACGTAAATCCGACAGGTGTACGAACTGCTGCTGTTGTTCCTTTGTTTATGTCCTCGATTAACCGAACATACTTTTCCGGGACTCCATCTGCTCGCAGAGCATTGAGCAATCGATCACGATGAGGAGAGTCGAACGCGGCTTCAAAGTCCAAAAAAGCAAGCTGTAATGGCTTCGAAAACCGCTGCCACGATTCAATTACTCTTCACGACGAACACTTGGTCGATGGTCGATCTTCCAGGTCGAAAAACCGGATTGCTCATCTCTGGTCGTTCCTTCACGATGTTTGATAAGTCGCTCGAGAATGATACGTTCTAAAACCTTGTACATGACACGAAGTAGAGAGATTCCTCTGTAGTTCTTAGGATCCGTGACGGATAGCTTCTTGTGAAGAGGTACGATGATCGCATGTCTCCACGAATCGGGTATCCTTTCGCTCATCCATATGGCACGGATGGTGTTGGTCATTTCACGAATCCCAGACGGAGGAAGAGCTTTCAGCATTTCAGCAGTGATGTTGTCATCTCCACCTGCCTTTCCATTCTTCATTTTCCGGACACAATCCAAAACTTCAGACTCAGTCGGCGGTTCCTCACTGACATAGTAATGTGCTCTCTGAACATGCGGGAGCTCAGGTACTGATGGCGCTGGACGATTCAGTAGTGAACTGAAGTAATCCTTCCATATTGGCAGCGTCGCATCACCAACTGCAACTCCATTGGTAGTGTTCAAGACAGGAGAACATCTCTTCATCTTCCCGCTATACTGTCGCAGCAACGTGTAGGCTTTCCTCGGATTCTTCTCCTCCCAAGCCTTCTCGAACTCCTTAGCTCTACACGTCCACTCGTTCGCGGTCACTTTGAAGCTGCCGACGCAACTTCCTCCTCAGACGCTTCTCCTCCACGAAGTTTCCTGCAGTTCGGAGAGCACATACTCTGTTGTAGGTAGATGTTGTTTCTTCTGAGACGTAGGCGAACTTCTTCTTAGGCTGTACAACCGGGAGTGCCTCTTTCGAAGCGTCCTGGATGCATTTGACAAAAGAATCCGCGTCGCAAAGTTTCTTCTTAGTCCGTACTCCGATGTGAATAGAAACGCGTTGTCGGAAATTCCTTCTGCACTCTTCATCTCTGAGACTTGTCATGTCAATCCTCTGGAGAGGCTGAGCCCTCGCTTCCTCTTATGAATCCTCGCAGTGAAGTTCAACAGAACAGGACGGTGATCCGAATCGAATGCGACATCCCACACAGCTCTAGATCTTCGAATGTCCGATACTGGAATATTCCTCGTCAGGACATAGTCAAGCTGTAGTTTCAAAGTTGTCATCTTCCGCTTCCGCTGCTCTTCTGGAGATAGCCGGGTTGGTCCCTGCCACGGAAGCTGATGGCGGCGATGATTCCTCTTGAATGTCGATGCAATAATCAAGACCACTGCGTTCACAAAGTCGACAAGGCGGTAGCCATTGTCCGATGTTTGCTCCACTGGGTAGAACCATTTACCGAGTACTTCGGATTCCTGATCAAGTCCCATCTTCGCATTTGCGTCAATCCCCACGACAACAGCATGTTGACAAGGTATCCTGGCCAGCAACGTATTGAGTTCCTCATAAAACGCATCCTTCGAATTGTCTTCGGCGGTTTCAGTGGGCGCATGAGCACTCACTATCCACAGATTGAATCCTCTGTGATCCCGCAGTCGTACGAATGCATTCCGACACGACGTTGAGCCGAACTCCTTGACCATACCATTGAAATCCTTCCTTACAGCTATTGCACAGCCTCCCACTCTCCTATCGTCAGCGTTACCGCAGTAGATGGTGTACTCTCCGACGCTGATGACGGGTCTATCCTTGAGGCGGGTTTCGCAAAGCAGCAAACGGTGCATGGAAATAGCTCAGAAGTCTGGATAGCGCAGTTTTTTGGATATCACTCGACAGCGATCGACAGTTCAGGGTGGCGAAATTGTGGCTTGTGGCCAAAGACTCCATGACTCCCTAGGTACGGATCCTAAGGTGTTATGGGACCAGAGGCCTTAGTGTGCCGGACGGCGACACCTTTATGCAATGTGCGGGATACTTTCGCGATATAGTTGTGCACGCTATATCGCTCGAACGTTCCCTGTGTACACTTAAACGTCTGCTGGGTTCAGTAGAAGCAGGGGCACCAACGAGCAGGTACCAACAGACTTGTATACACACCCCCAATAAACAAATAATTCGAATATTTCACTTCTTCGAATATTCGATTATTCGAACAAACGAATATTTCGCTTCTTTGAATATTCGATTATTCGAATAACCCGAATAATCCACTTCTTTGAGTATTCGAATATTCGAATTATTCGAATATTCGAATATTATTCGAATAAACGATTATTTGGGGAACACTATTGCGTACTATCCCATCCAATCCACTCGGGCAAACTGGGGCATCGACAACAGGTTGAGAAGTTGTCATCTCATAAACTGCACCCTCTCGACAACTCAAATCGCTCGCATTGTAAGCCTGACAACTGCCCGTTGCCCAGCGACGTCCGCCTGTTGTCGGTCTGTTGACATTATGACCTGTCACGTTTAGCGGCCTATTTAGCAGCGGTTCACATCCAGCAAGACTTTTATGTGGCTTAGGAACTACTTTGCACCGACCCGCGTCGCGGTCGGCGCATCGATACGCATCGCGGTCAGCACACGTACACGCATCGCGGTCGGCACACCGACACGCGTCGCGGTCGGCAAACCGACACGCGTCGCGGTCGACACACCGACACGCAGCGTAGTCGGTGGACCCACGCGTCGCGGCTGGGTCGCCCAACCTCCACTGAGGCCGCCACCGGATGGGCAGGGCTTCCAGATGCTGGGCGGGGCCAATGTACTGCATACTTGGGTAATTGAACCGGCTGCACTCTTATCACTTAAGTTCAGCATACACGCTCGTAAACGTGGTTGAGATACTAACTACGGAAGTTGAATGGCATGGCTCAGAATACAACGCATACGCATTCTGAAGCGTCGAAAACGACCACAAGTGACGCTACACGACTGAGGAGTCGGCCCCGCACCTGTATTTGCGTCCTCCCCCAAACAGGAGTGCTGGGCCATTCCCACCATTGTCGATGTGTATGGCTCACTTATTGTACTCATTGTACCACCCACAAGCGTCGCCGATGGTGGGAATGGCCCAGAACCCTTTTTTTGGAGGCGGACGCAAATGCAAGGACGGGCAGATACGGGGCGGGGCCAACTTCTCACACGTGTAGCGTCATTGTGGGTCGTTTTTGACGCTTCAAAATGCGTAGGCGTTGTGTTCTGAGCCATACCATTATATTTCCGTGGTTATCTCAACCACGTTTACGAGCGTGTACTCTGAGTTTTGGCCGAGAAATAGCCGCGAAACAGACGCAAAATGCCTTTTTCCCGAGTAATAGTCGCGAAATAGCCGCCAAATAATGCTGGCTGCGAAATAGTCGCCAAATAATGCTCGCCGTGAAATAGCCGCAAAATACCCGCTAAATTGCCGCCAAATTTGTGGTCTGCTTCGGTCTAGTTTGGTTTAGCTTAGTTGAGTTCAGTTGAGTTATGCGCGGTTTATGCGATGGCGAACTTCCTAGTGCTGCTTAGCCGTGCCCTACTCCGGAATCTCAGCGACAATTCGAAAAAACTCAGCGACAATTCGTAGTTAGCCGTTGAGACCGACACCATGTCACTGGGAACTCGCCGTGTAATAACTCGCTTCCCAGCTCCATGAGACGTCTGAGGCCGGATTCATCATTGCGCACACCCTGGGTTTGCCGATTTGGGTTGGGTTCAGCGCGAGCGTAACCCATTTTTTTAGGATGGGTTAGGGGAACCAACCCAAGATTTGCGCTAATGAATCAAAGGTGGTGGGTTATCCAACCCAAACCCATTTTTCCAACCCAGGTCTGCCAAACCCAGAGTTTGCGCCAACCCATTTTTCAATAATGAATCCGGCCTCTGGGCGACAACAGACGTTGAGTGGCTCAGGATGTGGCGCGAACTTGAGACTACATCCAGCTAGTCGTCCTAGGTGGCTGGAAACCATCGAATTCCACGTCCAGCATTATGGAAGGAGAGAACTTGGGCTTTTGCGTCAGAATTCAGGTGAAGTTCACCGGCAAAGTAGACAGATAGCATCACCCCAAACCAGTTTCATGAAAATACACATGAAAATGGCTCATTCTGGCCATCATCGTAAGAAATTTCCATGTTGCTAAAGTGTTGCTATACTTATGAGCCGCTCAAGATTTAGACTTTTCTCCATAACTTAAGGTGAAATGGGCATTTCTAGCGTTTTGACAAAATCCTACGAGCGATTTAATTTATTGGAAATACCTGCTATACTGTGCTTATCTGGGTCAAACTCCGGTCCGCAATTGCGTCTCGACACGCTTTGCGGCCGCGCGCTTTCGAGTCGGAAGAGTTTCCAGCGCCGCAGCTGCGGATCTGTTGACTCTAGGTGGGTTTTAGAAACTGGAAACTAAACAAAATTGAAGAAAACTGCATAAAAAAGCCATATCGTGTCGGCTTTGGAGCTGGAAACTCGATTGACTCGAGCGCGTGCGGCCGCAAAGCGTGTCGAGACGCAATTTCGGAATGGAATTTAACCCAGATAAGCACAGTAACTTTATATTTATGAGGTACCGAAGAATCGTGAGGAATTAGTAGCCACTACGCTAAGATGTTTGAAATGTAAAATCGGGGCAAAATGGAGTGCGATCTTGTCGAATGTTCAAATTATTCGTGCTGAATATTCGAATAAACCGAATATTTCACTTCTGTGAATATTCGAATATTCGAATAAACGAATATTCCACTTCTTTGAATATTCGATTATTCGAATAACCCGAATAATCCACTTCTTTGAATATTCGAATATTCGAATATTCGAATAAACGAGTATTCGGGCAACACTCTACTGTATACATGATTTTACGTAAAGCAGCGTACACGCTCGCAAGCGGGGTCAATACGCTGTAGCTTCAGTACACTTGCTCGTTCTGTACTAGAACGCTTATGCCGTTGGAAGCGTCAAAAACGAGCTAATAGACCGTATTTCGAAGAACCATTCGGAGGGTGTTTGCTCTGAGGGGCGGGGTTTGATACAAAAATGGACGGAGTCCCAACGCTTCGGTGGCCCAGGATGGCTCATTCGGGGTAGTTTTTAACGCTTCCAACGGCATAAGCCTTGCAGTAAGTTCGAGTCCATTAGCGTTCCCCTCTCAACCGCTTTTACGAATGTGTATGCTGCCTTAAAGGCAGTGTTCACGATGATTTTCTTCCTCGAGTTTTCTACATAAAACAAGTCGTTGACCTCCAAGTGTTACCCAAATTACGAAGGAGCGGCTAGAAACGCATTAAAAAGTTGTATTTCAGTAACATTATTCTATAACATGGGCTAGTTGTCCGATTGGATGAACATGTTCATGGTGGTTGTCACCGGTGGAAAATTCGGTCAATCGAAAATAGAAGAATATTTTATGCAAAGCAATATTAGTTAGAGCCCCAAGGAAAGAACAGAGCAATAGAGAGTAGAGTGTTGCCAAGGACGGGTCCACAAAAGATTTCATTGTCACAACAAACACTTTCTGTGATACTTAAGAGGCGGGATGATACTTAAGGATTTCGTGTACTTCTGGTGCGTTTTTCTCAATTTCTACGTCATTTTAGTTCTACCCGGGAGCCATTTAATCAATATAGCGAATATTCTCAGATTTGAAGATTTTCATGAACACTGCCTTCAAAGATCTTCCATAATTAGCGCCCTACAGTTTTGACAGCGCTCATTGCAGGCATCGGCCCCTACCACGAACGGCGAACCTGTCGGCAGTGTTGTGGATACCATGATTCTCGTGAGTACCGATGCGATTTGGCATACTGGCTTGTCGGAAATATGAATTTTAATGGAAAGTCTTGATGGAACAGAGTTTAGGAGCTCCACCTGGAGGTTGATGATAATGTGAATCTTCACGAGAAAGTTCTGCTGATTCAGAAGGCGCTTCGAGAAAAACTTGCGGAGGTTAGCAGCCATTTGATAATAAGGCGAATCCCTCAAATTTACCTTCATGAGATGTGACATTGTGCTTTAGTATTCTTCAGTTAGTTCTCCTTGTTAGTGACTGAGAATTTCAGTTGGAGCAGCATCGGTTGGCAGTAGTTGAACATCGTCGAACAAATGAAGCACTGAATGAGCAGCTCCGATCTCTTGAGGAAGAAACTCAAAAAGCCGGTAGCGAAAGTGTAGATACGAGAGCGCGTCTTCAGCATCTGGAGGGAGAGCTTGAATGGAAGCAGAATGAGTGTGACAGTCTACGCCGACGGGTGGATGAGGTCAGTGTGGAGCTCTTCTTCTCGCCCTCGTGGTGCTGTTACAATCCGCATTGAAACTTTGTGCATAGACTAAAAGTAACGAATTTGGTTCTTTATTTTGTTCAGGAATAGTTTCTTTGTGAAGAGAACTAACTAAATTAGGTTACGATTTTCTCTATAAAGTGAAGTAGACGTTGTCAGATGACGTTCTACAGTGGAGTTCACCAAGGGTGTCTCATTTACTTATCAATAAGAAGCGGTCGATTTGTGATCAATGAACATGAAACTCGTTGCAGCACAACCGCATTCGCTCAATCGGTATCGAGCGTTCTGGTATGCGATTCATGCACATTGATCCCCAGCCGACCGCTTCTCATTGAGAAGTAAATGAGACACCCTTGGTGGACTCCACTCTATGTTCAGAAGTTGTTGCTAATCTTTAAGAAGTCGATAATTGAAAAATCATTGCTTTAGCCCACAAAAATCACAAATCGGAGCTGCGTGACATTCCTAACTGTGTAATTCCTTGGCTGCTTATTGTTATCATTTGTTCACGAATGTTTTTGCAGCTCCAAAAAGCTATCGATCAGATTGTCGAGCGAAATAGCGAAAGCGATGGTGAGTTTTTCTCGAGTGAAAGCTTCTAACTGTTGCCTCCGCACTGCTTGAACCCCTACTGTCTCTGAGATTCTCTCTTGAACTGCTGTAGATATGTAGTGTGGATTTCGCTAATATTCATCGTTGTTAGCCTCAGCGCCTTTTATTTGGCAAGACCTGTTTGTTAGAGTGCTGCTAAGGAATTTCAAAACAAGTCGCTTGTAAGTTTGAGAAAGGTTAAAGGCATCGTACACGCTGAAAACCACTCACCGTTTTTCACGGTTCAAATGATTGTCTTGGCCCACCTAAGACCGTAGGGAGAGTTTGTTCGGGTAAAAACGCTTTATTGTGAAGATGAATGAGGTTGAATGTCTCAAATTCCGTCAAAAGGGTCCGTTAGTCATCTGGCACAATTAGCTGTCAGTCATCTCATAAGTAAATGATCAACAACTGATACAGTACAACTGAGGGGAAGTTGATGGAATATACTCTACGAATGCGTGAAGAATGACTCTACTACCCGCATCGATCGACCTTTCCTCCTCCACCAATCACTTGAAAGAAGGATAAACTTCATTTGATCGTGAGATCATGGGTCAACACAGTGATCTCTAACGATCAACTCTTCCTTTATCAAAAGTCGATTGGGATATTTTCGGTCGGAAAAAGGATTTTTTTGTGATTTTTCGCCGTTCTTTCAACGTAGCTGTTATACTAGGTACTAGAGCTCTCATTACATATAGAAAACTCGAAAACGAAATTCATCGTGAACGATGCCTTTAAATACATGAAGGTATGATTAGGAAGTATCTGCACGTGACCAATCTAAGTCTGTGATCTCAAAAAATAGTGGGCGGTCTCACTAGGGAAGTAGTTTCGGACGACCCGACCGTTTTCTGCAAAATATATTATAATTAGGTGTACTCCTAGGATTGTTTCAAAATCCTAATTTATTGCTGCTACGGATATATTTGAGGTGGGTGAAGAGAGGTTTCCTCGCTAGACACATGGTGATTACTAGATGTTAGGCAAAGAAGTGGTCAGAGAGGGGGTCATCACAAATTTTTTCGGTTTTGCCTCCAAACTTTTTTTCTGGGGTTATTATGCGTCTTGAGGCCGGATTCATCACGAAGTTTAGCGCTGGCAGGCTGAATAACGGCAGCTTCCTACCCAAAGTTGTACTGACTATGATGGGGTCATGGATACTGACATCATAGATTAAAAATAAAGGCTGGCTAAAAATGTAAGTGTTTGTATTTAGTGTGAGAAAACGTCATTACTTTCCAGTCCCCCATTATGTGGTTAGGGTAGACGTCTACCGTGGGTAGCGCTACCGACTGCCGCGTTGATGAATCGGAACTCTGAAAACAAATCCGGGACCCTCTGATGATTTTTTAAAACTTGTGAGAGTTCTGGTTCGAAGCCTTCCCGTTGGGGTAAAGTTTCAGTGCGAAAGGTAATTTTTCAACGGTTCCCTAAACGCTACGGCAGATTTGCGGCTGAAATTCTCTGTAGAGGTTATCAAGAGTGCCCAATACGAATCGGGAGTCCACTTATCAATTTTGCTTGCGGTGTTGGGGGTGCTAAACACGAATCTGAGGTGCATTTATCGTAGTTCGAAATATTGAAATAGGTGAAAATAAGTGGCCAGCTGACAATAAGTGGCATCATATCTACCGTGACCTAAAGTAGGCCTCAGAATATCGGGAAACGGACTCCATATTCGTGTTCCGGACATCAGATGACCCAAAGGAAACGTTTTGAGCCCAATCCGTAGGTTTTTCTGAACACCCTAAAAATTGCCTGAATGGTGTCAAACCATTTCGTTTAACTTGGAAGATCTCTCCATTACCCGTTTTGGAAATTTCCGTAGCAGCTGAAAACTTAGATCTGGAAACACTCTCAGCATTACTCCTAATTAGAATATCAGTTGCGAAGGGCTCGGTGAACCAAAAGACCTTCCCTGGTTAACTCTATTTACTGATAAAATAAGCCTCGTAATTCACTTGAGTCTTTCCTATTTTCTGAGATTCGCAGTACTCTCGATGCCCGAGCAGCATGCAGGGAGGAGCTTGGCGTGCGTTGCGGTTCGTTTTGATAAGAGGTGAACGGGTGGCCGTGTGGTGTTCCGGCCCCAGCCCGGGCACCTGGTAATCGATTCGGTGATGGCCATCAGCATCGATTACCAGGTGCCCGGGTTGGCGCAGGAACACCTTGACGACCACCCGTTCACCTCCTATCAAAACGAACCGCAACGCAGGCCAAGCTCCTCCCTGCGAGCTGCTCGGGCATCCAGGGTAACTTACAAGTGATTTGTATTGAAATTCTGGCGTGTAAGTAGTTAGCCCGCTTTGAAACAGTTTCTTCCACGGAAAGATGCAAGGAACTTCGTGCTGATCGTGTGGTGATGGACAGCTGGTTGGGTCACCGTCATCTAACCATTGGTTTGTCTCTGTGATCTGTGTGTTATGGTTGCTGCCTCTTCCCACCGCGTTCACTTGCACATTACTAGGGCTACCTTCAGCTCCCCATGAATTTCTGAAAACAATGTATGGGAAGTTTTCGGTCTAGACGGGGGTTTCATAATCCTTGCTGAGATTGGTTAATTGTCACAAGTGATTTTTAAAAAGACAAATAACCATACAAGCTAAAACATCATTTTCGAAGTCAATGAGGCGGATTAAACAGATGCGAAGCCTTCTGCTACACTATAGGCGCAGTGAAAAATTTGGCTGAACGGTCTTGTTCGAATCGAAAATCTCCCATGTGGTCCGTCCTTTTGAATGCAGCATGAGAGAGGTATCAAGCTGAGTCTAGTCGAATAGCATATCAACAAAGTCATGATCAACTAGATGAAGGGGCAGACCACAAAACGATGTTTCGTTTTCTCCGCATATGGTGTTTTCGGAGTTTTTGAATTTTGATATTTGCTTTCATTTGTGTCTCACCGTTTGCCATACTAGTCTGCGTTTCCGTCTTTGCAGCATAGTTTGCCACGGAGTGTGAGTAGCCACTAGTCCGACATGAATAAACCAGAGGACTTACGACGTGCCCTTTCCTTTAAGGCAGTGTTCACGATAATCTTCGATTTTGAGGCTAGTCGCTGAATCGATTGTTTGACTCCCAGGTAGAACCATAATGACGAAGAAACCGAGAAAAACGGACCAGAAGAGCACGAAATCCTTTACTCTGACCCCGAGTCTTTACTCTCACAGGAACTGTTCGTTGTTACGACGAAATCCTTTCTGGCAACATCTTTTGCAGTTCTCTACTCTCTGCTGCTCCGGTCTTTTCTTCAGACTCTCACTAGTACTGTTTAGCCTAAAATATTCTTCCATTTTCGATCACCCCCATTTTTCACCACTGACAACCACTGTGAATATGTCCATACAGTCGGACAACTAGTCCAGGCCAGAGAATAATGTCACTGAAATAAGACGTTTTAGTGCTTTTCTTGCCGTTTCTTCGTGATTTTGGTAGTACTTGGCTGCCAACTCATTGTTTTCAGTGGAAAACTCGGGAACGAAAATCATCGTTAACACTGCCTTTAAGCCTGCCACCCGGAAACCGAGTATTATAAATACTATACGTGTGTTAGGCCCTACAACCTCCGGTTGCACACTACGCTGTTTACACGCCCTTACCCACAGACCAGGGCTAAGTCAGGATAGGTCTGAACCAACAACAGCATTGCGCGGTACACAAAACAGACCGTCTGTACGGCATGATATTGCCACATAACAGATCACAGATAGGTATGAATATGCGTTGACCTCTCAAGCTTTTATTAAACGCCGCAATAAATATACGCAAGTCAGAACCTAATTCTACCTGCGCGTCAGGAGACGAAGCTTGCCCAGTTGAGAAACGGGGAGAACGAACTCCATTATTTGACGAGCTCCTAGATATATGAGAAGACTGGACGCACGGACCGTGAGGGCAAGATGTTGACCAGCCCCCCGCTCGACCTTCAGGTGATGGTCATATAAGAGCGTAGGAGATGTGGCCAGGACGACTCCGCATTGTAGATCCTCCTCCATACGAGGATCTATGAGGGACGGGTCGCAGGATTGGCATAGATCCGAGGAAGCAGGACGCCACAGGCATGTGGCCCGAACGCGCGATGAGAGGCACTCTCGACGGCAGCGGTGCTGATACTGGCGCTCTGACTTGTCAGGTAGGCAGTGTGGAGCGACCTCTGCGTCTCTGCACGATGTTAATTCCTTCGGTAGGCGATTCGTGGCGGGACCAGTGACGGGGGACCAGGCGGCGGCCTTTAGATGACACGGTCTTACGGAAGTCACGCCAATTTGTTTTGTCATTGGGAAGTTTTGTCATTGGGAATATCGTAGTGCTTCTTCTGTCAAAGGGAGTGTTTACAATTATAATTTCCTTTTTTTCGCAAAAGCCGCTCGAGCCGCGTAGCGGCTGAAGAGGTTGGGTTTTGTGTGCTTTGGGTCCTCCTAAGTAAGTTAAGAGAAGAAAAACGGCGAAAACAGGTCAGAAAGTGAGTGGAAATTGTTACCAATTTGTTGGTCATTATTTTCTCGAGCGATCCTTACATCCAAACATGCTCATCAACGCCTTATTTCCAAAGATTTTCTTGATGTAAAAAAGGCAAACGGTGTCTTTTATCGTCCCATATTATTCACTTAAGAAGCAGCGTTCAGCAATGAGCGCGAAATCATTAGGTCAATAGTCATCATCCCTTTGCTTGTTTACGTGCCACTTTTTCCCCCAGCAGCGTCACGGCTTCCCAACTGAATGATACGGACCATACCAAAAAAGTTTCAAGCTGAGAACCATTGCCGGCGTTCAAATTTTCTGCAGCAAACACACCGAGATAGGCTAGATTTCGCGGACCTACCCAAAATCGTTGAAAATAACGATACGGTTTTTGTTGTAAACACTACCTTTAAATCGTTTTTCTTTCTTAGTTGAACTGTTCATCGAGGATGTTAATGATATGCACCCTCGCTTGTCCCGGGAGGTACATATGAACAAAAACGATAATTAAAGACATCGTTCACGATGGATTTCGTTTTCGAGTTTTCCATAAACAATGAGAGCTCTAGTACCCTATATAACAGCTACGTTGAAAAAAAAACGCAAAAAAAATCACTGAAACCCCCTTTTTCAGACCGAAAATATCTCAATGGACTTTTGAGAAAGGAAGAGTCGATCGCTAGAGATCGCTGTTTAGATCAACGATCTCGCTATCAAATAAAGTTTATCTTTCTTACAAGTGATTTATGGAGAGGGAAAGGTTAATCGATGTGTGCAGAAAAGTCAATCTTTACGTAATCGTAAAGTATATTCCATCAACTTGCCCTCAGTTGTACTGTATCAAATGTTGACCATTTACAATTAGGATATCTGACAGTAAATTGTGCCAGATGACTGACGGGGGCCGGCCTCTTTTGACCGAATTTTAGACATTCCACCTCATTTATTTTCACAATAAGGCGTTTTTAATCGAACAAACTCTCCCTACGTTCTAAGGTGGGTGCAGAGAATCATTCAAACCGAAAAAACGGTGAGTGATTTTTAGCGCGTACGATGCCTTTGATCAATATAGCGAATAATCCCAAAATTGACTATCGTGAGCACTGCCTTTAAGGACATAATGCGGCGGAACGGGGCTACCGTAATCTTAGTAATGATGTTATACAGCCGCTCATTTGGATCTCGTGAACAAAATCGATGATATTCAACTGATAAAGGGTAGAATATAAAAGAAGTGGAGAGCGGTGTACCTTCATTCACACACCGTCTTTCTCCAGGGGTCAGCAGTTAGGGATCTGCCTGGACTACAAAGCAGGAAAACAGCACCACCGGTCCTGAAGATGTAGCGAAATCGGAGTAAAAACATAGAAAATTTTTAGAGCCAACTCGAGTGAGATTACGGTAGCCCAGTTCTGGCGCACTTAAAGGCATCGTACGCGCTGAAAACCATGTTTCGTTTTTAAGCGTGTTTGAGTTGTTAGCACCCTATAGTGACTAAAGGTAGCGAAAAGCCCGCTCAAAAACGATGACTTTTCAAGAAAAAAACGTTTCAAAAAAACTTCTGAAAATCATTTGAAATTCGCGCCGGCATCGACTCGGGATAGTTACGCGGAGGGCGCAAGGAACAGTTCTACATTTCGTCCATTGGCGCAGCGTTGGAAGCAATCGCTCGTTGTGTGACGAGAAATTTCCAGTCGATAATGTCACTTTCGTCCGACGGTGCATCAGCGTACAGTGGCATGCCCTGTACTTAGCGACACGACGTTCTGCTCAAATATTGCGAAAGTGCCAAATGACTGACGGAAGGGCCGGCCCCTTTTGACGGAATTCCTTACTTTCCACTTCTTCTATGCTCACAATGGTACGTTTTTGAGCAGCCAAGCTCGTTGTACGTTCTCACAGGGGCCCGAGGAAGGGATTGAGCATAAAAAATGGAAAGTGGATTTCAGCGCGTACGATGCCTTTAACTATCGTTCTTGTTAGATCCCGATCCCGGCCTTTGTCTACTTATAGGACAAGGGTGCGGAGGTAGGTCGACGCTCGCGATCGAAACAACAAGTATAATCCCTATACTCTAAACTTCCAAAACATGGCTTGCAGAATTGTGGAGGGCTAGAAAACATGCCCTAGTTCAAAGAGGAATTATACTTCGCCTTTCACAAGCTGTTGTTGTTGTTGGAGTGCTGTGTTTATGTGTTTTGTTTTGGGTAAAGCATGGGTTTGGGCTTGTGTGGTCCTTGGTTCACTTGGTTCGATCGACGGCGGTGACTCAGCTGGCGCCATTTTTAGCTCTGGCGACGTCGCGTCTACGCATTGAGCTCGCCATTTTAGCTGCCAAATTGGCAACTCGCCAAGCTGACGTGGACGCTCTTTTCCGAGCCAATGCCGAATTGGCTCACACCAACGTGCGACTACAGAACGAGTTGGAGGATAGTGATGAGCGATCGAATTCCAACGATGATACGCGAAGGATTGTCGAACTGCAGGTAGGAACTCTTCAGAAAAGTATTTGAAGCGGAGTGAGGTTATTCGAGCGGCAACGTCCAATCAACCCTTCTTTCCATAAATATGCGAACACCCGAAAATCGGGTTTGGTGTCTTTGTGGCTTCCGAATACTATCGGAGTATTGTGGCTTGCTAGAAGCTTTATTGGTGCTCTCTACGGAGCGCAGTGGTAGAATGCTGTGCGGGGTGGGCGTGGCCCCTTACTATATCGGCGAGGGCACGCCCGGTATCTATTGAGCGGTTGCAATCACATATGATGTTGACATCAAATGTTTACTAGTATCACTGGCGGTGAGATGCCCCTGATACTAATATTGCTACAAACCAATGATCAGATATAAAGTGTGTCCGAATGTGACTCGCCAACCATGCGGCCGGGAGGCGGCTGTCGCGTGTACCGGTCTCGAACGAGTGTTCAAGCTGCTGCCACTTCCCCCTCGGCTGCAGAGCTGATTGATCGACGCAATTGGATTGCTGCCAGCCACTGCCGGCCCCGTTCCTAGTCAATGACTGCTGGGGGAAGGCTCGCCGTCGTTTCGCATTCCCGTACGAAAGCGGCGCGTGCGACGGCCGCCTGTCATGCACGCCGGCCGCAGGGTTGGCCAGTCTCGTTCGGACACACTTTAGAGGCTGTGGTGGAATACCAGAACACGCAGTTTCTGAAACTTGTAGTAATTTCTGAGTTACAACAATGTCACCACTATTTTCCCCGATTTTCCACACCTACGGGACTTGGACATGATTCGCGATCGTTCCGTAAATATACAAATGCTAGCAGAAGCGTGCAATTCTTGAGGGATTTCTTAATGAAGGTTTCCATTTCCCGCATGATATTGATAGACCGGCTATAAATACGTAGCGCCCAATCACGCCATTTGCTTCCCGTCCCCTTTAGAAGACTACTGTCGAGCCAGAGCCCTATACGTTGGCAGAAAATGTGGGTGGCGAAGCGCTGGCCAATTGGAGCGCTCCGCTGCCTGCATTTAAACATTTCTGCGAAATCCTGACTTTTTGAAGAACGAGCGGTGGTCTGTGTCATCCTTACAACAGGATGAAATCCAGGAAAGTTTCAGGAAGAGTTTCGAGCGTCAGAGTCCAGCTCCAGTGTTATCTCAGTGGTTTCGCGGAGCGATTTGAAATGGGTTGTTCCACGTTCCATTCACTTGAAAGATGACGTTGACGGAGATTTGATGAAAGAAGCTTCTTGCTGGATGAGCACCATGAGATCGCTAGGTCTCATTTCATTTGCCTGAATTTGAGCACGAATTAAAAGAAGATGAGCTCTCTTGGCTGCATTCAATTGAAGCTCTTCGAAACGTGACGTAGGATTGTTTTTCATCCTTGCTGATGAAAAGTTAATCATTCTGTATTGAGCTGGAGCAGAAGGCCTCTGCAGGAGTACCTTGAGAAAGGTACCAGTCCTTTTTTTGGAAGAATTAGAAGGAAAAAAAGCGCAATTTTTACGCCGGCATGCAGTCGTGGCGGTATGGTCGATGCTGCTTCTGCGAGTAGTAGAATGAGTGCCGCGGAGTAGCTGCAAGTCTTGGGAGGCCACCCTATACCGTTCCTGCGCCATATCTACGTGAGAGATTATGGTATTCCATGGATAGTTCCAACATCGAGGTCAGCCGCTCAAACCTGTGCGGCTAGAGACGAAAAACTTCTATCCTTTGCATTGTCCTGAGGTCAGTTTGTGCCTGAAACTTATAGAAAACCGATTTGATCCCACACCTAAACAAAATCATGCAAATTGAAAGAGGGACAGTAACAGGGATGTGCGGCAATTGCCGTTTGTCGTTTGCCGAATTTTTTGTTATTTTTTCCGGCAAAATATTGGAAGAAACGCCGCCTATGCTCGCGGCCATGTAGGCACTAGGGGTGAGCCGATTGCTCGTTGTTATAAGCAAGCGTGCATGTGTGGACGCGAGAGTGAAGCGTTCACGATGGATTCTGATTCCAGTTTTCCGCAGAAACAAACTCTTTAGCAGATCTAGTGGACTCTCACTTTCGATTGTAACCAGCAGCGGAGCGGTCGGCCTTCAAGAAATATAACATGTCATGAGGATGCTTCGATGAGAAAGCGACCGCTCGCTGCTGGTGCTGATCAAAGTCGAGTGCCCATTAAGAGTGCTCCAGGGCTCAGGAGTTTTAGTGAATTCTAGAAAATTCTGTCGATTTCGATTATCACCAGCAGCGGAGCGGTGGGCTGTGGTGAAATATAACGGGTGATAAGGCGGTTCCGACGAAAAAGCCACCGCTTTTTGCTGTGATAATCGAAAACAGAACTTTCTTGAAATGAACTAGGGCCTAACTTGCGTAGCATAGACGCTGTTAAATAACTGTTCCTACGACGAGCGATGCCGTTGCTCCGATGCGGGTCCCGCCGCGATTTCTGCTATATTGAATGCCTGTCGCTCACGACTGCGACAGAGTATACCATACCCCTTACAGCGAATCGTGGATGCTTATAGTTGGGCATCGAATAATTTCGAATCATCCGAAAAATCATTTTTTCTCTCCAGAGTCAGAATGGTTTGAGCTAATTTCGGTTTTCGGGCATCAGGTAAGGGATAGTGTTCTCATAATTGATGACAAAGTAGAATTCATTGCATTAACAGAACCACAAATATAAGTTTTTCAGGGAATAAGTCGACTAATAGTCGAAGTTGACTATTTTTTTCGAATAATTGATAATTGTGATTCAGTTAATGCAATTGATTCTACTCTAACCTAACTTATGAGAAGTTTCCCCCCTACTTGTTGTCTGAAAACCAGAGAAAGCTCGATTCGTTTCAACATTGAGGAGAAAAATTCATTCATAGGATGATTCGAAATTTTTCGATGCCCAAGTATACGCGGTAGTCACGACTATATGTTATTTAGAAAATTTCTGACAATGTATTCATCCGGCTCTACTTTAAAGCTGACTGCCTCCAATCCTTTCTGGGAGCTTCTATGAACAGCGCTTTGTCTTGATCGCCGCTCACGCAACACATTACACTGCGTCGCGGCGTTTATGGTACGCTGTAAAAGGAAAAGCGGTGTTTCATCATCTGGTTCTACCGTGCCTTCTTGGCCGTAAGTATATGCTTCACGGGTTCATAAGCCTCCTCCCACCCTCTATTCGTTGACGCAGTGAGCTGCCGTTATTTCATCTGTCATAAAAACTGATGGATGACTATTCGGAAAGAATTAACTTTGTTACCCCCCTTTCATACTTCGAAAACTGCGAAAAAAATCGCAGATCTGCAATGGTTAAGCATACCAGAGTATCGCAAATTTTATTGCTGGCGAAAAAAAAAAACGCGAATTCAAGCTGCGATTTTTGGCGCGGATTGCAGCGATGAACGTCGCTCACAGTGGTTCTTTCGAATTCCTCGAAATTTTTTGGGCGAATTTTTTCGCAGCTTGAAGATTTGCGAGAAGAATGGTTGAGATGATTCTTGTCGCCATAGCGCCATCCTAGAGAAGTTATTAGCAGCATATTTTTGTTAAGCTCGCATAGAGTATTGTGTATTAAAGTGCGCAGGACTTCAGTGGGAGTGTGCAGAACTCTCGAAGTGTGCAGGACTTTTTAAGGGAGTTTGCAGGACTTCATAGAAAGTGCGCAGGACTTCAGTGGGGGTGTGCAGGACACAACAGAAAGTGTGCAGGACATCAGTGGAAGTGTGCAGGACGTCATAGAAAGTGCGCAGGATATCAGTGGGAGTGTGCAGAACTCTCGGGGAGTGTGCAGGACTTTAAGGGAGTTTGCAGGACTTCATAGAAAGTGCGCAGGACTTCAGTGGGGGTGTGCAGGACACAACAGAAAGTGTGCAGGACATCAGTGGAAGTGTGCAGGACGTCATAGAAAGTGCGCAGGATATCAGTGGGAGTGTGCAGGACACCACAGAAATTGTGCAGTACATCAGTGGGAGTGTGCAGGACGTGATAGAAAATGTGCAGGACTTCAGTGGGAGTGTGCAGGACTTTGAGGGAGTGTGCAGGACTAGATAGAAAGTGTGCAGGACATCAGTGGGACTGTGCAGGACTTCAGTGGGGGTGTGCAGGACTTTAAGGGAGTGTGCAGGACTTCATGGAAAGTGCGAAGGACTTCAGTGGGGGTGTGCAGGACACCACAGAAAGTGTACAGGACATCAGTGGGAGTGTGCGAGACTTCAGTGGGAGTGTGCAGGACTTTAGGGAGAATGTGCAGGGCGTCATAGAAAGTGCGCAGGACTTCAGTGGGAGTGTGCAGAACTCTCGGGTTAGTGTGCAGGACTTGAGTGGGAGTGTGCAGGACTTTAGGGGGAGTGTGCAGGACGTCATAGAAAGTGCGCAGGACATCAGTGGTAGTGTGCAGGACTCCAGTGGGAGTGTGCAGGACTTTAGGGAGAATGTGCAGGACGTCATAGAAAGTGCGCAGGACATCAGTGGGAGTGTGCAGGAAACCACAGAAAGTGTGCAGGACATCAGTGGGAGTGTGCGAGATTTCAGTGGGAGTGTGCAGGACTTTAGGGAGAATGTGCAGGGCGTCATAGAAAGTGCGCAGGACTTCAGTGGGAGTGTGCAGAACTCTCGGGGGAGTGTGCAGGACTTGAGTGGGAGTGTGCAGGACTTTAGGGAGAATGTGCAGGACGTCATACAAAGTGCGCAGGACATCAGTGGGAGTGTGCAGGACACCACAGAAAGTGTGCAGGACATCAGTGGGAGTGTGCGAGACTTCAGTGTGAGTGTGCAGGACTTTAGGGAGAATGTGCAGGACGTCATAGAAAGTGCGCAGGACATCAGTGGGAGTGTGCAGGACACCACAGAAAGTGTGCAGGACATCAGTGGGAGTGTGCGAGACTTCAGTGGGAGTGTGCAGGACTTTAGGGAGAATGTGCAGGGCGTCATAGAAAGTGCGCAGGACTTCAGTGGGAGTGTGCAGAACTCTCGGGGGAGTGTGCAGGACTTGAGTGGGAGTGTGCAGGACTTTAGGGGGAGTGTGCAGGACGTCATAGAAAGTGCGCAGGACATCAGTGGTAGTGTGCAGGGCTCCAGTGGGAGTGTGCAGGACTTTAGGGGGAGTGTGCAGGACGTGAGAGAAAGTGTGCAGTACACCAGTGGGAGTGTGCAGGACGTAAGGGGGAGTGTGCAGGATTTTAGTGGGAGTGTGCAGGACGTGATATAAAGTGCAAGACACCAGTGAGGGTGTGCAGGTGTCATAGAAAGTGCGAAGGACATCAGTGGAAGGGTGCAGGACGGCATAGAAAGTGCGCAGGATATCAGTGGGAGTGTGCAGAACTCCCGAGGGATGGTGCAGGACTTTAAGGGAGTTTGCAGGACTTCATAGAAAGTGCGCAGGACTTCAGTGGGGGTGTGCAGGACACAACAGAAAGTGTGCAGGACATCAGTGGAAGTGTGCAGGACGTCATAGAAAGTGCGCAGGATATCAGTGGGAGTGTGCAGGACACCACAGAAAGTGTGCAGTACATCAGTGGGAGTGTGCAGGACGTGAGAGAAAATGTGCAGGACTTCAGTGGGAGTGTGCAGGACTTTGAGGGAGTGTGCAGGACTACATAGAAAGTGTGCAGGACATCAGTGGGAGTGTGCAGGACTTCAGTGGGGGTGTGCAGGACTTTAAGGGAGTGTGCAGGACTTCATGGAAAGTGCGAAGGACTTCAGTGGGGGTGTGCAGGACACCACAGAAAGTGTGCAGGACACCACAGAAAGTGTACAGGACATCAGTGGGAGTGTGCGAGACTTCAGTGGGAGTGTGCAGGACTTTAGGGAGAATGTGCAGGGCGTCATAGAAAGTGCGCAGGACTTCAGTGGGAAAGTGCAGAACTCTCGGGGGAGTGTGCAGGACTTGAGTGGGAGTGTGCAGGACTTTAGGGGGAGTGTGCAGGACGTCATAGAAAGTGCGCAGGACATCAGTGGTAGTGTGCAGGACTCCAGTGGGAGTGTGCAGGACTTTAGGGAGATTGTGCAGGACGTCATAGAAAGTGCGCAGGACATCAGTGGGAGTGTGCAGGAAACCACAGAAAGTGTGCAGGACATCAGTGGGAGTGTGCAGGACTTTAGGGAGAATGTGCAGGGCGTCATAGAAAGTGCGCAGGACTTGAGTGGGAGTGTGCAGAACTCTCGGGGGAGTGTGCAGGACTTGAGTGGGAGTGTGCAGGACTTTAGGGAGAATGTGCAGGACGTCATACAAAGTGCGCAGGACATCAGTGGGAGTGTGCAGGACACCACAGAAAGTGTGCAGGACATCAGTGGGAGTGTGCGAGACTTCAGTGGGAGTGTGCAGGACTTTAGGGAGAATGTGCAGGACGTCATAGAAAGTGCGCAGGACATCAGTGGGAGTGTGCAGTACACCACAGAAAGTGTGCAGGACATCAGTGGGAGTGTGCGAGACTTCAGTGGGAGTGTGCAGGACTCTCGGGGGAGTGTGCAGGACTTGAGTGGGAGTGTGCAGGACTTTAGGGGGAGTGTGCAGGACGTCATAGAAAGTGCGCAGGACATCAGTGGTAGTGTGCAGGACTCCAGTGGGAGTGTGCAGGACTTTAGGGGGAGTGTGCAGGACGTGAGAGAAAGTGTGCAGTACACCAGTGGGAGTGTGCAGGACGTAAGGAGGAGTGTGCAGGATTTTAGTGGGAGTGTGCAGGACGTGATATAAAGTGCAAGACACCAGTGAGGGTGTGCAGGTGTCATAGAAAGTGCGAAGGACATCAGTGGAAGTGTGCAGGACGTCATAGAAAGTGCGCAGGATATCAGTGGGAGTGTGCAGAACTCTCGGGGGAGTGTGCAGGACTTTAAGGGAGTTTGCAGGACTTCATAGAAAGTGCGCAGGACTTCAGTGGGGGTGTGCAGGACACAACAGAAAGTGTGCAGGACATCAGTGGAAGTGTGCAGGACGTCATAGAAAGTGCGCAGGATATCAGTGGGAGTGTGCAGGACGTGATAGAAAATGTGCAGGACTTCAGTGGGAGTGTGCAGGACTTTGAGGGAGTGTGCAGGACTACATAGAAAGTGTGCAGGACATCAGTGGGAGTGTGCAGGACTTCAGTGGGGGTGTGCAGGACGTGATAGAAAATGTGCAGGACTTCAGTGGGAGTGTGCAGGACTTTGAGGGAGTGTGCAGGACTACATAGAAAGTGTGCAGGACATCAGTGGGAGTGTGCAGGACTTCAGTGGGGGTGTGCAGGACTTTAAGGGAGTGTGCAGGACTTTAGGGAGTGTGCAGGACTTCATGGAAAGTGCGAAGGACTTCAGTGGGGGTGTGCAGGACACCACAGAAAGTGTGCAGGACACCACAGAAAGTGTACAGGACATCAGTGGGAGTGTGCGAGACTTCAGTGGGAGTGTGCAGGACTTTAGGGAGAATGTGCAGGGCGTCATAGAAAGTGCGCAGGACTTCAGTGGGAGTGTGCAGAACTCTCGGGGGAGTGTGCAGGACTTGAGTGGGAGTGTGCAGGACTTTAGGGGGAGTGTGCAGGACGTCATAGAAAGTGCGCAGGACATCAGTGGTAGTGTGCAGGACTCCAGTGGGAGTGTGCAGGAAACCACAGAAAGTGTGCAGGACATCAGTGGGAGTGTGCGAGATTTCAGTGGGAGTGTGCAGGACTTTAGGGAGAATGTGCAGGGCGTCATAGAAAGTGCGCAGGACTTCAGTGGGAGTGTGCAGAACTCTCGGGGGAGTGTGCAGGACTTGAGTGGGAGTGTGCAGGACTTTAGGGAGAATGTGCAGGACGTCATACAAAGTGCGCAGGACATCCAGTGGGAGTGTGCAGGGACACACCGCAGAAAGTGTGCAGGACATCAGTGGGAGTGTGCGAGACTTCAGTGGGAGTGTGAATGACTTTAGGGGGAGTGTGCAGGACGTCATAGAAAGTGCGCAGGACATCAGTGGGAGTGTGCAGGACACCACAGAAAAAGTGCAGGACATCAGTGGGAGTATGCAGGACATCAGTGGGAGTGTGCAGGACTTTAGGGGGAGTGTGCAGGGCGTCATAGAAAGTGCGCAGGACTTCAGTGGGAGTGTGCAGAACTCTCGGGGGAGTGTGCAGGACTTGAGTGGGAGTGTGCAGGACTTTAGGGGGAGTGTGCAGGATGTCATAGAAAGTGCGCAGGACATCAGTGGTAGTGTGCAGGACTCCAGTGGGAGTGTGCAGGACTTTAGTGGGAGTGTGCAGGACGTGAGAGAAAGTGTGCAGTACACCAGTGGGAGTGTGCAGGACAGGACGTAAGGGGGAGTGTGCAGGATTTTAGTGGGAGTGTGCAGGACGTGATATAAAGTGCAAGACACCAGTGAGGGTGTGCAGGTGTCATAGAAAGTGCAGAAGGACTTCCAGTGGGGAATGTGCAGATGGGCAGAAACAGAAACCTGGCAACAACCTGCACGCCTTTCTGCTGGTGCTGCGCAGCGGCATCAAACTTCTGCGAACTCTCCGAGCTGTCCTGTACGAGTATTGGGATAACAACATAATGTTTTTTGGATTTTTGGACCGTGCATTGCATTTATCCATCTACACTGGGCACGGATCACAGTCGTACTTTGCGATTCTTATTTCGCGTTGGCGTAAACTCGGTGCACGTGTATTATAACACATCAGTACGATCCGTGCCAGTATCAGTGCGATGCGTACAGACTGTAGATGAACAAATGCAATGCCCGGTCCGAGAATCTAGGAAAAATAATCCCACATACTCGTGCAGGATAGCTCGGAGAGTGTGCACAAGTCTGCGTCCGCTGCGATTTACTGGACAGCCCGCAGCAGAAAGGCGTGCAGCTCGTTATTCAGGTACCTGTTGCTGTTCATCTGCACACTCCCACTGAAGTCCTGCACACTCCCACTAAAGTCCTGCACACTTTCTATCACGTCCTGCACACTCCCACTGGTGTCCTGCGCACTTTCTATCATGTCCTGCACACTCCCACTAAAGTCCTGCACACTTTCTATGACGTCCTGCATACTCCCATTGGTGTCCTGCACACTTTCTATCACGTCCTGCACACTCTCCCTAAATTCTCCACACTCAAACTGGTGTCCTGCACACTTTCTATCACGTCCTGCACACTCCCACCAAAGTCCTGCACACTTTCTATCACGTCCTGCACACTCCCACTAAAGTCCTGCACACTTTCTATCACGTCCTGCACACTCCCACTAAAGTCCCTCACACTTTCTATCACGTCCTGCACTCCCCCAAAGTCCTGCACACTCTCACTGAAGTCCTGCTTACTTTTTATCACGTCCTGCACACTCCTACTAAAGTCCTGCACACTTTTTATCACGTCCTGCACACTCTCCCTAATATCTGCACACTCAAACTGGTGTCCTGCACAATTTCTATCACGTCCTGCACACTCCCACTAAAGTCCTGCACAGTTTCTATCACGTCCTGCAGACTCCCAATAAAGTCCTGCACACTTTCTCTATTTCGTCCTGCACACTCCCTCTGGTGTCCTGCACACTCCCACTGGTGTCCTACACACTTTCTATCACGTTCTGCACACTACTACTAAAGTCCTGGACACTTTCTATCACGTCCTGCACACTACTACTAAAGTCCTGGACACTACTACTAAAGTCCTGGACACTTTCTATCACTTCCCGCACACCTCCCACTGGTGTCCTACACACTTTCTATCACGTTCTGCACACTACTACTAAAGTCCTGGACACTTTCTATCACGTCCTGCACACTACTACTAAAGTCCTGGACACTACTACTAAAGTCCTGGACACTTTCTATCACTTCCCGCACACTCCCACTGGTGTCCTACACACTTTCTATCACGTTCTGCACACTACTACTAAAGTCCTGGACACTTTCTATCACTTCCCGCACACTCCCACTGGTGTCCTACACACTTTCTATCACGTGCTGCACACTCCCACTAAAGTCCCTCACACTTTCTATCACGTCCTGCACACTCCCCCTAAAGTCCTGCACACTTTCTATCACGTCCTGCACACTCCCACTAAAGTCCCTCACACTTTCTATCACGTCCTGCACACTCCCCCTAAAGTCCTGCACACTCTCACTGAAGTCCTGCTTACTTTTTATCACGTCCTGCACACTCCTACTAAAGTCCTGCACACTTTTTATCACGTCCTGCACACTCTCCCCTAATTTCTGCACACTCAAACTGGTGTCCTGCACACTTTCTATCACGTCCTGCACACTCCCACTAAAGTCCTGCACAGTTTCTATCACGTCCTGCAGACTCCCAATAAAGTCCTGCACACTTTCTATCTCGTCCTGCACACTCCCACCAAAGTCCCTCACACTTTCTATCACGTCCTGCACACTCTCACTGAAGTCCTGCTTACTTTTTATCACGTCCTGCACACTCCTACTAAAGTCCTGCACACTTTTTATCACGTCCTGCACACTCTCCCCTAATTTCTGCACACTCAAACTGGTGTCCTGCACACTTTCTATCCCGTCCCCCACCCTCCCACTAAAGTCCTGCACAGTTTCTATCACGTCCTGCAGACTTCCAATAAAGTCCTGCACACTTTCTATCTCGTCCTGCACACTCCCACTAAAGTCCCTCACACTTTCTATCACGTCCCGCACACTCCCACTGGTGTCCTACACACTTTCTATCACGTCCTGGGCACTACTACTAAAGTCCTGGACACTTTCTATCACGTCCTGCACACTCCCACTAAAGTCCCTCACACTTTCTATCACGTCCTGCACACTCCCCCTAAAGTCCTGCACACTTTCTATCACGTCCTGCACACTCCCCTAAAGTCCTGCACACTCTCACTGAAGTCCTGCTTACTTTTTATCACGTCCTGCACACTCCTACTAAAGTCCTGCACACTTTTTATCACGTCCTGCACACTCTCCCCTAATTTCTGCACACTCAAACTGGTGTCCTGCACACTTTCTATCACGTCCTGCGCACTCCCACTAAAGTCCTGCACAGTTTCTATCACGTCCTGCAGACTCCCAATAAAGTCCTGCACACTTTCTATCTCGTCCTGCACACTCCCACTAAAGTCCCTCACACTTTCTATCACGTCCTGCACACTCCCCCTAAAGTCCTGCACACTCTCACTGAAGTCCTGCTTACTTTTTATCACGTCCTGCACACTCCTACTAAAGTCCTGCACACTTTTTATCACGTCCTGCACACTCTCCCCTAATTTCTGCACACTCAAACTGGTGTCCTGCACACTTTCTATCACGTCCTGCAGACTCCCAATAAAGTCCTGCACACTTTCTATTTCGTCCTGCACACTCCCTCTGGTGTCCTGCACACTCCCACTGGTGACCTACACACTTTCTATCACGTTCTGCACACTACTACTAAAGTCCTGGACACTTTCTATCACGTCCTGCACACTAGTACTAAAGTCCTGGACACTACTACTAAAGTCCTGGACACTTTCTATCACGTCCCGCACACTCCCACTGGTGTCCTACACACTTTCTATCACGTCCTGCACACTACTACTAAAGTCCTGGACACTTTCTATCACGTCCTGCACACTACTACTAAAGTCCTGTACACTTTCTATCACGTCCTGCACACTCCCACTAAAGTCCTGAACACTTTCTATCACGTCCTGCACACTCTCCCCTAAATTCTCCACACTCAAACTGGTGTCGTGCACACTTTCTATCACGTCCTGCACACTGCCACTAAAGTCCTGCACACTTTCTCCTCACGTTCTGCATACTCCCACTAGAGTCCTGCACACTTTCTATCACGTCCTGCACACTCCCACTAAAGTCCCTCACACTTTCTATCACGTCCTGCACACTCCCCCTAAAGTCCTGCACTTTCTCACTGAAGTCCTGCGTACTTTTTATCACGTCCTGCACACTCCTACTAAAGTCCTGCACACTTTTATCACGTCGTGCACACTCTCCCCTAATTTCTGCACACTCAAACTGGTGTCCTGCACACTTTCTATCACGTCCTGCGCACTCCCACTAAAGTCCTTCACAGTTTCTATCACGTCCTGCAGACTCCCAATAAAGTCCTGCACACTTTCTATCTCGTCCTGCACACTCCCTCTGGTGTCCTGCACACTTTCTATCACGTCCTGCACACCCCCTAAAGTCCTGCACACTCTCACTGAAGTCCTGCTTACTTTTTATCACGTCCTGCACACTCCTACTAAAGTCCTGCACACTTTTATCACGTCCTGCACACTCTCCCTAATTTCTGCACACTCAAACTGGTGTCCTGCACACTTTCTATCACGTCCTGCACACTCCCACTAAAGTCCTGCACAGTTTCTATCACGTCCTGCAGACTCCCAATAAAGTCCTGCACACTTTCTATTTCGTCCTGCATACTCCCTCTGGTGTCCTGCACACTCTCACTGGTGTCCTACACACTTTCTATCACGTTCTGCACACTACTACTAAAGTCCTGGACACTTTCTATCACGTCCTGCACACTACTATTAAAGTCCTGGACACTACTACTAAAGTCCTGGACACTTTCTATCACGTCCCGCACACTCCCACTGGTGTCCTACACACTTTCTATCACGTCGTGCACACTACTACTAAAGTCCTGGACACTTTCTATCACGTCCTGCACACTCCCACTAAAGTCCTGAACACTTTCTATCACGTCCTGCACACTCTCCCTAAATTCTCCACACTCAAACTGGTGTCGTGCACACTTTCTATCACGTCCTGCACACTTCCACTAAAGTCCTGCACACTTTCTCTCACGTCCTGCATACTCCCACTAAAGTCCTGCACACTTTCTATCACGTCCTGCACACTCCCACTAAAGTCCCTCACACTTTCTATCACGTCCTGCACACTCCCCTAAAGTCCTGCACACTCTCACTGAAGTCCTGCTTACTTTTTATCACGTCCTGCACACTCCTACTAAAGTCCTGCACACTTTTTATCACGTCCTGCACACTCTCCCCTAATTTCTGCACACTCAAACTGGTGTCCTGCACACTTTCTATCACGTCCTGCGCACTCCCACTAAAGTCCTTCATAGTTTCTATCACGTCCTGCAGACTCCCAATAAAGTCCTGCACACTTTCTATCTCGTCCTGCACACTCCCTCTGGTGTCCTGCACACTTTCTATCACGTCCTGCACACTCCCACTAAAGTCCTGCACACTTTCTATCACGTCCTGCACACTCCCCCTAAAGTCCTGCACACTCTCACTGAAGTCCTGCTTACTTTTTATCACGTCCTGCACACTCCTACTAAAGTCTTGCACACTTTTTATCACGTCCTGCATACTTCCCCCTAAATCCTGCACACTTCCTATCACGTCCTGCACACTCCCACTGGTGTCCTTCTCACTTTCTATGACGTCCTGCACACTTTATATCACTTCCTGCACGCTCCCACTAAAGTCCTGCACACTTTTTATCACGTCCTGCACACTCTCCCCTAATTTCTGCACACTCAAACTGGTGTCCTGCACACTTTCTATCACGTCCTGCACACTCCCACTAAAGTCCTGCACAGTTTCTATCACGTCCTGCAGACTCCCAATAAAGTCCTGCACACTTTCTATCTCGTCCTGCACACTCCCTCTGGTGTCCTGCACACTTTCTATCACGTCCTGCACACTCCCACTAAAGTCCTGCACACTTTCTATCACGTCCTGCACACTCCCCCTAAAGTCCTGCACACTCTCACTGAAGTCCTGCTTACTTTTTATCACGTCCTGCACACTTTATATCACTTCCTGCACGCTCCCACTAAAGTCCTGCACACTTTTTATCACGTCCTGCACACTCTCCCCTAATTTCTGCACACTCAAACTGGTGTCCTGCACACTTTCTATCACGTCCTGCACACTCCCACTAAAGTCCTGCACAGTTTCTATCACGTCCTGCAGACTCCCTCTGGTGTCCTGCACACTCCCACTGGTGACCTACACACTTTCTATCACGTTCTGCACACTACTACTAAAGTCCTGGACACTTTCTATCACGTCCTGCACACTAGTACTAAAGTCCTGGACACTACTACTAAAGTCCTGGACACTTTCTATCACGTCCCGCACACTCCCACTGGTGTCCTACACACTTTCTATCACGTCCTGCACACTACTACTAAAGTCCTGGACACTTTCTATCACGTCCTGCACACTACTACTAAAGTCCTGTACACTTTCTATCACGTCCTGCACACTCCCACTAAAGTCCTGAACACTTTCTATCACGTCCTGCACACTCTCCCCTAAATTCTCCACACTCAAACTGGTGTCGTGCACACTTTCTATCACGTCCTGCACACTCCCACTAAAGTCCTGCACACTTTCTCTCACGTTCTGCATACTCCCACTAGAGTCCTGCACACTTTCTATCACGTCCTGCACACTCCCACTAAAGTCCCTCACACTTTCTATCACGTCCTGCACACTCCCCCTAAAGTCCTGCACTTTCTCACTGAAGTCCTGCGTACTTTTTATCACGTCCTGCACACTCCTACTAAAGTCCTGCACACTTTTTATCACGTCGTGCACACTCTCCCCTAATTTCTGCACACTCAAACTGGTGTCCTGCACACTTTCTATCACGTCCTGCGCACTCCCACTAAAGTCCTTCACAGTTTCTATCACGTCCTGCAGACTCCCAATAAAGTCCTGCACACTTTCTATCTCGTCCTGCACACTCCCTCTGGTGTCCTGCACACTTTCTATCACGTCCTGCACACTCCCCCTAAAGTCCTGCACACTCTCACTGAAGTCCTGCTTACTTTTTATCACGTCCTGCACACTCCTACTAAAGTCCTGCACACTTTTTATCACGTCCTGCACACTCTCCCCTAATTTCTGCACACTCAAACTGGTGTCCTGCACACTTTCTATCACGTCCTGCACACTCCCACTAAAGTCCTGCACAGTTTCTATCACGTCCTGCAGACTCCCAATAAAGTCCTGCACACTTTCTATTTCGTCCTGCATACTCCCTCTGGTGTCCTGCACACTCTCACTGGTGTCCTACACACTTTCTATCACGTTCTGCACACTACTACTAAAGTCCTGGACACTTTCTATCACGTCCTGCACACTACTATTAAAGTCCTGGACACTACTACTAAAGTCCTGGACACTTTCTATCACGTCCCGCACACTCCCACTGGTGTCCTACACACTTTCTATCACGTCCTGCACACTACTACTAAAGTCCTGGACACTTTCTATCACGTCCTGCACACTCCCACTAAAGTCCTGAACACTTTCTATCACGTCCTGCACACTCTCCCCTAAATTCTCCACACTCAAACTGGTGTCGTGCACACTTTCTATCACGTCCTGCACACTTCCACTAAAGTCCTGCACACTTTCTCTCACGTCCTGCATACTCCCACTAAAGTCCTGCACACTTTCTATCACGTCCTGCACACTCCCACTAAAGTCCCTCACACTTTCTATCACGTCCTGCACACTCCCCCTAAAGTCCTGCACACTCTCACTGAAGTCCTGCTTACTTTTTATCACGTCCTGCACACTCCTACTAAAGTCCTGCACACTTTTTATCACGTCCTGCACACTCTCCCCTAATTTCTGCACACTCAAACTGGTGGCCTGCACACTTTCTATCACGTCCTGCGCACTCCCACTAAAGTCCTTCACAGTTTCTATCACGTCCTGCAGACTCCCAATAAAGTCCTGCACACTTTCTATCTCGTCCTGCACACTCCCTCTGGTGTCCTGCACACTTTCTATCACGTCCTGCACACTCCCACCTAAAGTCCTGCACACTTTCTATCACGTCCTGCACACTCCCCTAAAGTCCTGCACACTCTCACTGAAGTCCTGCTTACTTTTTATCACGTCCTGCACACTCCTACTAAAGTCTTGCACACTTTTATCACGTCCTGCATACTTCCCCTAAATCCTGCACACTTCCTATCACGTCCTGCACACTCCCACTGGTGTCCTTCTCACTTTCTATGACGTCCTGCACACTTTATATCACTTCCTGCACGCTCCCACTAAAGTCCTGCACACTTTTATCACGTCCTGCACACTCTCCCTAATTTCTGCACACTCAAACTGGTGTCCTGCACACTTTCTATCACGTCCTGCACACTCCCACCAAAGTCCTGCACAGTTTCTATCACGTCCTGCAGACTCCCAATAAAGTCCTGCACACTTTCTATCTCGTCCTGCACACTCCCTCTCGTGTCCTGCACACTTTCTATCACGTCCTGCACACTCCCACTAAAGTCCTGCACACTTTCTATCACGTCCTGCACACTCCCCTAAAGTCCTGCACACTCTCACTGAAGTCCTGCTTACTTTTTATCACGTCCTGCACACTTTATATCACTTCCTGCACGCTCCCACTAAAGTCCTGCACACTTTTTATCACGTCCTGCACACTCTCCCCTAATTTCTGCACACTCAAACTGGTGTCCTGCACACTTTCTATCACGTCCTGCACACTCCCACTAAAGTCCTGCACAGCTTCTATCACGTCCTGCAGACTCCCAATAAAGTCCTGCACACTTTCTATCTCGTCCTGCACACTCCCTCTGGTGTCCTGCACACTTTCTATCACGTCCTGCACACTCCCACTAAAGTCCTGCACACTTTCTATCACGTCCTGCACACTCCCTAAAGTCCTGCACACTCTCACTGAAGTCCTGCTTACTTTTTATCACGTCCTGCACACTCCTACCAAAGTCTTGCACACTTTTTATCACGTCCTGCATACTTCCCTAAATCCTGCACACTTTCTATCACGTCCTGCACACTCCCACTGGTGTCCTGCACACTTTCTATTACTTCCTGCACACTCATCCTAAAGTCCTGCACACTCCCACTGATGTCCTGCACCCCCCCTGAATTCTGCGCACTCCCACTGGTGTCCTGCACACTTTCTATCACGTCCTGCACACTCCCACTAAAGTCCCTCACTCTTTCTTTCACGTCCTGCACACTCCCCCTAAAGTCCTGCGTACTCTCACTGAAGTCCTGCTTACTTTTTATCACGTCCTGCACACTCCTGCTAAAGTCCTGCACACTTTTTATCACGTCCTGCCCCCTCTCCCCTAAATTCTGCCCACTCAAACTGGTGTCCTGCACACTTTCTATCACGTCCTGCACACTCCCACTAAAGTCCTGCACACTTTCTATCACGTCCTGCACACTCCCACTAAAGTTCTGCACACTTTCTATCTCGTCCTGCACACTCCCTCTGGTGTCCTGCACACTTTCTATCACGTCCTGCACACTCCCACTAAAGTCCTGCACACTTTCTATCACGTCCTGCACACTCCCCCTAAAGTCCTGCACACTCTCACTGAAGTCCTGCTTACTTTTTATCACGTCCTGCACACTCCTACTAAAGTCCTGCACATTTTCTATCACGTCCTGCACACTCCCACTGGTGTCCTGCACACTTTCTATGACGTCCTGCACACTTTATATCACTTCCTGCACGCTCCCAATAAAGTCCTGCACACTTTCCATGACGTCCCGCACACTCCCCCCTAAATTCTGCACACTCCCACTGGTGTCCTGCAGTTTTTCTATCACGTCCTGCACACTCCCACTGGTGTCCTGCACACTTTGTATTACTTCCTGCACACTCCTAAAGTCCTGCACACTCCCACTGATGTCCTGCACACTCCCCCCTGAATTCTGCACACTCCCACTGGTGTCCTGCACACTTTTTATCACGTCCTGCACATTCACACTGGTGTCCTGCACATTTTCTATTGCTTCCTGCGCACTCCCCCTAAAGTCCTGCACACTCCCACTAATGTCCTGCACACTCCCACTGAAGTCCTGCACATTCCCACTGAAGTCCTGCGCATCTTCAGTGACGTCCTGCACAATTCCCCTGAAGTCCTGCTCACTCCTTGCAACACTATCCACTCCATACGGTGGCCAGAGATCTACTTCTGAAGTCTTGTCGCATTGTACGGAGCATTCACCTCCCCAAACAGTAGAAGACGCATCGACTGAGTGCAAACCTTTCTCAGAAAGTGGACGAAATCCATCCCCTTCAATACTACAAAGATCCCTCTGCGTTTCTACCCGTGATGTCAGATGGTCCTCGCACGATTAGCCTGTTTCTAGGGAAATCCGTAATAAGAGCTACAAAAATCGCGGATTTCAGCGATTTTTTCGCGGATTTCTGCGATTTTTTTCGCCGTTTCCGAAGTATGAAAGGGGGGGTTAGATGTAGTGCACTAGATAGTCCGATTCCAAGGAGTGCTTTAGTTTCTGTTCCAAAGTTTCGACTTAAAGAAGCGTAGCTGTAGCTAAAAGGAGCAGGAAGCATTTATGCGACTCATGTGGACAGGGACTTCGACAACGCCGCGACATTGCCGCGTTAGATCCGCGGCAGTTCCGTGTTAAAACCGCACCGGCACTGTGAGGATGCATCAGCGAACCCGCGCCGACCACGATGCACTGTCTTGTGTGATTAAATGAGGTTGTCGCCAGTTTGATTACTCCTGTTTGAGGCACATCCCATATCTCCTTTATCGCAATAACAAGGATACCCTCTGCCCCTATCAGAGAGAGGACGTAAGAGCCGCAGGTGTGTATTTCTGTTTGTAGGCCCACTTGTTTGTAGGTATTATGACTCATTCCATATGAGTTACTCGCGGTCGGTCCTATTTTTGTTAGAGCGCAGCCACCGATCGCAGACCCGCCACGACACTACCGCTGCAACTCCGCGATATTGCCGCTTCGGTGCCAGTAGGAGCCGAAGCGGCTTCTTAGCGAAGCCACAGCGTCGAATTCTTTGATTTCCATGGGGTCGCACATGTCTTGTTTTTGTTCATTCGATGCCTTGAATTGGGATTATTGCCTTGAACTGAAGTTATTAGAATATTGGCATAAGTACTGAAAAGAAGAAAAAAAAGTAGAGCGGCACATGTAATTCACTTTTGGGTCAATCTAAGGATTGAGGTTTTTCGCCGTTTGCCGATTGCCGGCCGTTTTTGGAATTTTTTGCCGATTGTCGTTTGCCGAAATCTCAAAATTGTTTGCCGCATATCCCTCGACAGTAACGTAAGGGAGTTCAACACCGTTATTCTGGATACATGAAGCAGCCATTATCAAATCCTGCTCAAAAACTATTCCGCATCCTACGTAACATGATAATTGTAATTGTTTCTTCAAATAATAATTATACTTCGAACTCGACCCGAGGTTGATACTATTTAGTTTTTAAGGCTAACGTTTCGGAGTAATCTCCTTCATTAGAGCCTGAAAAGATTAAATAAGCTGGTCAAACGTCTCCTAATCCCCAGTTGAAATCGAAAACCTAGTTTCTGTCACGTAGGTCAGAAAAAAAAATCAGAGAAAGTACCGCACCTAGCCAAGAACTGGCTAGTGATCGTAGCAGCATGAAGCGTCGATGAAGGAAACGCTGTAGACCACCACTTGAGATGTTAGAGGGCTAGTCTTACGTATGGTCCCTTCATATCAAAGCTGTCATCATTGTGGGCAGTGACCCGATGCGCCCCGAGCACTGTGGCTTCCCGCTGCCTCTCCCTACCGTCCAGGTTTTCTTTGATCCTTACATCGGGCCGCGATGTTTCCCCGATCTATTTTTGACCTAGGCGCGGCGCGATTTCAAGGTTCATATGCGAATCGACGAGCGGCGTCTTATTGATCGATGCCCACAGAAAACATCTCAATGCGCCGCGCTGCGATGAACTTCTAAAAAAGGCCTAACATAGGTGCGCCAACCTCTAATGGGGAACGCGAAGTTTCATAAGGATCCATGCCTATATTAGTACAAACGCGATCACAAAGACGATTCCGAACCAGAAGAGTTTTGAGGTTGTTTGGAGGAATGTCAACCATCATCACGGAGTTATCCAGCCCCGTTCTTTTCAGGCATTTTCGTATCGGAGCTCTGAGCCCGCCAGAATCACGGTATTTTGAAGGGAATTTCACCTTCTAAATGGCTTCTCTGGTTTCCAGTAAGGTTTCTGCGCCTGCGCGAACCAAATTCTCTGGAATATCAAAGGTTACTCCGAAACGTTAGCCATAAAGAACTAGTATCAACCTCGCACCGAGTTCAACATCATCAAGCAACCATACTATTATCATGCCGAGGTTTATGGAGAGTCGCACATGGAGATTCATGCTTCGCGTTGCTGATCGTGATAGATTAATAGGCATCAAAATTGCAGTTTTTTATAAGTGTTCGTATATGATGAATCGGTCGAAATCTTGTCCAAATCCGGTGTGTGAAGAAAGTACTCGCAGAAAGACTAACTGTGAATGAAACAATGGTTTTCGAGGTTGTAGAGAAGAGTGGTGTGATTCACCCAGCTCGGAAATCGTTGCAAGTTCCAGAAACTGCAGTTTTGGGGGTTCGTGTATTTATGGAATGGAGTATACCGCAATAGGCTTTGAAGTTGTGTACCGCGCCCAGGTGAGAGGCTCTTTCACAGGAGCATGTGCAGCAAATGCGCAAAACTTTCGCCACGACCACATCGTTATCGTATCCACTCGAGTGTGCTCCTATTGCACAAGAGCGCACGTTGTTGCGAATTAGAGGTTGTTTCCTACATGTCCGGCTCCAAAACGAGCCAGTAGCCCAATGCCGACGTAATAGCCAACTCCGGGGGAAAATAGCCACTGGGCTCCCTTCTACGATTACACGGCCTGTATTAGACTCTGTTTTATTCCAAGTGAACCCATGTTATCGGTTATCACAGCGCGGAGCGGTGGCTTTTTCGTCGAAACCTTATCACTAGTTATATTTCACCGAGGCCCACCGCTCCGCTGCTGGTGATAATCGAAATCAACAGGTCACTAGGGATGGCGTCCGTACCATTAGGCACCCAAAAAGGGTTTGCCGCCAGTACCAGTGGGCATGTTTTATGGTGGCGAGAGAGATGATTGCACCCTTCCTCGTTGGCCACGGCAGATCGTCGACGCCGCGTCGCGGAGAAGACTGCCGCGCCGGCGGCGAATGGGATGAGCACCGTCTCGGGTTACTACCTATCACGGGCCGTGAAGCTGAAACTTGGCAAACGAACTCCGGCAGAGCTGAGTTTCACCCTCAAGCTGTTATATCTTAAAGCTTCACGTTTGGAACCTTGAAATTCTTCTAGAAAACTGAATTTTTTAGTACCTGTGTTTACTGACCAAATATGCAGTAGAAATGTGTCCTTGGGATTTAACAGGATTTTTAACCAGTCAGCTTCAGGTAGAAGCTGGAATTTAAAATTTTTAATTTTCCTCCTGCAGGCCAAAAATTTCAAATTTCTGGTTTTAGGACTGGTCAAGAGGTTCAAATATGTCGTTGAGATTCTACCAGGTTCCGAAACGGCCAGCTTCAAGCAGAAGCTGGAATTTAAAATTTCAGTTCTCATTCTGAAGACCGGAAATTTCAATTTTTGGTTTCAAGACCCGACATGAGGTTCGAATGTGTCGTTGAGCTTCTTCAAGATTCCGAATTGCTCAACTTCACGCAGAAGCCGCGATTCAAAATTTCCGATTTTCCTCCTAAAGACTAAAAATTCCATTTAGACCAGTCATAAAGTTCGAATGTGTCGTTGAGATTCTACCAGGTTCTGAATCGGTCAGCTGCACGCAAAAGCTGATATTAGAAAATTTCAAAGTTCTCTGAGGACCGATTTCTGGTTTTCTGACCTGTCACGAGGTTGGATGCGCTACTAAAGCAGTACCAGGTTTTGAACTGAACCGATCCAATCATTTAGTCAGAATAGTCTTTCACGCAACGCAGAATCGTGGAATCGATAATAAAAAATTATCAAATGTCGGAATACGACCCAGAGAAGGTTATTATTCTCTGGGTCGTATTCCGACATCTACCAGAGAACTTATTTTTATTACTATTTGCTGGTCGTCGTGTGGTAATATGCGGTGTGAATTAACATGACATCGAGGTTGACCTTATACAGCATTTATGGGATAACGAGTACCTGTGGTGCAGGCGACGCTGAGGCCCGTAGTAAACCCGACGAAAAATTCAGTTGGGACTGACTGGGTCCAAGTTCTGAAAAGAACAGACGAGGTGGCACACATTTCAGACATGTGTGCTGAAGGATAGTGACCTAGGCTGAGTGAGAAAAGTCAGCGACAAATAAGAATTCAGTCAGAGCTGAGTGGACGCAGTCAGCTCTGACTGAATCCCTGGTTAGAGATATAAGAGATTGCGTGTGGTCATTGAGGAGACACGTCTGACTTTTTTTAAGGAGCGACGGAGCAACTTAAATCGTTCAAAGGAGAGTTGTGTAGTACTGCGCTTGTTTAGCGCAATGGGCGCAGGCCGCGCAAGTTTTTGACGCCTCTTTTCCAATTTTCATCGACATTGGTGTCCAGCTGACGGTCGGCCACCATTGATTGCGGCGGACCTCGACTCGAAGGTGATAACGTGATTGACTCGCCCGCCAGCGCTCGGGAATTGGGAAACACTCGTCCTTTGTCAGGAAACGGTGTAAAAAACTTCATGATTTTTATCAAAAGCAGGGAGTTTTTCGCCATTCTTCCGTTACAGTTGAGACCCTAGGCATATAAAGAACTCATTTATGGCAAGAACTCGACAACCATTTTTCGTCGTGACCACTGTCTTTAAGTGTGGCGGTCGACCATTAAATGGCCTGCCAAATCGCTATAAATTCGGACTCATCTGAGTCGTGTCTGAAACTTTTCGGGCTCGTCTTATCTCTCGCTCAGTTGACCTTGACTGAGTGGCGAGTTTTCTACGGGCCTGAGTCTTGGACTGTCCATGTTTCTACGATGTCACAACGAGACTGGAGAGGTTAGCTGACGGCTATGCAACTAAATTATGACGTTTTCTGGCGATTTTCAAGTGGGTTCCTGTGTTGAGTTCGCTTTATCCATATCACAGTACACACATTTTTCAGTCAGAATCGAACCTTTCAGGTGGAATTGTCCAGATATTTATGCTGCGAATGCATTTTTTATCTAATGCGTTTTTTATCACTTCTTAATCTCAGTGAACATTTAATCAAGAATTCAATGAAACTCCTCCATCTGTCATATACTCTCATAAACTCGGGGGGTGAATAGGCTCCCAAACATCTTTGGATAGCACCGACAGCTGCTATCCATCCCCCAAAATGGGCGGAGTCGTACCCTCCTAAGGTGCCTGTTGTGAGGGCGTGGGTTGGTTTTGAATAGTACTTGGGGAATGGGAGGGTTCCTATTGTGGGGGTACTGGGGAGTAAAATCAGTGCAAATGCGACCACTGCAATGCTGTTGTCGGTCACGGGTACCACTTTCTACCCATGCATCTACAGTACCCCTTGACCACTGATCTTCTATGACTGCTAAACCACCTTGCTTAACTCGCAAGCAAGGCGCGAAGACGGACAGAACACTTCATATTCAACTTTATATATTGCTTCATCAATACAAAAACCGGTTTTAGTGAAAGAACTCCATCCATATATAACAGCAAACACTGGAATCATCTGCAACGAAAAATTACAGAAGTTAATGGCACTGGTTAAAGGTCATAAAGTCGTGAACAAAATGAATCTGGACATCGACGTGGAGTAGGACTCATGAGAAACGCTCAAATAAACACATAAAAGATGTTCAACGCACACAGCTTACACAAAATGAAACTAACAGCTTTCACAGTCCTACCCAAGAACTTTAAAATTACGCTTTCCTAGATGAAAATTTCGCAAAATTTTTGAACCACTAACAATTAAGAAAAATGCGCTGTATATAGAACAAACATTAAAGGTCACCGGCATTCAGAACATCCTACTACATAATCATATACGAGGCCGTTCACCTAAGAACCGAGACGATTTGAGGCACAAAACCCGTATTGCAGGTTTTTCGTTATAGATCGGTAGAGGGTGCGCAAAATTCAGACCCTCCTCTCGAGGACTTTTGAAGCAGCTTTGGTAGGAGACTAAGGGTTAAAAAATTTAGTGTAGGTCTCTAAGCTCAGCACACACGCTCGCAAATTTGGTGGAGATAGCAAGGTCAACGGGGTCATACCAGAACGCTTCTAATACTAGAACGCTCACTCCGTCGCAAGCACCTAAATGAAGTCAAAACCATTGTATTTGAGGCAGGGTTGCGCAGACTTGCGACTCGGCGCAATAGAATAGATGTCCAACATTTCATTCCATTTGATGATGATTAGAAAAAAATGAGTGATCTGTCGCTCGCACAACGTTTCTTTCTATTGCATAACTTTCAATCGAAAAAAGTGAGAGTGATAGGGTCCAATTTTTTCAAATTGGTTATTTTTTATCGGACCAAAACTGATACGGCGCATCGTCGAGCATGGTCAAAATCTGTAGAAATTATTCTCCAAAAGTTAAAAATCATATAATTTTACGGGACGTAACGTTTACAAATCCAATAACCCTAATCGTTTCCTTATAGCTCATGACCTTTAATGGCATTTCGATAACAGGAAAACCCGTTCACGTTAATGATCTCTACGGAAAGAAATCGTTAAAAACTGCTAATTTTTAAGGGCTCATAATTTTCATAGTCTTGGCTTTTTCAAAATTTATTGAAAAGAGAGCCTAAATCTTTTGCACCCTGCATCGATCCAATTTGGAAAAACCACGAAAAAAAAAAGATTATGTGTTCCAAACCTTCTCGATTCCTAGGCGAAGTGCCTCCTATGTACAGTGCGTTTTGACAGTATTTGGACGTCCACCATCTTTTTTCGTTAGAATGTGCCACAGAGCTCAGCTTGGGTTTTCTAAAGCAAGCAGGACTGAGAAATCAATCTTTCATGGGTCTGTCCTCTCTGAAAAGCATACCTATAATATCAACCAACGAGCTCTGGATGCCTATCCAAAGCCATGATGCATTTGTAAATTTTAAATCCTAAAATATAACGAAATTTAACAATGCGGTATTAAAAGGAGATTTTCAGGTAACGAGGAAGAGTTACAATAAACGACAAAGAAAAAAGGGGGAGTATTATTCAACATACCGTTCGTACATAGTTAGATTATGGTTGGATGACGCGCAGGGAAGCGTTTTCGAGTATTTATAGTCCATTTTCAATAAATTTCTCGAGAATCAGCCTGTTCGGGTCAGAAACCCTATTGAGGCTACTCGCTGGGATTTCTATGTATTTGGACAAAAAAAGTTCGGAATGTGAATTCCAGATCGTTGTACGCTGCACATAGAGCTCAGTACTTGTACACTGTACGGAACACTAAAAATTCCACCCAAAAACTTTGTCTCTTTTTAACGGATTCCTAGGAGTCATTATGAACTTGAGTAGCTCTTCTCACCAGGATTTTGTGCATTTTTTAATTAAAAAGTTTTCGAATGAAAAATAGTGATTTAAAGGAATTTTTTGAAAGATGATGCTACAGGCGCGATTCTGATCAAAGCCTACGAGCAATGTGTCATTCTCTGTTTCAGAAACCACTATCGTACAAGTGGGGTGGCTGTTTTTGTCAATAAAAGGACCGAATAAAATGCATCTGAGAATCTAAGAACAACAACATTCCGATGATAATAATACAGAACTTTTTTCCGGAATGGGAGCCATTAATGAGTGCAAGTTAGGAATAAAAGTCAGAGTAATCACATGAAAAGAATAAACGTGGCAGAGGAAAAGTACAGATTAAACCCATGGCGAAGGTTGAGCGATCGATGAAAATGACTTGAAAATGATGATGACGCGTCATCCTACTACCTTAGGGAAACTTTGGGGAGTAAAGTTATACGTCACGTTGGGGAGTGAAAGGACACGTTATCACAGGTGATGTGGCACGTGACCAGTGTCACTCCCCAAGTATTCCCTAAGGAAGTGAAATTTATTACCCAATACCCTCACAAAAATCATGCGTTTCGCCGCGCGCGGCGTTTACTCCCTAAGGTGGAAAGTGGTCCCCCGACTGAAAAATTGTCAAAACAGGCCACGCCCACCTGTTATTCACCCCCCGAGTTTATGAGAGTAGTTTCTGCTTCCCGTAAAATTTGATTGCGATTTACACATTTGGATATTAGTTCCTTATATTAGTTCCCCATAGGATTGCGGCCGAATATAATATTTTTTCGTGTCATATCGCATACGAATAATCTGAACATTCGAGTACTCGATTTGTCGATTCATTCGAAAATTTCAACTTTTTTTTCAAGTTTTCGAAATTTTCGGTTTCCAAATATTCTTCTGTTTTCAGGAACTAAATTACTCGGTATTCCTAATACTCCCTTCATTCGGGAATTCAAAAAAAATTTTTCCCGTATTATTAGATTCATAGGGAAAACTGGATATTCGGCATTTTAAATAATCGGCCAGATTTCACGAAAATCGTATATTCAGCCTTCAAAAAAATTGTAAAAAGTTTTTTCTAGTTATTCGGAAATGATTAGAGAATTAGAGTTTGATGAGTTAAAAAAATCTGAATGAAGTTCCCGAATATTCATTTCAGTCGAATAGAGTACACTTTTTTAATATTTAAAGAACGCCTAATCCAAATAATCAATCACTCGAAAGTTTTGAAAATGAATTAATTCGCTCAATTGTTAAATTTAAAAGGGGGCTGTATTTGAAAAGTCGGAAATTTGAGAATTTTAAGAAGGGATTGTTCGAATTATTCATTCATTTGTTTTTTTTAATGCATATTCACCCTTTGCTTCAAATGTGGAATCCGAAAGCGTTCAAAATTTATGGAATGCAGCAAAAATTAGACAGATGAAGAAAATTATTCGAATCATTGAGTTGGTTTTTAGACAAAGGTCAGTGAGATTGCGCCGTGATGAAGAAGTGCATTTGCAGAACAAATGTCCGAAGAATTTTACTTTCACCGAAAGGTTTGGTTCTGACAGAAAATGTGTGTAGTGTGGTACGGATAAAACTGGAAGGTTGGACTGTTTCAGTTTGAAACCTGGTACACCCGCGTTACGACCTCATGACCGATCCTAAAATATGAAAAATCGTAAATTTTAGTCTTCAGAGTGAAAATTGAAAATTTCAAATCTCAGTTTGTATGTGAGGCTGAGCAGTTTCGACTTAGTACACCATCCACGACACATTTCAACCTCATGATAGACTTAACACCAGAAAACGGATTTGATTCTCCGAAGTGAACTTGAAAATTATTAAATTTCAGCTTCTGCATGAAGCTGACATCAGAAAATTGAATTTTTGGGTCTCCAGGATGAAAAAACTGAAATTTTTAAATTTTAGCTTCTGCATGAAGCTGACAAGTTCGGAAGCTGGTAGAATCTCAACGACACATTCGAAACTCATGACTGGTCCTAAAACCAGAAAATTGAATTTTGGATCTCCAGGATGAAAATTGAAATTTCCAAATTTCAGCTTTCGCTGGAAGCTTACCGGTTCGGAATTTTGTTGAACCCCAAAGACACATTTCTACTGCATGTTTGGTCAGTAAACAAAGGAACTAGAAAAATCAGTTTTCTTGGTGAATTTCAAGGTTTCAAACATGAAGCATCAAGATATAACAACTTGAGGGTGAAGCTCCAGGTCTCCTGGAGTTCGTTTGCCAAGTTTCAGCTTCATTGCCCCTGATAGCAGCTCGAGACGGTGCTCAACCCATTCGCCGCGGGCGCGACAGTCTTCTCCGCGACGCGGTGTCGACGATCTGCCGTCGCCAACGATGCGGGGTGCAATTATCTCTCTCCGCACCATAAAACGTGCCCACTGGTACTGGCGGCAAACCCTTTTTGGGTGCCTAATGCCCCCCTCCCCCCCTCCCCCTAGGGATGTACCAAAGCTTAGTTACCCCGGCAGGCTATTGTGTACTGCGATATAAATGTGATCGCAAGTATACTGCCAGCCCGCGAAGGGCACCGGTGCCACCACCCTGAATTTCTCTGCTTCAATTACTGCGCATCCCAGCTTATGATATGTATGTAAAAACCTCCTCGCACAAAAAAAAAACGACACAATAGGATTGACTCATTTCGCCAGAGTCATATGAAGAGATTTGAGGAGGAAAGGGAATGGAGAGAGGAGTAATCTCTGAGAAAAGAAGACACCACTGAGTTACATCACGATAGATTTCAGAAATCCGTGCGGTGCCCGCTCAAGGAGGGGCTCATCGTGGACTGGCTGTATTACTAGTAGAATAGCAATGTTTTAAACGCTGAAAGTCGCTCAATAAAGCACTGCACTACAAGGATCGTTGCTGCAGCGGAGAGTGACGCCGTGGCCCACGCCGATCCTATGAAACCGACGCGTGCGTGCATCAGGATTTCGCTGTGGGATGGACCGTGACTTCCTTGAGAAATGATATCATCGTGCTTCCTCGATACGCGCTTCGAACCGGGAGAAGCGTCTGGGATCAGCGCCTTCGATAAAAACACCCTAAGAAGTTGCGGTCTTTGTGGTGACCGGCATTAGGAAAGTCCGCACTGCGACAGTCCACAACATTGGCTTCCTAGCGGCACCGCCCTAACCGCCATTGCGGTTTCACCATTTGGTTCAATACTCGCTTCTCAGTTTAGGTCCACTCCAACATGAATAATTCTGGGACTATCCTGCGCCACCGTATGCGCAAATGCAATCCACAGATTTCTGTGCATGGCACAGTTGAGGCCCAACCTTAATTTGCACCGCGCTTGCGGTGCCGCCGGAGATCTCATAGTTATTTCCCGCGCGATGAAAAGTTTTATAGTCCACCGCTCATCCCGCGCATTACGGGCGTGCTGCTCTTGCGGTGAGGACTATGAAAGATATTCGAGGAGTATGGTAGTCCTTTTGTTGTCCAAGTCGCTTCGTAGTTGGGTTGAAAGCGCATTATTGCCCGCTCACCCAGTATTATCTTCTGAGCGAATTTACGGGCATAGTCTACGACATACAGCTAATTTGAAACAGTTTATTCAGGAAGAATATGATTACCTCTAGCAATTTTTTGTATTGCTCCTGCTCCTTTTCTTGTAATTCCTCATCGATTTGTGTTCAGGCAGAGCTTTCGGAATTGCGAACAAGTGAGGAATCTCTCCGAAGGCAGCTTGCAGAAGTGAGAGCTATCCTCAGTGAGACGGAGCTGAAACTGCAGGAATTCTCTTCTGAGAGGGAGGTGGCTGGTCGATCGATGGAAGCGCAGCAAAAGTCATGCGATGCTTCAGAGGTAAGATCTGAAAATCTTAGCGTGGCTCCGAAGTCTCCAACTGTAGTCTACGGGAAATTTGCACATGGGATTGATTCGCGGTGTGCATTCAGATTATGCTTGTTAGCTTTCTTGAAACCTTAGAGCATTTGATTCAGCCCATCTCGGATATTCTTCGTTGCATGAATCTCTGATTCGCTTCCATTCTAGACACTTTCCTACGTTGGCGGTCAATCATCTGCACTGTCAACGAGCCTGGAAGTAGCTGTGAAAGATTCGCTTGAGGCACAGGATGAGGTTAGTGCATAGGAGTTGTTTCCCAACACCTGAATACGAACTCCATTTTTCCTCTCATGAGATCTTCCGCCGATTCTCCCTATTCCCTTGTTCACAAACACATCGCATTTGCGCCATACCACTATGCCTCTATTGGTCAAAGGCAGTGTTCACGATGGAAATCACACTTGAGTTTGACCCAAAAATGGGATTGTTTGGTCTTTCAAAGAAAAACGTTCAGATTAGGCTAAAGTAACGGTTTCTAACGTTCAGGGCGTGGACGAGAATCATGAGCCCTGCTAATTACCGCAAGCGCGCGCTAATTGCGAAATCTGCGCGAAACGATTAGGCTGGACGCGGCAGAGTTGCTTGGCGATTTGCCATCGAAGACGTGCGCGGTGCCACAAGCTTCTCCGAATGGGGGTCGGACCGGGATTAGCAGGCGCAACGGAATAACTTTCAAAGCCGTTTTTATCGATTTCTAGCCTGTTTTTGCTGCTTCCTTCGACCCTATTCTCCTGAATCCTCGAGAACGAGATTTATCGTGGACACTGCCTTTAACAAATTTTTATGCAGCTTTTCCGCCTTATAATTGTGTACACTACTTGTTTCCGTATATAGTCTACAGCAATGGAAGTAGGACCTGGTGAGGTTGCGGACTCGTCCTAACATACGGTAGTTTGTTAGTGGTATCACTCATTTTTTCGAAGCAGCTGTGATAGATCGGTGAGTCTGCGTTTTCACCGATATGATTACATCTGTGGAAGCAATGAAAACAGGTGAAAATGTGAGAGTAGAAATGAAAGCTCACCGACTAATTTCAGATATTTCGAAAAAAAATGAATGATAACACAATTGGACTACAGTATGTTAGGAAGAGTCCGCAACCTCACCAGGTCCTACTTCCATTGCTGTAGACTATATCAAATTCTTGATTCTGATGCTGCTACCATTCATTTTTTTTTGTATTGTGGTGCAGGGTTTTTGTACTGTGGTGGATCGCTTCCTTGTTTCCGGTAGAAAACGTAAGCTCTATCGTGAGGACCCCATCGGAATATATCCACAAAAAAATGGTTGAAGCCGAAATACCATTCTCGGAGCAAGTTCAAATACAGTTCGTTGCAACGGAAAAAGGCGATTGTGCGGTTGTGTATTTTCACTGAGCATACTGTAGGTTGCGCCGTAATTGACAGCGAAGCCGTAATTTTCTCCTGAATTTCGAAGAGAAAACATCGAGAACGTTAAAAAACCGTGAGCTTACCCTCACACACAAACATTTTCAATATAACTAAGGTCTTTACTTTACCTGTTATTCCTTTTTTTGTTTCTAATTTTCCATTTTTTCTTGTTATTTCTGCGTGCATCTATGATGGAGACTTTAGATGTGTTGATAATGTGCGGTGATGGGTAAACTCACCGTATCTCAACATTCGCTGTGTTTTTTAAAGGCAGGGGTCGCGATGAAAAACGTTATCTAAAAAACTATAAAAAATCAGCTTAGCTGAAAAACTATGAAGGTAGCGTGGTGGAAAACGGGCTAGAATTAGAGCTTCTAGGGCCCACAGATGCCAGTTCGTGCACACGTGCACAGCGCCGACGAAAAACATCGCAGTCTCATGCCGAGCAGTCAAAAATGATCGACATTCAGAGGAAGAAATAAATGCAAATTGTGGTGCGCGCGAAGCGCGATTACGAAATCGGCGTTCGGAGTGAATGTGGAAATGCGGTTTTGTCTTCATTGGAAAGAGCGTAAAAAGTTGGGGTATACACCCAAAGATGGTTAAAAATGGTTCCTTGGCGCTCGAGAAAAATGGCGAAAACCACGTGATTTTGGTCGAAAAACTGTTAATCTCCTTTTTTTTCAGACGGCGTTCACGATCTTGTTGCAGTACTTAAAATTGAGCTAGGAAGCTAATTTTTTGGCAGGAGGCTAGAAATGGATGCAGCTAGCTCCTATTCAATTTTGGAGTTGAAAACTCAATTTTAGCGGAACCTCAATATTGAGGGTCAAGACGGGTAAAAACATGTAAACATGTTATTGTAAACCATTCGACGTTCCCTGAACTCCAAAAATGAACTAGTGAAAATCAACACAGCTAATGATAGGCTTCTGGCCAAGATTGTTCTCTCTTTGAGATGGTTGGTGTAAATAGGATTTGAGGAGTGCGCAGGACGCCGCAGAAAGAGACGATTATAATTTGCCTCCGGCACAAAATTCTCATTCAGGAATTATCCTGTTGAAGTTGCGCTCTGGCCTATTGAGGCAAGTTAAAACCTGTTTCACGTGTACTAAGTCAAGACGCGTATGAACATAGACATGTTAAGACAAAGATATTAACAATGTTGCTGGTATAAAAGGCTCCTCATCTCACCGTGTGCCTCAGCCGGCTCTTCGGAGCCAGACCTGGAAGGTGGCCTTAGTCACTTTCCAGAAGATCCACCGGATTCCGGGGGATAATTTTTGTCGCCGAGGGGATATCCCCACGGCTCGGGGGGAAGGGAGGTGGTACCCAAGTATGGGCCCATCTCCCCACGGTTTGCAGTATCTCTGATGTGCTCGGGGGATCGTCCCCAACCCGACAGCCGTGGCCACGTCACTAGGGACTAAACACAACCTTGGTTGGCCGCCGACATGCATCCTCTAGCCCCGCCCCTTTGGGAGGGACTTGGTAGGGTATCCGTCCCTCCTTTGCTGGATGTGTCCAATCGATTGCGGGGGAGCGTCCCCAAACCTACGGGCTCACTCAAACGCCCAGTGAACTCGGGGGAGCATCCCCAAACTGACACGTGGAGCAATCACGTGGATCGCTGAAACATCGATTGGAATTCTTCATTTTTTTTTGATGATTGCTCATGTTTGTTTTTGTTTTGAAATTGAAAACCTTTGAACTTCTTGCTTGTCCATTTTGTACTTTTGAGGTTTATCTGGAATTCTCGCGTAGCTTCCCGTCCGGGAGAACTTTTAGCTTATTCTTCCAATCACCATTTTTAGGAAAACCATTGATGGCAGAAAAGCAAGAAGTGGCAACCGGTTTTGGCAGCATCATTCTTGAGCACAAAAGGACTGATACAAGTGATCAGGTATCATTTTTTAAGTTTTTTTTTCCATTCATGGTGCACTAGGGCACCCTCATCGCAATGATGGCTTTCTTTTCACCGTATTTTCGGTGAAGCCCCGGTTCGCGGTGGATTCCTGGTGGCTTCCACACATTTTCTTCTAGAGCAGGGCTGCATAAGGAACCTGCTAGAGATTCTGTAGGATAGTTGTACAATGTCGAAAAAAATGGCGATCGAACCAAATTCGAAATTTTTTCGTTCAAAAAAACTTCGAACGAACCAATTTTGAAAAACTTCCGAAATTCCGGAGTTTGAACCAATTTTGAAACTTATCGAAATTTCGATTCTTTTCGAAATTTGTTCGTTCGAAAATCGGCACCGAACGAAATTTGAGAAAAAATCGTTCGATGAGGTATCGAACGAACGAAAAATGAAAAAAAAACTCGTTCGAGAAAAATTTTGAACGAACAAAATTTCGAAAATCTTTCCAAATTTCAGAGGTCGAACAAACAAATTTCGAAACTAGCCAAAACTCGATCTCTTTGGAAAGTCGTTCGGAATTTTGGATTTTTTCGAATTTCGTTCGAAATTTAGGATTTTTTCGATACTCCTTCAAGATTTCGGATCTTTTTTTTTTTGAGACCGGACTCGCTTTATTTAGAATGCTTAGTCAGAGAATGAATAGTCCACAAGTGTTCGATTTCTACTCAAGTCGCAAGCATATATTACCTTTCTCCCCTATTTCTAGCAATTCGAAGTAATGTTTATCGGGCCAATGTCGAGGTCTCCGAATCAGTGTTATATTTCGCCATAACCGAACGCTCCGCAGCTTGCTTCGCCTGGTTCACTCACTAAAGCAAGAAAGGCTTTATATTCCCCGGTCCCAAGCACAGCTTATCCGAGCAGGCGAGCTGTTCGCGCATGCACACGACAACTCAGCCCGTGGAATAACGGAACAGCGTAACCTAGAGTTCGAGGAGCGTTTTCAAAATCGAAAGAATTTTTGAAAAATCAAGTCTCGAAAGAACGAAAATTGAAACAATTTTGTTCGAAACACATTAGAACGAACGAAAATCGAAAAAAAATCGTTCGAAGAATTTCGAAGGAACGCAATTTAAAAAAAATCGTTCGACAACAACTTCAACAAACGAAAACGAGCAAAAAAAAATTCGAAAATTTTTTTGAAGAACTTTTGAAAAATTCTTTAGTGTACAACTATAATAGGTAGCGCTTCTGTCCCAATGATACTGTCCGCCCATGTGGTCAGCGTGCGTATTGAGCGGCGGGCGCGAAGACGTTTTTCGGACCTGTAAATCGATTAGAGGAAGTATTAGACAGATAGAGATTAAAATCCCAGTTAGCTGTTCGTGTGTGAAGGCTTGTTCAAAAAATGCCTTCGGCCGCTTAACACCCACACCGACCGCATGGGCGGACGGTCTCATTCGAACTGACTGTACATTGTTCGTGTTGCGTTGCGCTTGAAAGCGGGAAAAATTTCGATTTCGAGTTTCCCACTCGAAAAAAGGGTTGATGTTGCAAGAACCACGTAGAAACTACGAAAAACGCACTAAAACGCCTCATTTCAGTGAAAGAATTTTCTGGCCTGGACCAGTTGTCCGATAAGATGAATGAATTCTCGGTGGTCGCGACCGCTGAATGATGGGGTCAAGCGGAGGTGGAGGGACACATTATGCGAAACAGCATTAGGTAGGGTCCAACGGTCAGAATGGAGCAACAGCGTTGTGAAGTTTTCGAAAGAATTCCGTCTTCACAGCAAGCAGTTCCACTTGAAGTATGGAGACGCAGTGAGAGTACAGCCACGGCAAGGAAAAAGGCGGTTGTGCGTTTACGTTTTTGCACTAAGCATACTGCACGTTGAGACATAATCGGCGGCAAAGTTGTTATTTTCCCTAAATTTTGATGAAAAACATCTGGAACGCTGAAAACGGTGAGTTTTCCCCCCACCACACAAGCGGCCTGTTACGCCCTCTTTTCTCATAAGCCAGGAAATTAATCATTAGCGCCGCCATCGAAGCTTGTTCGGGCACAGGGTGAACTTGACGCGAGTCAGAGTGACCTATCATCAGGGCTGTGCGGAACTGTTTTTCGGATTCCGTTTCCGTATTTCCGGTGTTTTTTGGGCTGATCCGCTCCGTTTCCGACTTATTGGGTTCGGAAACGGAAGAAAATGGTGCTGTATGGGTAATGGTAGTGGGTCTATGTAAGGATGTTTGAAGTCATAATGAGGGTCCGAGATTCTCTTTCAAACTCTTGTGTTCCATCGAATATGTATCTGAGCCTGGCTGAAATCCTCCTCAAAGTTCGGTGTCCTGAAATAGCCCCTCCCCGCTTTAGAACGATGACACAAAATAGGCGTCCATAAATCTGACCACTTTTTGTTGAATTCTTTTCAAACAGCTTTTTCTCCAAGATTAAAGGATTTTTCTGGAGCTTACCTCTAAAGTATTCTTACTTGTTTGTCAACCTTCACAACAGCAATAAGAATCGCGAAAGGTTTTCTCGCACGTAGAGCCTGTCCTTCAGGCACCAGCCCGGGCGGAGGTAGGTGGAGGTGGCCATAGGCAGCGGCACTCCGCATTAGAGGAGATCGCAGTTGAATTTTCCTATACTCGCCGATGAGCTTTCTTTTTTTTTTTTTTACTTAAAGGCAGCAGACACGCTCAAAAAAACGTTGTTGAGATACCAACGCTATTTGGGTCGTATGGCCCCTTGTAGAACGCGCACGCCGTTGGAAGCGTCAAAAACGAGTCAAAAATTACTAAAATTGAGTCGAAAATCTTCGTCAGCCACGCCCATGAGTTTTCGACCCCGCCCCCTCAGTATACGAATACGGTCACTTCTGCTGGTTTTTGAAGCTTCCAACGAGGTGAGCGTTCTAGTACAGGCTGTAAGAGTCTATCGGCTTCGTTATCCCAACCGTTTTATCGTTAATATTAGCTATTTCAACCGCGCGGGCATAACTCGTCTAATTTTACTCCATAACAAAAACAGCCATTATTTCTGTGCTTGCATACAATTTTCGCCGGTTTTTTGTTAGTTTCTCATACTAACAGCTTAAGACCTTCGATTTATGTCATAAAATCGATATAATTTTTGAGCGTGTCTGCTTCCTTTAAAGGCAGTGTTCACGAAGAAAAAGTTTCACGTTTTTTTGGTAAAAACGTAAGCTTTGGGCCCCTCTAAGAAGATTAAGAACGGAAGCGCGACGAAAAACGGCCGTTAAGTGGGTGAAAATCTCGTGGGCTAGTCAACCCATTGGGCCACTCCGCCCACGTCCTATAACAGTTTCCATGAATTCGTGGTGAGATGAGCGATGGTTTCCGATCAAAAGCCCCGTTCTTACCTTCATTCTCAACATTTCTCCTTCCTCAGGTCAGCTCGCACACATCGGCTGCAAAAAACGGGAGTTACAAGCCTCGGACAACTCGTCCACAATTTTCCCTAGCTGAATTTTCAAGGGCCATAACTCCGTTTCCAGGGGGCCTTATACGATTCCAGGGACATCATTGAAATCAGCATGGGACCGTTTTCAAGATAGGCGGAAAAACAGAAAAACGACTTTCATCGTGAACACTGCCTTTAATAGTGTGTTATTAGCTCCATTAAGCAATTAAGGTTCAGACTAAAGTCTAAACAGCCAACGGTTATACTTTGAAGACATACGAAATTGTGTCGTGCCTCACAGTGATTTTATTTACTTTGAATAGTTATAGTATATTGACTGAAACCATAGGTTATCGAGTGAGAGTTGCAAAAAATGAGCAGCGACGAAATGTGAGGATGAGACAACCCTTGGTTTCTTTGATCTCTTCCGTTCCCGAATTTCCGTTTCCAGCGTTTTTGGCCATTTTCTTCCGTTTCCGAAAATCTTGAAAAAGATTTCCGCACAGCCCTGCCTATCACTAGCAATCTTGAACGAGAAGTGCGGTATGTATTTGCACGTGATGAATGAGTTCAGAAAACCCGCGTTGGATACGCTGCTCCTGAAATAACGACCCCGTAAAGTGGTTGTCCCAGCGGGGCCTCGCCACCACATAGTGGGCCGTGGTGTCTTCCCCCAACTAGGTCCCGAGGCCGGGAAGAATCGCCGAAGTTCTGCTGCGATTTCACCCTGATTTCGCAGTAAACTCACATCATTTCGCGTCACGTTCACCCTGAATTTGCGGCATATTCACACTATTCTCACCTACTATAGCAGCAATCTCACCCAAACACTAAATTTGAAGCGAAAAAAATAGACTTGATGCTCACACACAGAAATTTATGAACAATTTACCTGAGACTTTGACGCAAGTTGCATGATGGTTTCACGCGACTTACTTTAACTTTACAACTTGTTAGGGAGGGAGAAGGAATATTAATAATGATAACAATAATAATAGTAATAATAATAATAATAATAATAATAATAATAATAATAATAATAATAATAATAATAATAATAATAATAAACATACTACTCAAATTTAGAAGTAACTTGAAGCTTTGTTACGTCTAACTTGACCAGGTTTTCAATCATGTAAGCTGCGCTGATAATACACAATATTACGAGCAACTTGCACCGTTGCTGCATGTTAGGTACCTGACACCGACACGCGGCGCGACCGGCACCAACACGCGACGCGACCGGCACCGTCACGGGACGCGGTCAGCACACCGACACGCAGCATGCTCACCGAGCATGCCGGGGGCCGCCAGCGACTAGGCGGATCCTCCAGCCGGTGTTCAGGTTGAAGTACCTTAAACTTAGGTAATTGAACCGACGACGCTATCGACATCTGAGTCCTGCCTCGAGAGTACGTCGTGTACCTCCATAGGAAACAACCCGGCCCGAGTTAAGTTACATGTGCGATAGAATAACACATTTAAAGGCAGTGTTCACGATGATTCTCGTTCCCGAGTTCTCCACTCAAAACAATGCGTTGGCTACCAAATGTTACCAAAATACGAAGAAACGGCGAGTCAATTAATCTCAAAATCGAATATTATCGTGAACACTGCCTTTAGGTTACACGTCAGTACTTTATGTCACGTATGAGTCAACTCGCACCGCGCAACATGCTTACCTTGTTGAAGGTCGCATGTAGCTCAAAGCCACTGAACATAGGTCGCAGATAACATGTTTAGAGTCTTTAATTCGCATGTAACCATATCGGAAATCCTGAGCATGTGACAATCAAAGATCTTTTGCCGAGGCATAAAGTCCCGAATTGGCAGAGTAGATACACGCAAAAATATTGAGAAAAATGAGAAAATACAAAAAAGGGAAGATATGCAGCAGAGCGCAATTATTTTTTTCTTGTTATTCCGACGTGTATTCATGATGAAGGCTTCAGGTATATTGAAGATGTTTGTCTGTGGGGGGAAACTCAACGTATCCGATATTTTTCCTTCGGTATTTAAGAGAAAATTACACCTTTGCCGTCGATTTATTCGTAACCTACAGAAGATATCCTTGGTGGAAGTAGGCAACGCCTTTTTCCGTTGCCGTGGACTGTATGTACAATATCACGAGGATTTCTGTTGCGTTTTTCTCAATCTTCTCGGCAACTCAGTTCTGCCCGTTGACCAGTAATCGATATCTCAAAAATAGGATTGCGTGAAAACTGCCTAAAACCATGAATAATGGATTGATAAAGTTATTAAAAGCAATCGCGAATCGCTTCTGCCAATATCTCAGAAAATCGCCGCATTCAGCGATCGTCGGATATGCATTCAACTCGAAGACAAGGCGGTTTCGAGCACAGTTAGGGTACGTGCTGCTAGAGGAGCACGTGCTCCTATTGTGTTTCAAATGAAAGCACATGCCCCAACAAATAAACCCCTCAATGCGTGCGTGATACACATTCAACTCGATAACAGCACGATTTTCCAAAAAAAGGAAAGCATACGACGCCCTGTTGACGCGGGATGCAGCTGTCGGTAACTTTGCCGGTTCAAATACCCAAGTTTGAGGTACTCGGCCCGCCCAGCCGCTGATTGCCCCAAATGGTTCTCGGCGAGATGGCCGAGTCGCACGTGTCTGCGTTGTGTGTCTGTGTGCTGCTACAGTAGGGCTGGACTTTCTTGCAGCACGTGCTCCTCGCGATGGAATTTTGCAGCACTTGCCCCTGCAATAGAGCGTTTTGATGGGTGTAGTCACTCGAGTTGAATGCATATTTGACACGCATTGAATGCGGCGATTTTCTGAGATATTCGACTATTGGGATATATATAAGCCAAAAAATCGGATGGACGAGCATTCGATTAATACAATTTTAACATTAGTCGATCTCAGCTCTAGTTGAAACTCTTTCCAAACACTTTTTGTGGCGGAGGAATATTAGCGCACTGTCTAACTGGTGAAAAATACTCTTAGGGTGTAATCATTCCATAATTCTGATGTAAATAGGCCTAGGTCAGGGAGTTCATGTAATGTTTTCAGGGCTCTAGAAAGAAGTTGAAAAATGTAAGGGATGACGGAAGGTTTTTTCCTAAGGGAGCGTGCAATATGCCTCACAGAGCTTTAAAAGGGGTTCGCAGGACGTCGTGAGAGCTGACAGGACAGCATGGGCTGTCGAAGTGGTGCGATAGATGTCTCAATGAGTGAAGGGGTTAGGAAAGAAGCTGAAATGAGCCGTAGAAAGCTGTTAGATCTCAAAAGAAGCTGCGTAGAAGACAGGATAGATTGAAAATCTGGAGATAGAGTTGGTGTTGAGGAAGGGGGGGGCTTGCGGCGATGACAATCTGTCGCTGATTACATATTGCTGCGTTGTGATCAAGTATGTGGAAACCTCAGCGAACAGATGGTGGACACATATATCGAAAGATTTTTGAAAGGAAAAAATCATAGTCATTTCAACGAGTATGGTCCAAAGATTTAGAGCATATGCTTTTTTTTTGTAAAACTGAGGCACGCCAATTCACCCTTAGCAGCAATCATCTCATTGCTCAGCATGTGAGCTAATTTGTTTTTATTTTCTTCTTTCTCTGAAAGATATACCCGAGAAATAGCCCAACAGACTCCGCAGCGGCTCCCGGTGGGCTACAATACCGCTCGTAGGATTTGGTCAGAAGGCGCGCGAGGTCGGGTTTTAGCGTCTTTTTCGTCTTTTTCTTATAACTCACTTCAAAATCAACTCTGAGCAAAACTATTGTGATATTCCAGATCCTGGTGTCAAGGGCTACCAAATGGTATAGCCCTTGTTGGGGTTTCGTTTTGAACTAACGGAGTTTGACAGGCAGGGTATACTGTACATTACCATTTGATGATAGAGGGGGCTCGGCGTCCTGTGTCTGCGTCCTCGTGGCTCCTACCACACCGTCTGCAACGCGCTGGCCGTCTGTGGCCTCGCCGACTCGCGTGCTGCCTCTCCGGGTCGAAATTTTCGGCGGTTCCCCCACCATCATTCCACTTGGTGTGAACCGTTGGGAAATCTCGAGGGTAAGCGACAGGGATGGTGACGCGCGCGGCGAAGGAACAGTTCGACGGTTCGCCCCTCACAAAATTATCAGCTGTGATCGTGGTAACAATATGATACATAGCATTGTGCCAAATCGGTCAAGTTCCCACGCAAATCCTTCAGCATCACCCACCCCTATTCTCCAAAAATGTGAGGAGAAGACTTGAGAGCGGTGTGTTTTCATTCACACACCGTCATTCTCCGGAGGTGAGCGGCTGAAGCTGAACACACTAGGAACTAAGGAAACAGCCTCACCGGTGATGAAGATAACACGATATTGGGGCCTACTCATGGAAAACTCTGGCAAGGAAAACTACTTCACTTCCGTAGAGAATTTTATGATGGTGGCAAATTATAATCCCGTGCTATCACGTGGAAGCCGAAAAGAAGGGGTAATTTTACAGCTCCTGCTCAAAGTTCCTAGCTCCTACGATACAGTTGCTGCACGATTGACTCTCTGCAGGGTTTCTCAGTAATTGTGAACTCAGGTTAGTATTTTTCGCGAGAATCGCGTTTTTGAGCGACGTATTCTCCATACTGTAGTTATCAATAGTTATCAACGCTGTACAGAGGCCTTTGTACTCTCACATACACTAAATATCGCAAGTCACCGAGCTTGAATAGTGTGTGGGTGTGCCACTGCATTGTGTTGTGAGAAAGAGCGCTCCAATGCGAAGCCGCGACGCGAGCGCGCGCGCCACAAACGGAGGCGAGGTATGTTTACGTAACATACGTCGATTACTGCCGGGCGCATTGGGTAATGAACGTACCCACTCTGAGTTGCTGGTTGAGGGACCGGCGAAAATCAGCGCTGCTGACCTAGGTGGGAGAGAAAGCATGAATAGGGGAGTGTGCAAGGCCGAACGTGTGTAGGGGAAAGGCAGCACGCGAGTCGGCGAGGCCACAGACGACCAGTGCGTTGCAGATGGTGTGGTGGGAGCCGCGAGGACGCAGACACAGGACGCCGAGCCTCCCTCTTCCATCAAATGGTAATATACAGTATACCCTGCCTGTCAAACTTCGTTAGTTCAAAACGAAACCACAACAAGGGCTATACCATTTGGTAGCCCTTGACACCATGATCACGAATATCACCATAGTTTCGCTCAGACATGATTTTGAAGTGAGTTATAAGGAAAGGACGAAAAAGACGCTAAAAGCCGACTTCGCGCGCCTTCTGACCAAATCCTACGAGCGGTATTGTATTTCTCGGCTATTTTGCAGCTATTTCTCGATTATTTCTCGTTTATTACGCGGCCACTGCACGGCTGAGACCAAGTTGTCCGCGAAATAGCTCACCATGCTCCGCAGCTGCTCCTGGTGGGCTATATCTCGGCTATTTCGTGACCAATGCTCGGCCGAGAACACGTTTTCCGCGCTATAGCCGAGAAATAGCCCACCAGGAGCCGCTGCCAGGGGCCTATTTTTCTCGACTACTTCCTGGCAAATGGTGCAGCGAACTTTTATTGCTGGTCTTACCTTTATTCACAATTACAGACAACGATACCGTCGTTCATAACTAAAATACGCTCGTGTAAGGGGAAGCAGTAATAATAGGTGATACAGATACCCGATTTCGCCCGTAGCTTTCCGGAGTACATAGGACACGGCTCAGCAGACCCAAGCAGACCACATTTCGCGGCTAATCCGCGGCCAGCATTACTTAGCGGTTTTTTGGCGGCTACTCCGCGGCAAGCATTATTTGCCGGCTATTACGCGGCTATTACGCGACATATTTCTCGGTCAAAACTCAGAGTTGTTTTTCGTGTAACAATAGACATTTCAGAAGAGGGGAGCACTCGCGACTGAGCCGTCTACAACTGCGCAGTGATGATAAGTGTACGTCAAAGACGAAGCTCATCTTAGCCAAAATCTTTACAATTTGGTTTATATTCTTGATTATTTCCATGTATTACACGATTTTTGGAGGTTTTTTTTCCCGTAACTGCAGTTCAACGTCGCAGTGCACGTTATGGTATGTTTACACAAGATGCTGAGTTGACCGCAAAACGCTTGGATTCGGGCGAGATTGAACCGGCATATTCCCTTTCCGGGGGAGCGCCTTATCGCACTGCACCACCGAAGCCCCAGCACCGCTCTCACTCAACTGGTCGGTATTGGGGATAGGGGCTCTCTACACACCGAGGGAGGAGCTGTCTGGCCATTTGCGCCGCTAATTCCTTTCGGGACCATTTCACTTGCATTGGATAGCGTGGCGTTTCGAACTGCAAAAACGGGACAACTCCTCTCTCGGTGTGTAGAGAGCCCTATCCTCGGTATTGCTTCGGTGAAGATTTACCGAGCAGTTGAGTGAGAGCGGCACTGGGGCTTCGGTGGTGCAGTGCGATAAGGCGCTTCCCCGGAAAGGAAATATGCTGGTTCGATCACGCCCGGAGCCAAGCGTTTTGCGATCAAATCAGCACCTTGTGTAAACATTTTCATGTGTGTTCTCTTTTTGAGAAGGTTTTTAGCCTTCTCTGTCTCATTTTGTGGGACATGCATCAAAAGCAGCATTCGGCCCAGGATCGCTCGCCTTTCATTTGAAGATTTTCTATCCGTAGTCGTTGGTTTCCTCGGAGGGAAATTATGAACTATTATTTTTGTATAATGTCAATCCTGTATATGTTAATCTTGTATCATCTCTGCCAATGCGTAGCTAGATGCCTCCGAGGGCGCGGCCTGAAACGCCGCCCCATTCCATGTAGCGAGAATTTTAGGGTTTTAGCTACGATAGCCAAAACCCGCATATTCTTGTGTCGTTCGAACCATTGTTCTTTCTGACGCTAAACCCGTATATTCTCGCTATAATTTTGTAGCGAGAATCTACGAATTTAGCGGCAGGCTGTGTTGAAATGCAATCTTAACCCGCGTTGGCTACGCGGAACGCAGGGATGCCGTTCTCTCAGTCCTGGCCCAGTCAACCCACGAATAACTTGACACTCTGTGGGGGGTGGTCGTGGAGGATGACCCGGTGTCGCTCTCTGGAAGACCTTGCTAGAGACAATTTTGGCCGCTGGGATGCTGCAGGCAGTGGGGAAGAAACGGCGATGCGCTCGATCGCAGCGGGGATCGTCTATCTAGTACAGATCAAGACTGGGTGGGTCGATCGACCGTGTGCTGCAACGAGAATAAGTGTAGAATATGCGGGTGCTGTAGCGAGAACTTACGTAGAATATGCGGGTGCTGTAGCGACAATGTACGTAGAATATGCGGGCGCTGTAGCTAAAATTTCACCCACTGAGGCTAAACTTTCCGTAATTTACGTAAAATCTCGGGTCAAAAATAGACTAGATGCCTCCGAAACCTTGGGCATCTCTGGTTTCCGTGTGAGGCATTTAGCTACGCGTTGGCGGAGATAGTTGCTTGCAGCTTGCGAGAAGACCTCATTCAATTTATCTTCCATTTCCCCGCTATTCGCAGGGTTGGGCATCGCTATCATAGGAGCGGTGCGGTTCTGAGAATGATTTCTTCATTTTCATAGTCGGTTTTTTTTCGAAAAAAACAACCGCTTCGCATCTACGATAGTGATAATACGACTTCGAGTAGCTCGGAAAGGAATGTTATGTATGTGATTCGTACTGTGTTTTTGACATTTTTAATGTTTTTTGGTTTTGGATTTTGCGTTGACTTTGAAAGGAATTAAATTGGAAATAAATTTTTGTTGGACTTTGTGTTGATTAACGCTTTGATACTGTTGCGATTCGTACTAGTAAGGTAAGAAGAAGAGTGCCAAGTCTATTTAGCAGTTTTAGCAGAGCACACACGTACCGATCAAGGAAGCTAGCTGAAGGGTAAGCAGTATGGCAAGCATTTTGAGAGCCGTCTCCCTAAGAAAGGCCTCGCAGAGCCAACTAAGTCCCTGCAAAACTCAACTTTTGTCCCTCCCAATAGCAAACTTAGGAGGGACCAACCGCAGCCAACCAAGTCCCTGCAAAGTTCAACCTTGGTCCCTCCCAATAGCAAACTAAGGAGGGACCAACTCCGCCCACTTTAGGGGATCGTCCCCAGCTGTCGGTGGGGATAGAATGAGTTTGGGTTGGGGATCGTCCCAAGAGTTCATCAGAGATGGTGGACCCCACTGCGAGCAGTGGTGGTGAGGTCACCCCCACCTCCTCTGCGAGTTTTGACCGAGAAATAGCCGCGAAATGCCTGCTTGCCGCGTAATAGCCGCTAAATAGCCGCTAAATAATGCTCGCCGCAAAATAGCCGCCAAATGAATCTCGCCGCGAAACAGCCGAGAAATAATGCTCTCCAGGCAGATATACGGAGCATTCCAGGGGCATAATTCAGATGTCAGCACCTCCATCGGTTCAGTTACTCAAGTTTGAGGTTCGTGGACCTCGTTCAACCCCTGGAAGCCCCGCTCAACCGCTGGCGGCCCCACAAGGTGGCTCGTCGAGCCGGCGACGGTTGCATCTTGGTTAATTTTGATTATTTCTGAATATTTCTCGGTTATATCTTGGCTATTTCTCGGCTACTTCTGGTCCGTTCCATGAGAAGCCGAGAAATAGCCGCGGAATAGCCTGGAAATAGCCCACCAGGAGCCGCTGCGGAGCCTGGTGGCCTATTTCCCGGCTATTTCGCGGCCAAAACTCTCAGAGTCCCGTTAGGATCACAACAGGGATGATCCTTGTGGAATGGTCTCTTGGCGCTCGAGAAAAATGGCGAAAACCAGTGATTTTGGTCGGGAAACTGTTCATCTCTTTTTTTTTCAGACAGCATTCACGGTCTTGTTGCAACACTTGAAATTTAGCTAGGAAGTAAATTTTTTGGCAGGAGGCGGGAAGTGGATGCAGCTAGCTCCAATACAATTTTGGAGCTGAAAGCTCAATTTTAGCGGAACCTCAAAATTGAGGGCCAAGACGGGTAAAAACATGTAAACATGTTATTGTTAACCATCCGACGCTCACTGAACTTTTAAAATGAACTAATGAAAATCAACACAGCCAATGATAGTCTTCCGCCCAGGATTGTTTCCTGTTTGAGACGGTTGGTGTGAATAGGATTTGAGGAGTGCGCAGGATGCCGTACAAAGTGTGCGGGCCCCCAGTGGAAGTGCGCAAGACGCCGCAGAAAGTGTGCGGGCCCCTTGTGGGAATTCTCAGGACGCCGTAAAAAGTGTGCGGGCCACAGTGGGAGTGCACAGGACGCCAAAGAAAGTGTGCGGGACCTCATTAGGAAAGAATGGGTCCTTTTTTATGTCTGCGGGTCACAATTTTTAGGAGTTATAGTCGTCCGACCACACCGATCGGTAATGATTTAATTATTTGCCGTAGGGAAAAGCTTTCATAAACGGTTTTTCCTCTCCAGAGTGGGAATCGCTAAGCAAAATCAGGTCAGAGAGGGGACCTTTGGTAAAATATATGAAATTTCCAAAAGTTTAGCTTCCTGGCAAAAGTAATGATTTGGCAATGTTATAACTACAAGAAATATAGAAGTTGACAAAATAAAATAAAAAACGTCTTGAAATATCTTTGGAAATGATTTGGCACAAAATAACCAGAACTAATGAAAAACTGGGAAATGTAGTGAAATAACCAAAACCGGATTTGGCGGTCATTCATAGCCAACTTTGATAAGTAGTGACTGACGTGGGATTAAATTTTACAAGCTTCTCCGTTAAACTTATCAAAGCGAAATCAAGCGCGCAACGGAAACCGTAAAACGTTTCATTGAAGATGTGATACGGAAATCAGGGTGGGTCAAGCTATGTGAACGTAATGCTCAAATCCGATGCGCGCTTGATTTCGCTTTGATAAGTTTAACGGAGAAGCTTGTAAAATTTAATCCCACGTCAGTCACTACTTATCAAAAGTTGAATGAAAACCTATGAATGACCGCCAAATCCGGTTTTGGTTATTTCACTACATTTCCCAGTTTTTCATTAGTTCTGGTTATTTTGTGCCAAATCATTTCCAAAGATATTTCAAGACGTTTTTTTTATTTTATTCTGTCAACTTCTATATTTCTTGTAGTTATAACATTGCCAAATCATTACTTTTGCCAGGAAGCTAAACTTTTGGAAATTTACCTAATAAAAACAGTTGAGCAATGAAAGAAAGCACTCCAGTCAATGTTTTTGACTAGATGTGTACATAAATCCGGAGGTTGATTGATTGAAATTCAATTTCAAGCCAGCTGATGTTCTCGTTATCAGAGATCATTGCTGCCGATGATGTGGAGTGGGCTCGTCTACCATCAAAAGACAAGAAATTTCAGGCTTCAAATTTGGCCCTAAACAGCTGTTTTCTCGCGATTTGTTCTCATTGGTTCTACTACTCTAAACCCAGAGAAGGGTTTAGAGAGGAAAAAAGACAAGCATATTTTATCGCGATTACTGCCTTTAATTCAGGAAAAATACAACTTTGCCGTCGATTATGGCGCAACCTACAGTATGGTTAGTATAAATACGCAACCGCACAACCGCCTTTTTCCGTTGGCTTAGACTTTATTCTAACTGGGTGTGCCGATATTCGCTCTCTATTTGCTGCTGAAATGCTGGAGAATGCAGTAGGCGGTTGGAGAGATTCTCGATATCCTATCATTAGTTGGCGCGTACTTCTACATTTCAGTTGTCAACTCGAAAATAACGACCAATGCGCCCATCCAGATGTCTGAGGCTTTCTCTTTTAGGCTTCCGTCATAGTCGTCCGAAGGTCGTATTGAGCCGTACCTAGTTATCCTACGCAGTCCAACGCCATTCCTAGTGGTCGGCTGTACACCAGTCGGTCGATAATCCCCATGCAACCTCTATACATTCGATCCGAATCAAAAAATTTCGGATACTCGGATTTCGGATGACTCAAAAATGAAAGGTCACGGATATCCGATTTAAACGGATAGAATCAAAATAACAACATCGGATAATCCGACTCATTCGGATAGAGATGCTAACGGGATAGTCGGATTCCGGATAAATCCGAAAATTAAGTTTTTTCGGTAATGCAGAATTTGAATTTTTCGGATTTTGTCCGTTTTCGGTGATTCGGATTTTGGATTACTCGGATTTCGGTTTTTCTTTGTGAGTCGGAATCCGGACATTCGAGTCGAATATCCGGTTGGATACAAGTTGGTATAATGCACTTTGGCGGAAATTTTCGAGAAAATTTTTTTTCTACCGCATCGTGATAGAACAACTCAGTGCTTATCATCTTTATCTCGAAATACTTGCAAGCCAATCCTAGTTTAAATAAAAAAAATGTGTTCATTCTTCACCTTATCTTCAAAGTAAGTGTTATGTTAAAGCATGAGTATATACAGTGCGTCGCATAAGTATACGAACACCCTGAAATTTCATGGTTGGACCATTCGAACGACGTTTCAAGCATCGGCACCGGTTTCTATGTTTTCCGCTATGCCGAAAACGGTAGATCACATTTTACATACAGAAATTCATTTTTTAGCCGTCGCATAAGTATACGAACACTTGGGAAATTCATAAATTTATCGAATAATTTCAAACAATACATATGGAAAAAGTCTTCAGTATGATGTTACACCACCGTTACGCGAAATAAGTTCAAACATTCTGTCTGTCATGCTATCACTGGGATTCTGGAGGGTCCCTTGGTCAATTTCGTTGCATGCGTCCACGATGGCCTCCTTGAGTGACTCCACAGTTCCGTATTGCCTCCCATCCTTGTAGATCTTGCGAACAATGATTCCCCAAAGGTTCTCGATAGGATTCAGATCCGGGCTGATCGCTGGCCAAGGCGGAGTATCGACGTTGTTGCACCGGAGCCACTCCAGAGTAGATCGGCTGACGTGTATAGTGGCATTATCTTGGACATACCGGAAGCCCTGAAGTCTCCGACGACGAAAATACGGAAGAAGATGCGAAGCCACCACTTCCTGGTACTCAAGTGAATCCATACGATTCGATATAAATGCGATTCCGACCGTTCCAGTTGCTGTGAAGGCTGCCCAAACCATCACGTTTCCTACGCCAAAGTTCCTGCGGCTGAAGAAAGCCGGCTCCTTCCGAAGATCCCGCCAGTAGTGCCTCGAACCATCCGGACCATCCAAATTAAACTTTTTTTCATCCGAGAAGACAACCTGAAGCAACGGGTTCGAAAATTTTCCATGAGATTGGATAGCACGCAATTCAGCTCATCTTCCTCCAATTTGTACCCAAGTTTGAACGCGCGAACTGGAGCCTGGCCGACTTGTGGCGTTCTTGCAAGCGCGGAGCCTTTTTCATTACGGCTTTTTCGATGTTTTCGTTGCGATGGATCGAACGGAGGATGGTATCCTTTGACACATTCAGCGAGAGTTCGGAGCGGACGGTCGCGCTAGACACCATTGTGTTGGAGACTCTTCTGGCGATGCGTCGCCCGTCGTGTCCAGTGAGCTTCCGAGGCCTCCCAGAGCGAACACGCATTCCGTAGGAGTCCGGATTCCGTAGAAACGAAGAGATGCAGCTTGGTGAACGTCCGATTTGCCGAGAGATTTGTCGAACTCCATGACCGGCGGCGTAGAGAGCCCGGGCCTGGGCCTGTTCTTCGGAAGAGAGATGTGAACCGCGTGGCATGATGATAATTTACGCGTTCTGAAGTGTTCGTATACTTATGCGACGGCTGAAAAATAAGTTTCTGTATGTGAAAAAGGAAAAACTGTACGATTTGCCTTCCTACAATGTGACCTATCGTTTTCGGCATAGCGAAAAACATAGAGACCGGTGCCGATGCTTGAAACTTCGTTCGAATTGCCCAACTATGAAATTTGAGGGTGTTCGTATAATTATGCGACGCACTGTATGAGCATCAAAAAGTATCAATCCTCCACTCAGAAGTTTTGAATCAAGTTACCTGCGAGATATCCGGGCAAAATCAAGTTACTTGTGGCCTATCTGAGTTTTCTAAGTTACTTGCGAGGTTGGGATTTGAAGGTAATTTACATGGGCATAGCCATGTTACTTGTAACTTTTGAATTTCGCTTGTAACTTACATTGGCCTATGAATCCTCGCAAGTAGATGGTGACGTCGTAACGTGCTTAACTCGTGCACAGCCGGTATATGAGGCACCTCATCTCACTCGAGTCCTCATTCGGCATTCTGATGCCGGCCCCGGAAGGCGACTTCGAGTCGCTCTCCGGAGGCCGGCATATTTTGGACCGTTGGGGGATAGGGGGTATCCTCACGGCTGGGGAGGGGAGGGGGCGGTTTCCGCTGCGGTCCTCAGGGAGGGTTAATCCTCGCCGCAGACCTTGGCAAAGATCACGTCCCTGTAGTGGACCGAGGCGGGGCTTTCTCTGCCGTGGACCGCGACAGTCACGCACCCGGGGTGCCGTACCGATGTCACCTGCACCTTACAAGGGAACCACTATAAGTCATAGTAACCATTCCAAATGAAATGTACTTTTCTAGAACCATTTTCGAACGGAAAGTCCGAATATGCTCAACCAGCTGCCTAGACCCACTCTGAAGGACGTTATAGGCGTTTTTTTCTGGTTTTCGCATCTATTGTACCTTCCAAAAAAGCACACTATTTTTACGACAATCCGGAAATGGACCTCATAATCGTGTTCAGTGCCCAAAACTACCCACCTAGGTAAAGTTTTGGTGAAGACACATTCTCCAAACTTTGCCCAGACTGACAGCGTTTTGGACCTAGACGGATTTCCGGTTGGGCGTTTATTTATACTAATAAAAGGGCTGTCGAAGCGTTTCAGAAAAATATTCCAGATTTGACTTTAAATTCGCCCTGAGGGGTTATTTGGGGTGCGGATCACGAATCTGAGGTTCATTTGTCGTTTTTCCAAAGTTTTCGACTAAATTTGTTCAAAGCTTCCTACCGGCAGAAAAAATTGACGGCAAAATCAACTTTTGACGATTTCCGGAATGTGGCGACAGATGTGGCCCAAATCGTTCTTCTGGAGGTTATTTGGAGTGCGCAACACGAATCTGATGTCAGTACATCGATTTTTGACAGCTTACGGTAGATTACGGTGGGTATACTGTAGTTTGGTCAAAGTCTCAGATTTGTCTCAAAGTTTCTATGTGGGGGTTATTTGGGGTGCTGAATACGAATTCGATGTCCATTTGTCGATTCTCGAATTATCGCTCCAGCCGCGAAGCGGCTGGAGAGGTTTGGTTTTGCCTTGGCCTTGTGATCACTTTCAATTTATGAAGTATTTTATAAATCCAACAGAACAAACTTTCTGCAGATTTCCGCCTGGATATAAATGAAGGGGTCCAGAACACACCAGCTTTCGAAAATTGGGCCGAATCGTTTCACAAATAACAAAGTTCACGATGATCATCCTGGGTGACTCTCCACAGTGAAATGATAGGCGAGAAGGATCCAAGACTCCCAGTGTCGAAGGAACGGTAGAAAACGAGCCAGGAGGGGCAAAATAATGGCTGCAAACAAGCGTTTTGGTGCCCCAGACACGCCTGGTGCCCCAAATCCGTCCCATCGGAATGAACAAATGAAGACTCAGATTACAGGAATCATCAAGTGAAGGAAGTGCTGATAAGTGAGCTGATCGCTTCATTGCACTGATAGGTATCATCCATCTAGCGGTCAATTCCTCCACGCTCAAAAATAAACGTAAACAAGGGAGGACCTTTTTGGCTCAAAAACGCGGCTTTTAGGTCCTTTTCAAGCATGCCTCGCTATATAGGGCACCAGACCTTCCGTAAACCGTGGAGATATCTGAAGTGAAATTAATCGTGAACACTGCCTTCAAGAAAATTTCATGGTGTGCGCCGTAGGCCGTGGGCCATAGGCCGTCACGCTTTCTATTCACTGCTAATGGAACTCAGGGGTTGCGACTGCCAACGATAGCAGGCGATCAGTTGGGCAGACAGGTGAATTGATAAGAGGTAAGCGCCAAAATAAATGTGTGGGACCAAACTCGAAGTCCGCCAAGCGTCGGGGAAAGTGTAGGACCAAACTAGAAGTGCGCCAAGCGCCGTGGAAAGTGTGTGGGACCCGACTGGAAGTGCGCCAAGTGCCGTGGAGAGTGTGTGGAACCCGACAGGGAGTGCGCCAAGCGCTGGGTATAGTGTGAGGGACTCAAATGGGGGCAGTCTAAGCGCCAAGAGTCGGGAAATGTGTGTGGCATCCAACTGAGTGTGCGCCAAGTGCCAAGAAAATTGTGCGGAATCCAACTGTGAGTGCGTCGTAAAAAGTGTATAGGGCTTCAGATGACGTCATCGGGACATTCCGTGGAGTAAGCAACAGTCTCCCGTTGCTGCTCTTCCGAAAAATTGTGCAGGACACCCCGGAGAAAGAGCAGGAATCCGTGACCCGTTGCTGATCAGCCATTAAATTGTGCAGGACACCCTGGAGAGTGAGCGGGAGACCAGGACCCGTTGCTTATCAACCGAAAAATTGTGCGGGACACCCCGGAGAGTGAAGAGGAGTCCGAAACCCTTTCTCGTTTTCCGATCGCTCATCTTCAGCGCCACAGAAATAGTACGTGCTTATCACTATCTACTTTGAAAACAACTTGTTTATAACACAGCTCTAGAATGGGTTAGCTTTGATTTTTCCATATGATCGCTGCCAAAACAACTTTCTGTCTCTTGATTAAAGCCGTCAGTCAACGGTCCAAGTGGTGGATCCAAAACTGCGCCTGATGAAACCACAGTCATACCCCCAGATCAAAAATTATTGACATTCAGAACCTCCTATGCGACCTCCCTTTTCTAATCATTCTCGAACATTTTTTGCTTGAAGCGCTAACCCCCACCCCCTTCTCTAGACCCACCAACCGCTATGCGCCATTGCATGCTCAGTGCTGACTCCCACTTCTTTGATTATTTTTGTGAAAACAGATAACATGTGATAATCACTATCTTTGACACATAGCGACCATAGCAAACGAAGTCACAAAGGATTGATGAACCTTCGTGTTATTTCACACATAAATGGGAGGCAGAAATAGTTCGATAACTAAATAGTTAGGTCAATGAATCTTGTCACCCCAGAAAGAGGACTAATAGAGTCGAAAAAGGGGAGGTCTATCTGGGATATTACTGCACAATATCAACAAAAAGTGAACAATTCTGTAAGAAAGGGGTCCCCCAAGTAAAAGTGGTTTGGTTAGCGTTACAAAAGTTCAACAAAAAAAGAACAATAGGGAAATGGAATGAGGAGAGTCTATAAAAAACGAACAATATTCTACGAAAGCTATTTTCTTCGTCGACACTTCTAAACAGCGGAAACAAACCGTTTTGGTATTTGAGTTCAATGGTTTCCAAAGGACAATTTGGCATCATCTTCTCTTTTAATGATAACTAATAGGTACACATGCATGTATATTTTATCCTCACTCGCATAATCAGTCCTTTATGAAGCCAAAAGTGCTTCCTCGTAAAATACCAAAACGGTTTGTTTTCACTGGTTAGAAGTGTCGACAAAGAAAATAGCTTTTGAAGGATATTGTTTTTTTATAGACTCTCCTCATTCCACTTCCCTATTGTTCCCTTTTTGTTAAACCTTTTGTAACGCTAACCAAACCACTTTTGCTTGGGGGACCCCTTTTTACAGAATTAAGGTAGGTTTTGCTTCCTGTATGGCATGTTACCTACCGTAACCTACAGTAAACCTTGAATTTTCGACAAGTGAACCCCAGATTCATGTTCAGCACCCTAGATTACCCCTACATACATGTTTTTAGCATAATCCGGAAAAAAATTAAAACACGCAAAAAATTCCCTTACCTTGCCACGAGCCTTTAAAAGCGCTCATAACTTCTTTCAGAGTGGGTCTAGGCAGATGCGATGGGCATATTCGGACTTTTTGTCTGAAAAGGGTTCTAGAAAAGTATATGTTATTTGGAATGGCTACTATGACCTATAGTTGGTCCCTTGTTAGGAGCAAGTTAAATGTTACTTCTGGGTGAGTTACCTGTATACTCGAAGTAAGTACTTGTGACATAAAAGTAAGTTACTTGCGACATTGAGTAAGTTACTTGTGACCTAGAAGTTGCATGAAGACTTCGCGTAACTTATTCAAAAGTAACATTTAACTTGATTCAAAACTTTTGAGCACACGGAATACGTAAATTCCCATGAGTTCCTGCATAAACTTCTCCGAACAGTAGAGTATTGACCGAGTATGCGTTCATTCGAATATTCACAGAAGTGGATTATTTGCGTTATTCGAATAATCAAAGAAGTGGATTATTCAGGTTGTTTGAATATTTAAAGAAGTGGATTTTCCGAATTATCCGTTCATCCGTTTATTTAAAGAATATTATTTTAAGTTCGATCAATACACATGGTTTTTGGAAGCTAATTGTACCCTCAATGCGTCATAGTCGCACAAACAAACCAAGCAGGATCAATGCCAATTATGCCCAAAATCTGTGTTGACGATGCTCAGAAAATGCACTGGAAAACTCGCAGTGCGCGCCAACTGGTTGTCTGCAGTGTACTGTGCTTATATGGGCCGAATTCCGGTCCGCAATTGCGTCTCGACACGCTTTGCGGCCGCACGCGCTCGAGTCAGTCGGGTTTCCAGCGCCAAAGCCGACTCGATGTGGCTTTTTTATACAATTTTCTCCAATTTTTCTTAGTTTCCAGTTTCCAAAACCCACCGAGAGTCAGCAGATCGGCGGCTGCGGCGCTGGAAGCTCTTCTGAATCGGGAGCGAGCGGCTGCGAAGCGTTTCGAGACGCAATTGCGGACCGGAATTTGGCCCAGATAAGCACAGTAACTTCGTATCTGCATGGGTACAGTAGAGTGAAAATTCGAGTCGTTGCATCAGATACGCACGCATTTCGGATTAACAGGACATGCCGAATCCACTAATATCCGACTCATTATCCGATCCGACATATTTCGGATATTCGGTATCCGAATCATTATCCGACTAGTGGCACATTTCGGTAACTCATATTTTGATTCAAACGGATTTCGGCGTTTTTTCGGTGAATCAGATTTTGGATCGCTCGGATTTTGACGTTTTTTCGGTTAATCGGATTTTGAATCATTCTTTGGATTTGAATGTTTTTTTCGGTATTCGGATTTTGGATCACTCGGATTGTCACGTTTTACCGGTGAATCGGACTTTGAATCATGAAATTTTCGGTTCATTCGGATGGATATCCGAAAATGATTGAGTCGGATCCAATTTATAGCAACCTCGTCCCCCCCCCCGTCCCCCTTGAACCACGTCATACTCGAGCGCACTGCTGCCGGCTCGGGCCGGCCACAACTGAGGAATTTCCCACTTTGGTAAGAATTGGGTTACATACGTATCGACCGGGTCGGCCACATTTGCATCAGGCTGGACCAGGCGGGCTCAAACCGGCTACATACATCGTATGGTTTTACAATCTGAGCGAGCAATGTATTACATGCTTGTCGACCGGTATGGCCACGGACGGCTCAGGCGTGCTCAGTAGGGCAACAACGGATGGATTATTTGCACTCGATTAGCATACGGTAGATGCTTATCGGTGGGGCCGGCTGCAGCCGATCGCCCGACTGTGACGGGGGCCCGTAGCGGTTTTCAGCCTTCTCAACTATTTCAGCCAATTCATTTTCACAGTGTGGCCGATGAGTATAGACGTCTGTTTCTTGACATTTTTTTTGTTTTCAAAACGGATTTCTCCGATACTCTTCTGCGGTAATAGAAGACTATAATCCTGCTTTCACTCCTGTGAGATTGGCCGCCAATGTCATTGAAATTTGAGGAATTTTGCGCCGACAAGCAGCAGCTCACCTTGTGAATGGTCGAGTGGTCGCAATGACTATAATGGAGAAGCTTATTAAAACTAGCTCACCTCCATCCAGAGGTTTGTCTGGAGTTGCGGAAATTAAGTAAGAGCCAAGCGATGCAAAGCGAAAAGTGGTTGATCTGATAATGCGAACGTAAATGGAGAGCGTGACGTCACCAAAGCGCCTTTTATACGTAACCACTGCCTTAGATTGAACTTGATGGCTTGAGATCTCTCTCCCTAAGCTCGATCCACCGTCGGTCTATGGTCAAGAATCGTCTAGGTATCCGGAGCTATAAGCTGCTTCATGGATACGCTGTAGCTGCGACGGAGTAGAACGAGTCAGTGAACAAAATCAGAATAGTTCACAGAATTTTTCGACTGCGTCGCCGGGAAAGGTGTGCGCTGCTGTGATGGGGAAATTTTCATAGACAAACTGATCCAACCTTCTTCAATCATCGCCAGTATGTTTTTCCAAATCAGAGAATATTGAAGTCACAAAAGAAGCCACAACGTCTTGCCCGAAAAGTGTCAGTTTGGCGCAAAATCACACCATTGGTCCGAACTCATTTCATTGTTATCGATGCAAACGAAAATCTAAGCGCCACGGTTTACAAGGAAAGGGCTCTAGGAAAAGTTCAACTGTACGGGATGAGAAGCCACATCAATAAGATTGGCTCCTGCTGACAGAGCAAATTGACAATCTGCGGTTTGGATACAAATTTCCTCGTGTTTTACATTCTCACAAGAGTTCGATGGCCTGCTATTAAGTTGAGCTCTAACCTGCCCGCTGTTCCGTTCAGGGCTGCTTAGAGAAGAACATAAGGAACCAAAAATGCAACAACGGCTGAATTGCGAAATCGGTTTGAAAGGTCTGGGATGACCCTGATGTTAACTACCTCTTGCGTGTTGTGGATTCCATGATAGGATGGTTACAATTCCTGCGTGGAGTCTGTGGGGAGCAATCTGGACCAGCTCCTACACTTTATTTTCCTTCCTGAATATTCATTTAAGAAACGAGGAAAATGCAAAGAAAGACGAAGAATAACTTTGCTGGGAAAGTTTTTTTCAGGCGCCTGTACTTTTCGGCCACCCTGTGTAGGACCCTAACAGTAGACATCCGTGTTCAAGTTTTTCTCAGAAAGGTGCCAGCGTCAATACCATCAAAGACGCAGTCCAACCTTGAAGTCATCTGCCATTTTTTCGCTTATCCTGCAATTTCGCTTTGATCACAACAGTCCCTCTAGAATCGCTCAAAACGCCCTGTGAGCGGTATTATGGCCTCAAGCGGATCGTTGCATTGAGAGGCGAAATCTTGTGGTCGGGTTTCCTCGGGCTTGGCGGGCTTGGTTGAGGAGAGGGAAGTGGCATCCCAACAGCTGTTCCAGTGTAGGGAATCATTATGGAAAACAAGATTAATTTTAAATAGAAAGGCAAAGATTTCTATTGAAATGCTCGAGCGTCTCACTTCTATCGATTTGGAAAACTTGTGCATAGGCCAAGCGATTGAGTGCCTATTTTCGAGTCGGGGGAAGTGGCATCCCAGCCTTGGGAGATTCGGTTTTTCGCAAAGTTACTGCATACAACGGTGGACCATGGTACTTACACTTTAATTAATTTATACGTTTTTATCGTAGTAAAAGAGAACAATAAATCTCCAAAGGGAAGACCTGAGACATAAGATCGTAGTTTGAGGCGATACAATAAAATATATTGAGGAAGAGGACATGAGACTTGTCGCGAAGAGGCTCCTTTTCGGAGCTATTCTTGGACATTATTCTTGACATGCCTATTACTCGGGATTTGCTTTTCAGGTGGAGCGATTGCAGTCTGTGGAGAAGTTGCTGAATGAGAGGATAATGTGTTTGGAGGATCAACTGTTGGAAGTAGAGGAGAAGCTGCAGGAAGCCGAGGATGGGCTCATTCATGAGAAGAAAAAAGTTGAGACTCTTGAGGTCGAAAAGCAGTCTCTATCTTTGGATTTGGAGACTCTTCTGAAAAGGTTGGACGATTCCCGGGAACAGGCAGTAGTTGAGAGGCCGACTCAAGACGGTGAGCTGGCCGCAGCCAGACAGGATCTGGAGGACGAAAGGAATGCTCATACTCTTGAGATGAATAGAGTGGAGAGTGAATCTGACGCTGTCACGACGGAGTTAAAGCTTCTGAGAGCAAAGGAAGCTGAGGGAGCGAAACCGGTGGAAGAATGGGGTTGGGGAGAAGAGCCGACTCAAGGAGCTTCAGAAGGAGCTGAAACAGCCGCTCTTCACGATAGACTGTTGACCCTGGAGACGCAGGAAAGAGAGCACAGAGATTCCATAGAGAGGTTGCAAAGTAGACTCACTGAGCTGGAAGACGAGCTGAGTGCTGCTGAGGCGTACAAAGAAGAGTTGGAGGATGCCAGTCAGCAAGTCAATGAGTTGCAGAAGGAACTGCGAGAGGTTGGTGGTAGCTTTGGCGAACATTATCAAGTGTTTGATTGAGCCTTTTCTAGAAGGTTATCATTTATGCATTCAATATCAAGTTATTCCAGATGAGGAAGCAGGCGCAGCTGCACAAAGAAGAGGAAACAGACTGAGCAGCAAGATTTCTGAGTTGGAGTCGAAAGCGGAGAATTCTTGGGGGATGAATGGACAGATTCGACCACGAATGTAGATGAACGGAAGGGGAGTTGAAGCAGTCTGGAGCTGAAGTGAGTAGAAAATTTTCGTTAATCCTGTCTATTTGAATTGAGTTAATGCAATTTCAGGCCTATCAGAGGATCGCTGAATTGGAGACGCTTGTTGAGCAGAAGGTTTGTGCACTTGTATATGCCGAGAAGATTCTGGCTGAGCAAAGGGAGCGCATCGAAAAGGTGGAGAGTGAAAGGCAGAAAGCTAGCTTTCAGGTAGGGGCATCTGTTTAAAGGCAGTGTTTACCATAAATCTCGTGCTTGGGTTTTCAGTGTGAAACACTACGCCGGCAAATGCTGTAGGGGATAGGGTCGGAGAAAGCATCGAAAACGGGCCACAAATCGATAAGAACGACGGCGAAGTGAAGATTTCGTTTGCCCAGTACGCCTGCTTGGTCCACCCCGCCCCCTTCTGACGAGATTGTGGCGCCGCGGACGTTTTCGATGGCAAAGTGCCAAGCGACTCCGCCATGTCCAGACTGATCGATTCGCGCACATTTTGCCATTAGCGTGCGCTTGCGGAAACTAGCAATGCGCGTAGACTCGCCCTTGCCATGGACGTTAGAAACCGCTATTTTAGCTTATTCTGAGCGCTTATCTTCGCTGCTTCTTCTTTATTCGAAGGCTCACGGCCGAACAACCCCATTCTTGAGTCGAACTCGAATATGATATTCATCGTGAACGCTGCCTTAATGCGTTCATCTTCTGCGTCAGATTTGATCTAGACCCAACATCGACAAATCGGTGGATGCTTCAGTAGCTTTGATTCGCATTCTATAAATGTGTATCTCATCTCAAAGTTTCCAGGACACGAAAGGGCAATCCGGGTGGGAGAACACGACATCTCAAGAAGTGCGTGATAGTACATTTTTCTGCTGACGTTTCCCGAGATTAATAAATAAAATTGGTGTTCAGATTGAAGCTGAGCTTCAATTGGAGCGTCAACGACGAGAAGAGGCAGAGGTGTTAGCCGAAAATCTACGAAATGTTGCGGCTACGTTGAGATCGCAAGTAAGATCAATAGTGTTTGACAGTACGCATAGCTTCCCCTTGAACGTCTGATTTTAAGGTCGACGACCTGCAGGAGAAATTACTTTTGGATGAGGAAAGTGTTGAAGCGAAGAGAACCGAGACGGAGCATATGAGAGTTGAGATCGAACATCTTCGAAATGCGATCGAATCGCGGAATGAGCTGCAGCAAGCGGAGCACCAGCGAAACGAATCGGAGATGGAAACGTTGTGTGAGGAGCGACGTCGAATTCAGGACGAATTGTCAAGTTCTGAGAACGAGAAAATCCGACTGGAGGAACAGCTGATGGCGAGCGAGATGAAATGTGACGAGTTGAAGGCCGAACTGCAGTTACTGAGGGCGAGCAGTTCTGAGCAAACCAACATGATTGCGGAGATCAATAGACGCTGCGAGGATTTAGAAGTTGCTCTTCAGGTGGGGTTTTTAGCTCTGAGATAAAAACTGGGCATTTTCAAAGAGCTCTCTGTTTTGATCGACAAGCAGTTGCTGGCGTCGATCATATTGAGATATATAACCGCTGATAGCGATGTCCGGACAAAAACTCTGAGCTGTTTCCAGAATGCCAGAGACCCTATCATGGAAGCCATCGTTGTCTGTTATACCCCAACCTACATGTCGACCTCATAGTCCTCCAGGCTTGTAAGTGAAAGCTGTGAGCGAGAAAAAAACGCCTTCTCTCACTTCAAAGCAACTAGCTTTGTCCTCTACTCCAAATTCATTTCCCAAGCATCCACTCACCTAGGCCTACCACGAAGTGAACCCATCAGGCCAGAATTGTGTAGTAGTGTGAAAAAGCTAGGCAAATGAATTTGCATTCGTCTCTGTTCCTTTCGTTGTTCACCATTACTTGGGGGCGTGTCAGAGTGGCTTCCCTGTGTCCCGCCTGTTCGGAGTTGAGATTCCACAGGTGTTATATTGGAGCTGTCTACTTCGCGATTAGAATAAAATCTGCTATGTTTAATCTGAGCCGTACTATGCCTTTAGTATCCGGATTATATGTTCATCGGCGGTGAGAACATTGTTAGTGTTCTCTTATTATCACCATTACTGCATTGGGCGTTTCAAAAACTAACCCTTGAACGGACGCTAGCTGAACTTGGCACCAAATCTTATTGTATATTAAAAAGTATATTTTTACGTGGGAAACTTACGAAGAGGTCAAGTCCGTGTTTCAGACAGCGGAGGCAGAGGTTAGCTCACTCACTGAACGCGTAGCTAAGGCTGAAAGCGAAATTGAACAGCTGCGAGCCAAAGATGCTCAGGGCGAAGTACGTAAAGGAACTTGGTGGAATCCTGGTATAGCTCTTGTCTTAGTACATCAGAAAAGATTTGTACTTTCCAGAGCGCAAATCAACAATTGGCTACGGAGCTGACTAGATGGGAGCAGTTAGAAAGCATTCTGAGTGAAGTACGCAGAGAGCTTGAGGAGAAGGAGATACAGAATAATCTTCTGAAGGATAGCGAAGCTCGACTTCTCGACTCAGTTGACGAGTATGGAAATCAAGCTGAAAAGTTAGTTGTCTTTCAATCCCTGAATTTCCTTTCCTAGAGTGTGCGGCGAGTTGAAATACTCTGTTTTCCGAGAGAATTCCGTCCACTATTTTTGCCCAAGGTCGATCAGGACCATATTTTGTCCAAGCCTTCGAATCCTTGTTGATTGAATCATTTGTACTCAAATGCAGGGCAAGCGATTAAATATGTTGCATGTAGAGTTCGCGTAATAATTTTAGTCTGCTGAATGGATGGGGCTGCGACGGTAGATCACCCCGCGCGAATCGAAACCTCATTCTCCAGTGAGGCCGCCAACCGAGCACGACCAGACAGTCGCCTGGTCCACGCGTCAGACTAAATCGAAAACGGAAACCATAGAGGTTCCCTTGTGAGAGCTTGTATCTATTTGACCTTTATTTTAGCGAGAATTGGAAAAAGTTATGAGTTCGATCCTCAAAGCAAGCTATCACTGTTTCGTCTATTCGTATTCATAATGCTTTGAGACGCATTGTCTGCAAGCAAGTCGTTTCAGATATCAAAGGGAAGCACAGCGACTTCAGGAAGTTGTTAACCAGCTGGAGAGACAAAGAATGGAATTTGAGGAGAAAATGGAAAAAGTTGAGAAAAATCTGACTGACAGCGGAGCAACCGCAGAAAAACAACAATGCAACGAACAGCATCACCAAGGGTAATTTCATTGCTTCTCAACTTTAAAGGCACAGTCCAACCTCAGAATCGTTTTCCAGTTTATTTGCTTATCTTGATGAGAATTTCGGGCTGATCACAATAATGCCGTACAGGTTCAGGGCGCGGACGAGCTTACGCGCCCTGCCAGTTTCGGCAAGCGCGTTTTAATGGCGAAATGTGCGCGATTCGATTAGGCCGGACGTGGCGGAGCTGCTTGGCGATTTGCCATCGAAAACGTTCCAAGCCGGAAGCTCGTCAGAATGGAGGGGGCGGGATATGCAGGCGTACTGGGCTAAAGAAATCATCATTTCGCGGTCGCTTTTATCGATTCCTGGCGCGTTTTCGTTGCTTCTTCGGCTCTATTCTCTGTAGCATCTGCAAGGGTAGTGTATCACGCTGCAAACTCAAAAAAAAAGATTTATCATGAACACTGCCTTTAAAGGCATCGTACACGATGAAAACCATATTTGGGTTTTTGATGTTTTCGTGTTGTACTATCCCTATAGTGACTAACGGTAGCAAAACGCCCCCTCAAAAACGTCAACTTTTTGAGAAAAACCCATTTTTAGAAAGTTCATAGCAAATTTGAATTTCGCGCCGGCATCAACTTGGGATAGTTGCGCAGAGAATGCGAGGAACAGTTTTACGCTTCGTTCCTTGGCGCAGCGTTGGAAGCAATTCACCGAGGATGCCGCTCAACTACGACTTCAGCTGAATTGAAATGGGCTACCCACCTGCTGCGTCCAGTGCTGCCGGCTGCTTTCGATCGATGCCGAATTCGAAATTGACTGGCGTGTGTATTGCGCCCTACGACGCGTCAAGGCACGCCCGCCGTCAGCAACCCAGGAGCTTTGTTCCTTGTAACAACGGATCGACCCCAAGGCCGGCCCCCCAAACCCAGGAAGCCAATTTGAGGTAAGCGAATCTTCAATCAGAGACGGTTTTGTAATTCCAAACTTTCTGAGTGACATTGTCATGGCCCACTAGTCCGAATGAACGCATAAACCCAAATTCGGTTTTCATCGTGGACGATGCCTTTAAGTAATAAATAAAAGTAAAGCGCAGACAGCATGAGCTGGTATTCGCATTCAGCAGACTTGAAATTCCTCGGTGCTTAGCACAGATTCAAAGAATCATCTACAAAGCTCAAATATTTTAGCACTTCCTCGGCTCCATTGATCGATGCAAAAGAAACGGCACCAGTTGTGAGTCTAAATACTAGCTCATTCGAAGCATAGTTGCGCTCAGCGTACATGTGAGGACTCAGATCGCTATTTTTCAGAGTGGCGAGCTTGGGATTTTGAAGGCTGAGAGGGATGAACTACGAACTCGTCTCGAGAACACAGAGTCTCGTCTTCAAGTGTCGGTTCAGGTAACTCTTTGAAAAGTTGTCCATCCTGGGAAGGCGATGGTTATTCAAAAATCACGTGGATATTTTTCACTAAGACTTTACCAAAGTTTGATCTACAAGATTTATTTCTTGAGGCTGCAAAAGGTTCAAAAGTTATGCTACCGAAAGTTTCAAAAACCTGTGCAAAAAAACTCTCTTCTCCCAAACCTTTCGTCCTAGGTGAGCATTAGGCGCGAATTTCTTTGTGCCCAAGTTTTTGAAACTCTCGGCCGCCAAACTTCTGATGCTTTCGCAGCCTCAAGAACTAAATCTTGTGAACCATTATGAGGCTCAGGGACTGCAGAATTCTGTAAAGTTTGATTGTTTAACGATCAAGTTACTTTTTTTTCAGGAGAAAATAGCCATTTCTCGTTCATACGAACAACTTCGTGCTCGTCTGGCGTCTCGACGTCAGGCGATGGCTGAATCGGCAGGCTCTTCACGACGCTCATCGAACGCAGCTCCAGAAGTTGACGCCTCGGAACTGCAACGACGTTCGGTGGAGCTTCTTCATTTAGCTCCGGCGACATACGTTGCCCATCAGGTTAGTAAACACAATCATAGCTCATTGCGATATTAGCTTGCACTTCATGATTACTTTTACCAATTGGATCCTGACCATTATGTCTGACGAAAACTTGATAGCGGTTCCTGTGCAGCCGTTTTCAGCTGTGGCGTATGTCTGAGAACAGCACTATACGCTTGGCGCGTCTCCATGAACCTATTGTGGTTTTGCCATGGGAAAAGCTCGAGCCTCATGAAAATATTTCGAAGGCCTGGAGGATAGCCAAAAAGTCAAACATACTTACTCTAGTTACTCGACTTAATCGGCTAGCTTCCGCCTGACGCGGTCAGTCCGCATCTTCACCGAGCTGTGCTGTCCTAGTAGTCAGCCGTGTCCATTTTTGACGGTCATCAGCCGCAATTTGAACTCAATCCATCCAATGGTCGCGGTCTCACTTCCTGCGAAGTAAAATATCGCGCCTGAATTGCTTTTCTTTGCCGAGTGATTTTGAATCCTCCTTCACCACATCCGTCCAAAACTTTCGCCTACGTCCAGAGGCCGGATTCATCAATCTTACCGCGGTTAGTGAGTAACCGCGGTTAGCGAAACCGGAGCTTAACCACCTCGTTTCGCCGCGGTTAAGCCTAACTGCGATTCACCAAACGATATTTAAGATAGGATATAGTGTTATCAACCAGAATCTGTTGATATCAATCGGAGATTTGTATGTTAGTATCTTATAGCAAAATGAGAGTGAGCGGTCGAATTTGAACGTGTTGCATGCATGTTTGTAATCAAGAGAAGCTGTGCTCATGTTTGAAATCGCACTTTGGACGATCTTCGGCCCGATTAGGCAGGCAAGAAACTGATTGAGTTGGCACGGTTTTGCGCGTTCATGGTCAAATTTTTCAACGGAATGAGCTTTGCTCAAATTGATCCTGAGTTCAGTTGCTTAGCAAAAAGGTGTAGTGATTTTGCATTGTACAGATATAGGCAACAGATTCGCCTATTTTACACTTCATCGCTAGGGTCACCTAGAAAGAAAGAAAAGGGTTTTTCAAGGCAAACGAAATTTGGTGGCCGCACAATCAGGGCCAATTCCTACTCTTGAACGCCTGCGCGTCGCGCGCGGGCGTGGCCTTTGTAGTTTGAATACTTTCTACGCGTGCTGCGCGTAGAGGGACTAGGGGTAAGTTCTTTGCCATGGTATGATGACTCGTAATGAAGTTGATGCATGAGTGATGACAAAGCGATATGAAAACCGGTATGGGCGTTGTCGCCATGGCTGAGCGGAAGTGAGCACAGGCGTGACTTCAGATTATTCATACTCCAACGCACCACGCCGCGCTGGCCTTCAGAAGTATGATTATATTTATATTCCTCAACACCGAGAGACTTGCGGGGCGTGGCGTCGCAGCATGAATGGCCTGACGTCAGGACCTCGCATCACGCGCGGGCGCCCGTTCCGCCATGGCGGCGACGGCTGTAGCGACTTTTTTGAGATTTCATTATTTATCAATCCTTAATTTCATTCCGTTTCACAATTATCAATTCCACTACTATCCTTTCCTACCCCGAAGTTGAACGCGTGTACATATCTTGCCATCACGGCAAAGTTTAGAACCATTTAAATCAACTCAGCTGTAGCGTCGCAGCTGTAGTATTCATAGTATCTGCAAGCGGGTGGCGCTGTTCAAGGCATTCGTACTCCAACCTACGCCTGCGCGTCACGTGCGTCACGCGCTAGCGTTATGGGATATGAATAGCGCCTAAAGAGTAGCGAATCACTCAACGTGATTATTAGGGGTTACCCAATGCGTTTAGCCGAGGAGCCGTCTCAACAGCCTCGCTCGCAGCTGATCTCTCTTAGGCTCCGTCCATATGTGGCGAGAGAGCGCGATTGCGAAAAATCTATGGTCATCTTGGGCACACGATTCGCTAGCCGCTCACAGACGCTCCTTCTCGCGCGCGCTTGCCAGCTCGCTCTCGCGCGCTTACGCCAGCACCACGAAGCGAGCACCAAATTTCATGCTTAATGCTCCATCACTAAAGCGAGGTAGGGGGGGGTGTTTGCCTGTGGTAATTTGCGGGCACGGGCTGTTCCGGTGTTGAGGAGCGTCGAGAGGCGCACTAAGGCGGGAACGCCCGCTCTCGCGACGTATGGACGCTGCCTTATAAGAAACTCCATGCAGGAGATCATGAACTATTTTTGATGTTTCCATATAGCAAGACCTCTCCATAAAGAGATTAGCCTTCGGCAACCTCCATTTGCAAGGAAAGAGGAGTGTGAATGAAACTGGATGGTGGAAGTTGAAGTTCGTGCAGTTTGTTTCTAAGGTAATTCTTTATTTCAAATGTGCGGCACAGACGGTTTCAGATGATTGCTGCATGTGGGGATCATGACATAGTTTCGTGGTTATTTAGCTGTCAATTGTGGGTGTTGCTCGAAAATTCCATGCGATCGACGCTCTTTTGCTTGCTGACCGTCTCGATGCAATACTAGAATGGTGAAAACGCCTTTCAAACGCGTTTTCTGGTCTTCATCTTCTTAATGCGACCTCATTAGGGCGTAGTTGTTTGGCCCATTTAGAACACTTGACTGTGAGTCCAAACAAGATATAAATGCACGTTCCCCTATCCGCCGCAGCCGACGACCCACACTTGTGAGAGCTTGCTTTCAGATGATACACGCTATACTTGTTCCGAATCGAATAATCGGATGACTATCCGACTTTTTTAGTCGGATAAAAAAGTCGACTTCTTATTCGAAAAGTCGAATACTCGAAAAAATATGATATCCGACTACAGTCGAAAAGTCGAATATGCGAAAAAGTGTTATATCCGACTATAGTCGAAAAGTCCGATATTCGAAATAAATTTCATTTGGGTTCATTTGGTACTTGGGTTTTTTCCGAGTACCACCGACTGTCTGAGTCTGTCAGTTGAATTCCAGATTCCGATTTAAATTGTTTTTCTGGCGATAGCAGCGGAAATTAGTTGAAAGAAATTTTTTTCCCGAAAAAAAAAGGATTTCAAAATGAATTTTGTTTCTGGATTTCGGAGTCGAGAGAAGGGACCACTTTTTGATCTCTATTTATACATAGGAGAGTTAATCAATAATTGACCGTCTGAATGAAACAGCTAAAACATCTTGTAAAGCAAGTGACTCCGTTTTGAAGATACTACAGTTAGGTCCGTTGCCTGTTTCCTCAAGAAAAACATTTGAATTCAAGCCGCGGCTGGCGCAGCGGTATAAATTTCAGCGGTGGCTGGCTGGTAATTACAAGCTAGCTGCTGGGGAGATTTAAACCACCGCGCCAGCCGCGGTTTGAATTAAAAATTTTTTTGAGGAAACAAGCCACGGACCTAACCATACAAGTTGTGGCTAAACTACCAATAATCGGCGCACGACTTGAAATTGGGAAAAAAACGCGAGAACTAATTTCTCATCCCAATCAGGGATGTGCGGCCATTGCCGTTCGCCAGGTGTATTTTTGACGATTATTGCTTGCCGAAATTTTCGTCAATTGCCGGGACAGTGCAATTGTCGTCGTTCATAATGCCGTATCCGAGCGTAGCGGCGAAGGCAGCGGTAGCAGGATTGACGCCATGTTCAAATAGTTCGTAGCGCAATTCACCAAGTTAGACACATTTGAACACATTTTTATCATTCATTTTTTCACATTTGGTTTTTCACATTTTTTCACATTTTTTGCGCACGTGTTTTATGAAGCGCAACTCGCATCTTTCGTCGTTGCTCCCGCATAAAGCGCTACTCACTCTAGCACGCCACGCAATCTCCTGCGCACGCTTGCTGAAGCGCAACTTGCATTTTACGTCGCTGCTCCCGCATAAAGCGCTACTCACTCTAGCACGCCTCGCAACCTCCTGCGCACGCTTTTCATGAAGCGCAACTTGCATTTTACGTTGCTGCTCCCGCATAAAGCGCTACTCACTCTAGCACGCTGCGCAAACTCCTGCGCGCGCTTTTTCTGAAGCACATCTTGCACTTTACGACGCTGCGCACACTCTTCGTAAGGCGCTACTCACTCTAGCATGCCGCGCATTCTCCTGCGCACGTTTCTTGTGAAGCGCAACTCACACTCCGTCTCGCTGCGCACGCTCTTCATAAAGAGCTTTCAAGTATCCTTTATGCTGCGCATGCTCTACGCGAATCGCTATTTTTATTTCACGAAGAAGCGCGAGCTCTACATGAAACGCTACTGACTACCTACCACGAGGCGCAGAGTTCATATGAGCGCTACTCACTTGCCCCCCCCCACCCCTGTATGAAGCGCTGCTCACTTTCCATGATGCGGCACAGATTCCACATAAAGCACAAATCACTTTCCACATCGCGGCGCACTCTCCACATTAGGCGCAACTGACATTCTACGACGCCGCGCTCCCTTTACTTGAAGCACTACTCGCTTTCTATGACGCGGCGAACACTCCATATGAAGGTCGAAAATTAATTCGCCAAAATTTGCTGCGTTTAACAGCTCTCCTATGTTACTAACACCTACGTTACCAACCTCCAAAAAACGACGCGCGATTAGATTCCTGACCAGCAAAAGGCGTCACAGATCGATGCGTAGAACTGAGCCAAAATGAGATATAGGGACCCATTACCTCGAAAATTCGCCTGAAGCAGTCAACGTGGCATAATTAGACCTCAATGGTGCATGATTTTTCTTGATCATGAGCGGTTGGTTAGCTGCTAACCGGTGTCCTCACCCACCCCAACATGCGGTTAGCGTAACCGTGGCATAACCCAGTTCTCCTTCGGTTAATGAGTTTATGAATCGCAGGTAAATGCTCTTGGTCGACCGGTTTAGCTAACTTACCGGAGGAAATGCAATGATGAATCATAACCTAGAATACCCAACAAGACAGAACAAATTCACATTCAAGCTCCCTTCATTTTCAGCGGCCGGTCAGCCATTAACCGGTGCTTTCAACTAACCGCTTTTCTCAACCGGTCAGTTAGCGTGTGAAAAACTGATAACGGTTGCGGTTAGCCGATAACGCTAACTTACCACCGAAAATGCTTTGATGAATCCGGCCTCAGTTCGCCGTTTCCATGCAGGGTTGGGAAGCATTCCTAAAGATCCATCCATCGCGAACGGCAGGCGTCGGAGCGTCATGCGCCAGCGCTGAAACGCTGGCGCATCACGCTCGACGGCTGACGCATGCAACGTGTCCGGGGACGGCGCGGGGTGAAGATGGTATTGATAATATTAGTGACAGCAGCTACTCCCGCTATGCCTCCACCGTCAGCGACAGGCCGGCTGCAGTGGTCGCTGGGGAGTCAGATCAATAACAAATGTAGAAGATGCAAACCTCCAGACCGTCACTTGACGCTGGGACATCTGTTATGGACGGACCCTGAAGCGCGTTGTACGAGGCGATTCGGCGTTCTTCTTATTATCTGCCCGAGCATTCGAAGTCGACTTTCCATTGCTGTTTGCGAAGGCGTTTGGAGCTGCTGGCACCTCACTCGTGGAAAGCGTTGAAATACTGCATCAATTTACCACTAAAGATCTTTGTTGTGGCATACACACGTCCAGAAATGTCCGAGAAAACGCCCAAAAATAGCTCTCTCTCCATGCGATCCAACCTTTCCATCTGCGTCCTCAGTGCTGCCCACATCTCCGATCCGTACATTATGGTGGGGCGAATAGCGGATAGGTAGACTCGCAACTTGACTTCCTTCGCGATGGGGGTAGACCACAAACATTTGGTTAGGGAATTGAATGCAGATGTAGCTTCCGCACATCGTTGATGAATATCCGCTGCATAACTACCATCGTTATTCAGCAAACAGCCCAAATAGTTGAAATTATCCACAAGTTCGATACGTTGTCCATCTACACAAACTCCTGGTAAAGGCCTCTGAGAGACACTCATCTGCTTGCAATTGTCGGGACGAAGACGAAGTCCATAGGCTGCGGCATACTCCGAAACGAGGTTCGAAATCCTTTGCCGTTCTCTATTGTTTTCAACGAATAACACGATGTCGTCGGCGTACCCCAGGTCGAGAAGTGAGTCCTGATGGCGTTAGTATCACGTCCGCAGGAAACTGTTCTGCAACTCTACGCATGCTGTTATCAACGGCGAAGTTGAATAGAAAAGGTCCTGCTACAGCTCCTTGCCTTACTCCTGTTTTGACCACGAAAGCTGACGGAAATCCGGCAGGCGTACGAACTGCTGCTGTTGCTCCTTTGTTCATGCCCTCGATTTTAACATACTTTTTCGGGACAACTTTGGCTCGCAGAGCGTTGTGCAATCTTCCAGGTCGAAAACCGGCTTGCTCCTCCCTGGCTGTTTCTTCACGATGCTTGATGAGTCGCTCAAGAATGATACGTTCCAAAACCTCGTACATGACACGCAGTAGACATATTTCCCTGTGGTTCTTGTGGTCCGTGACGGATTACTTCTTGTGAAGATCATATGTCTCCGAAAATCGGGTATTCATATGGCATGGATAGTGTTGGTCATTTAACTAATCCCACACTTAGGGAGAGCTTTCAGCATTTCAGCAGTAATGTTGTCATCTCCACCTGCCTCTCCATTCTTCATTTTCCGAATATTGAACAGAGAATTAGTAGCGATGCGATATAATAATAGTAGAGATTCGATATAGAATCTCGGCAATGATCCGAAACCAGCAACGCGTACATTAGCCACCGGGCGCGCGGCTTAGCGGTGGCGCACGTCATCAACTGGGTTGGTTAGCGACTTACCAGCCTCCTTCGCCAGGTAGCGCTGACCTTTTAACCAATCCAGTAACGGGTAGGTTGGTATGGTTTGTATACTATTTTTAGGAACACGCGATCTCAAAAACAACCGCTCGACTTTCATGTTAAAGCAATCATGGGAGCGTGGGGGCTCTCCCAGACTCCAAGCAAAGATTGACGATAAGTTGATGAATCGCTGAAATTGTTCTAGTTTGGTAGATTAAAGGCAGTGTTCACGATAAATCGTGAATGTTCTTACAGATTATGATAGGTCAAGAGGTAACTGTGACAGCAGCGTCGGGAAGAACTGCAGAAAGTGTCGAGAAAGCATTTTTCTCCCACTAAGCAGGACATCTTGTGTGAAGTTCCATTTTTGAGAATGTAAGAATTGACCGATGTGAAGGAATGAAGTTTTTCCATGTGATAACTTGATCCACCTTATCCACTGCTACTTATCGAAGCCATTAAGTTCACTGACCGGCTGTTGACGTGCTCAAGCTTCTTCAGAAAGGAATAGTTTGAGAGGCGGGGTGGCCCAATGGGTTGGCTGGCCCACGCGATTTTCTCCCACTTCCCGATGGTTTTTCGTGATTCTCTTCGCTTTATTGTTTTTACCGATGGGTCTCAAAGCATAGATATTTCTGTATCGTGAACACTGCCTTCAAAGGCACAATATACCCTCAGCCATGAATTTTGTGATTTTTATTCGATTGTGTAGTAGACCCCTCCTGTATAACACGTGCCAAGTTCGAGATCTCAATTCCTTCGAATAAGCGAGCTATAAGCGACCACCACAAGCCCGACCTCCTTCGCTCACCACCGCAGGCCCGACCCCCTACCAGATTTTCGAACTCGATAGCGGCTAGATGGATGGATGAATTCCCAACTGGTCATCGTTCTTATGTTTATTGCCGGACTGTCTCCTTGTCCTGCCTCGCTCTCGCGAAGTGATGGCGAATGAAGAGAAATTCAGGCATGAGACAACTCGTCCACCAATTTTTCACCCTCAAAATATAGGTATTTTTAGGGAGCCATAACCCTGTTTATAGGGGGTATTGAACGATTTCAGAGAAACCCTTGTGATCATCTTGTGACTCTCTCCAACATCAGCTTGTGAACTGAAAAATAACTGTGGGTTGTCACATTGATGAATCTGGCCCCATATTATTGATATGTTCTATACTGCCCTCTATTTCTCCTTATCAAGAGCTTTGTAGTGTATCGAGCATCTGATGAGAATGGTTGTTCTACTGCTTGGCATGCCTTCGTCCCAAAATTACATCGCAAATCAGCGTTCAACCCAGTTCGCGCGTTTTTGTCTCGAAATAGCTTTCCACGTACGAAGGCATGTCGGGCCTCCCTTCTTCAGATGTGATAGCGATTCACAGAAACATAATCAATTCAGTACAGTATCTTGATGTATTGTAGACCGGACATGCCTGTCTGAGTGGAATGTGATTTCAGGCGGCTGACAAAGAAGTGATCCGACGGCGTGCTGGACATCACTAGGACGATTCTTCTGAATGATCTTTCGCTCATAGAGTTCTTCCACGATGAAAATCCGATCATATCAATTATATAGTCCAATTGAGTATGTATTTTCAAAGATTTGTTGTTGTTCGTTGAAATGAGTTAATTTCAATGTCAGAAATGGGTATCTGGTATTTATGTTGAATATTTTGTTCGCTGGGTCTATTGATAAATAGAAATGAAAAATCGTAATAGCTTCTATTAGGAAAATAACTTCTTATTGGTTGTAGCCTCTCACTACATTAACCATAACACTATAAATAAGTATAATGCTGTTTGCTCCAATAAGGAAATCTGCTGTCGTGGATAACCCACAAAGATAAAGAGATTTCGTCTACCGCTTTATGACCTCTCTTCATGTCACCCCGCTTCGCTACGACTGTACTATTCACTTCCGAGTCCAGGAGATGCATTCATCTTAGACTTTTATCGATGGTGGGCGATGTAAGGGTGTTTCCGGTGAGGGCACAGTCAAGAAAGATACCCTCACCCAGCTAATCGACGATAAAATTCATGAATGCAGTCGTCTCCACGACGGTATCTATTTGTGTAGTCGTCGCTGTACCGCGTGGTGTTGTACATACGCACAGTCGACACGAATGGTTCCTCGGTTTGGTGCTGTCTGCTTCTTTGCTTGTCTGAGTTTGCTGCGAGCTCCCTGTATTCGGCAGAAAACTGTCATGAGGATCGGTTCCCCGTCAATCTCTCTCGCGCAAATTCGCGTTATTGACCAGGTCGAATGCGTTCTTGGACCCCGAAAAAATTGGTTAATGAACGGAAAAATGGTGAGAATCGTCGAGAGAGCTACTGTTTATCGCAGGGGAGTTGCTTTTAAGGATCAAGGCGGATAGCATGAAGTCGTTCCAGCAAACATTTCCGTTCTTCTCCCAAGCGCTTACTTGCTCGCCCACGATTGACAGTAGCTTGCTCGACACAATTTGACCACTTTCCGTTCTTCGACTCAAATCCCCGTCAAAGTTGGAGGGTCGCCCGTAGTCCCACCCGGTCGATATGCGTGGAAAACCTGCGAAACGGGCGAAAAAACCTTCTTTGCATTCTCCTGGGTCGTCTGTAGTCTCGCATAGTGATTCGCGAAGCAGCGGAATTGACTATGCCAAACCACGGCTGACTCATGGACGACCCAGGACTATCGTCCAACTATGAAGGGGCCTAGTACCTTGGGGTCGCAGAACGCAAACTGAACTGGCCACACGATGCGACTGTGGCCAGCCATGGCACACGGTTCGACCGTTAGCATTTTAACCTCACCTCTTATCCATCGGACTAGCGTCGTGTGGAAGACAGCTAGAGAGACTGCTATTCAAGATGAGGAAGCGGATGGATGACATGGAGCTGACGCTTAGTTAATAGCTACTGGAAAAAGGCAGGCGTTAACAGTAACTACTGGGAACTTAAGACGCCAACCACTTGCTGACAAGTGTCTGCCAGCAAGCAACTGGTTAACGCTTTCACTCTAAGCAAAGAACGGAGATTGGCGTACCTTCTCAGGGCCAAATTTACTGGGGTCCGTCGCCTGCGCATGCGCGCACATGCTGGTTGCTTATTAAGGTGCTGATTTGATTGCAAAAGGTTGGCTCTGGGAGAAGTGCAACCAGCATTATCCATTTTTCGGGGTGGGGGATAATGCTGGCTCAATCTCGCCTGTAGCCAAGGGTTTTACTATCAACTGAGCATCATACATATGACCACATTTCAGAACAACGCTTAATAAAAGCTCTGGGAAAGTTCGAAATGACCCCTTGTTATACTCTCGTGTAAAGATCAAGCACATTCCGCCCGAATCAGAGTGTACACTGGTCTGGAGCGGAACTTGCGCGGGCTGAGGGTGCGGTAGACCATCAGAGAGACATTTGTCAATGAATCAGGATTTCATAAACAGGCTGGTCGACCGCGCACAAATAGTATTTGTGCGCGGTCGATCAGCCTGCTTATGAAATCCTGATTACCCTTTTTTTGGACCTTCCTTTGCGTAGTATTTTGTGAACATAAGGATTGACGGCGAAGAAAAGGTTTGGGTAGAAATTCGTCCCTAATTTTGCAGTACACTAATGTGAAGACGCTCCGAAAATGTGTGCACGTGCGACAGTAAATTTCACCCTGAAGTAGAGGATAGGTACATACGTCATACGGGATGACTTATGTACCTATCCTCTATTTCGGGGTGAAATTTACTGTCGCTGATCGCGAGCGTGTGCACGCGTATGCTGCGTCTCCTTTTCCCCCACATTTCTCGCTGTCTCTACCCTAGCTCCTCACACGCACGCGAAGGAACTACCTAAATTTGCCTCCGAAATAGTTGTCACCCTCTATTCCGGAGCGATGTTTACTCGGGTTCATCGCGTGCGTGGGCGCGTTCATACTCCCCCTTTGCACTCTCTCGCTGTCTACCTCCTCCCTTGCAGACTCACGCGAAAGAGCAATGTAAATCTCGTTCCTAGGGTAATTCCCGCCACTATTTCTCTTTCCCGGTAATCCCCTTTTTCAGGCCACGTCGGCCTGGATTTTGTGTTGATCGCTGCACGGTGTGTAGTCGTATGTCCCATTGATAATCATGAGATGTCTACCTAGTCTTTCTCTTTGGAAACTTCACTGATGTCCGCATGAAAAACATATCTTGTGAAACACATTCGAGAATGAAATTTTGTTTGTTACTGTAAAAAAACTTGACCAAGGTGAGCAGTAATGAGGGAAGTTCTGCCATCATCCAAGCCACAGACAATTTGACGGATTTGACTAACAAGCTCAGGCACACTGGGGCGTCGACAACAGGTTGATAAGTTGTCATCTCATAAACCGCTCGCTGTTTACAAGTCAAATCGCGCGTATTGTCAACCTGAGCCCTGCCCCTAGCCCAGCGACGTCCGCCTGTTGTCGGGCTGTTGACAACTCGATGTGTCGCGTTTAGCGGCCTATTTAGCAGCAGTTCACATCCTACAAGACTGTTTCATCTAGCTTAGGTACTACTTCACACCGACACTCGTCGCAGTCGGCACTCCAACACGCGTCGCGGTCGGCATTCCGACACACTTCGCGGCTGGGTCGCTTCCAGTGGTCACCACCGGATAGGCAGGACCTCCAGATGCTGGGCGGGGCCAATATATCGCGAACTTGGGTAATTGGAACGGCTGCGCTCTCATCATTCACAGCATGCCTGAAAAATGCGTCGTATACTTCCCTTGTATCTAGAGCGTTATCTGTGCAACAGCTCGACATCGACCAGAGCATAATTCGCGGCCACGGCCCCGCCGAATATCGGCGCGTTGGCCAGCGGTGACTCATGGTGGGCGGATCAACCTGATGTCGACGCCCCAGTTTGCCTGAGAGGGAATTGTTCAGAGTGGTGAACGCATTTGCGAAAACGACTAGTATCGTTGGTATCTCTAGTGGCTCAATAGTAAAACTGTGCAGTACCCCGCCCCGAGCTGCAGGTTCGAAGAAGTTGTGAGCATTTTTCAAGCTTCGCGGAAAAGCAAGGATCAGGCATTTTTCGGGAGTTTCAAAAAATTCTCTCGGATTCTGCTCAAAAACTTGTACCCTATACTTCCCCACAGCTCGCACTTAGTTTGGCTGGAGTTCGGACTGCGATCCGCGTGTGCGCTGCGGTTCGAAGAACAGTTCGTGCTGTGGGTGGCCGTTTGTGGGGGGCAGCCAGGTGGCCATCAGTCGACGCAACACGAATTTTCGTCGTATCAATCATATGTTTTAGCTCGGTGACGAGCATTTTCGGCGCTCTTCCCATGATGTTCTCGACTAATCTCCCGATTTCAATATTTTTTGCTGCTCTATCCGATCTCTGCTTTCAGTTTGGGTAAGTTGTTTTTACTACTTTCATTGTTTTTGGAGTAATTATGTAATTAATTGAAATATATTTTTATTCGTTTATTAACTTGTTTCTCGGTAATTAATCCATGATTTCGTTTATTATTGATTCATTTACTATTTTTATTTATTATTGAGAATTAATGCATTTTGCTCATTAATTTATTTGCTGTCTCAGTCATTTCAATAAATTAATTTGATTAATTCGTTTCTTGCTTCCTTTGTTCATTGAATACTAAACAATTTTTCATGTAGTCCAAATATTTTGTCAGATATTTGTCAAAATTTTCTTCATAATTTTGAATAGGGTCGGTTGCTCTATTTAGACTGATTTTTGGTATTCTTTTTACATTCTCTACCTCGACAGTGTAACAATTCCAGCAAAATCAGCATCGCTCTCGTAAGCGTAAGCGGGGAGTTCACATTTCAGGTAATCGTGAAAATGGCTGCTAAACTCGGAAACGTGTGCGAAAGCAGAATAATATGCGTTAATGATACACTGAGAAAAATCAAATGCAAGAACATGAAGTCAGTTTACACAATACAGTTCTTAAGCGCAAACAAGCTCAAACAAATTGCTCCCAAGTCAAGGTAGAGAATATAAAAAAGAATTAGTCGAATGAAAAGAAGCAACCCTGAAATCGAAATTATTCATTACTACTTAATGATCATTTAAAATTATTTTCCGCTTTCCAGTCAGTAGTGTAATTATTGAAAGCCCGAAAATTTAACTAAGTTGCCCCATAAATAATTTTCAAACAATATTCATCAAATTATTATTTTTTGAATAACTAAGCTGCTGATTAGTAATAACTGAATGAGGTAATAACAAACGAAATAATTAAATGGATACACTCAAATGTCTAAGACAGCAAATAAATCAAATAATGAGTAAGCAATTGAACAATGTGAAGATTCAAAAGGTAAAATAATCGTGTACGAAAACAAAAATACTAGTTAAAAGTAGATACAAAGTTAATGAATGACGAACGAATGAAGACAAAATTAAATTACCGAATGAACGAATAAAAATATATTTGAAAAACTTAATTACTCCAAAAACAATGAAAGTAGTAAAAAAACTTACCCAAACTTAGAGCAGAGATCGGATAGAGCAGCAAAAAATATTGAAATCGGGAGATTAGTCGAGAACAACATGGGAGAGCGCCGAAAATGCTCGTCACCGAGCTAAAACATATGATTGAGACGACGAAAATTCGTGTTGCATCGATTGATGGCCACCTGGCTGCCCCCCACAAACGGCCACCCACAGCACGAACTGTTCTTCGAACCGCAGCGCACACGCGGATCGCAGTCCGAACTGCAGCCAAACTAAGTGCGAGCTGTGGGGAAGTAGAGGGTATGTAGCTCGGACAAAGGGAAAACCTGACCGCGGGCAACTATGTGAAAAAAGCTGACCGCGACAATGCGGCGGTTGAAGCGCGTTCCGACCGCGCTTAAGTGTTGACAGCGGTCGAACCGCGTTTAGGCGCGGTCAAACCGCGGTAAAAAACGACGGTCGGACCACGCGCAACGCACACTCAGCGGTCGCGCGCGGCAGGGCGGCGAGGCATTTGGCCGGTTCCTTTACTATGTTGCTCAATGAGGGAACTTGAGAATACGTACAGGCCATAAAACGGCCAATGTCTCACCGTCGACTGCGTACCACGCGCTGCGCGACCGCACGCGCGTCGGAAGCAGACGGGTTTTGGCCGCCGCACGACGAGTTTTGGCCGCCGCGCGACGTTTCAGCGCGCGCGGCGGCCGAAACTGTCGCGCGGCGGCCAAAACTCGTCTGCTTCCGACGCACGTGCGGTCGCGCAGCGCGTGGTACGCAGTCGACGGTGAGACATTGGCCGTTTTATGGCCTGTATACATATGATGCAGTTAATGCTTAAACAGTTATGCGCACTTTTCAGCAGGTCAGCCCGACTAATCATGCATTACTGCTTGCAAATAACAATTTTCATGGTTCATTTGATTGTTTCTTATTTTTTAGAAATTAACTTCGATACTGATATTATCACAATTATTATTATTATTATTATTATTATTATTATTATTATTATTATTATTATTATTATTATTACTATTATTATTAATATCATTATTATTATTATTATTATTGTTATTATTATTATTATTATTATTATTATTATTATTATTATTATTATTACTATTATTATTATTATTATTTAAATTACTATTATTATTATTATTATTATTATTATTATTATTATTATTATTATTATTATTATTATCATTATTATTATTATTATTATTACTATTATTATTATTATTATTATTATTATTATTATTATTATTATTACTATTATTATTACTATTATTATTATTATAATTATTTTTACCCCTTTTATTACTGTTGTATTGCTATTGCTGTTATTGCTATTACGATTATTATAATTGTTATTGCTGTTTTGGTCTTTATTACTATTATTACTGTAATTTCTACCAATATTACTATTATTGTTATTACTGTTATTGTTATAACAGAATCAGCTCTGGAATGCACCCAATGCGTACCCGTGATAGCCTCGATAGTGTTTGTCTTGTGTTGGTGGATATTTCCAGTATTTCGATGAGTCATCGTTGGCTATGGCAGTGCGCCAAACTCAAGAGCGCGCGGCAGCCGATTACGGTTTCAAAAGGCATTTCGCAATTGGTTCAGTCGATATGAGCAGGAGCCGACGGGCGGCGGTAAATGCGGTTGGGACTCGCCGCTATGGAGGTTTGTTGGTTTTCGAGTTATTTTTCTCATTTCTGAAACCCGTTTGACTAATTTAGAATCATATTCAAAATTGCTATTTTTTTTCAGAAATTATCCGCGAAAGAAGGCTTCGGGAAATCGCAGAAGAGCAATTCCTGCGGTTCCTTCCAGCTCGAGGAGGAATCCGACAAAATTTAGGTGTGTTCTTCTCGAATTTCTTATCTGAGCTTATTTTCCGGTACTCATTGCTTTCTCTCACTTTTGCTTTCGTGTATTTTCTCAGCAAACTTGCCTATTATCACAGAAACTTTTGTTTTTTCTATGGCCCCGAAACAGGATTTTCTTTCCTGTTTCTGAGTTTCGGAAAATTTCAACATTTCTCATCGTCATTTTCAGCGCAGAGATTCCCCCAATGCGGGGGAACCTCTGCGCGAATTTTTTATTTTCCCAAAAACTTGGATTTTTTTTTCGAATTCCGGAAATTTGAATAAAAAACTCGAATTTTCGAATTTCCCTGTTCTCTGAATATCCGTATGTTTTTCCGTCCAATCACGAGCGGCGCTCTTCCCTCGTTTCTCCGCTTTGGAATAAACAGCGATCATCACTCAAAGAAATGATAAGAGGATTAGTGTACCCCTTTTCTCGTGACGGAGTTCTCAACGTCTTTTGCATGCAGCCGCAGTGGTACGCTGCGAAAATAATAGGCGGGAGGGAGCGGTGGGGTTGGGGGGGGGGCGACGGGAAGTGAAGGCAAGCATTCAATGCGGGAAGCGCGCTCTACGGCATCACCCGTCTTTCCTTCCTACACACGTTAGGATTTTTTCGCGTTGCGCCTCAACGGAAACAGATCACTGAGTGATAGGTTGATACGCTCGCTGATCACTAGAAGCTCACCTCATCAAATAGCGATGAACTATTTCCTCCCACGCACGACAACAACCCTTCCGCATCCCCGTCAGAATCCCGCCGGGATGTTTGGAACATGCAACCCATGAATACTATAGGAATCAGATAATACTTATAAATGAAAATTGGGATACATCAAATTTTGCTGGAACTGACGTTGTGAACTCCACCGCGAAATGGAAATAATGCCTAAAGATCATAACTAATGAAAAATGAAAGCTGTATTTTCAGCGTCAGAGCAAGGGAGACGAACTTTCGACGCAGGGATGAACCACTTGATGCTCCTTACCTCTCCTCGCGATCTCATGGCCTGTATGAGATGATAATCATGTCGAAGACTCCCATATCATTTTTTTCTTTTCGAATGTAGTATTATTCACGTGAAATAATAAATCTGAAAGGAGTCTGTTTCTGCAACCACAACATGCTTCGCGGCATTTAAATCTGGAAATCCTCAAGGTGGGTGGAGCTTGAGACGGATGTATTCCCTTTATGTTGTGATTGGAAATGCTACATCTCATCTTTCGGATAAGGGAGCACAGGCTAATCGGAGGCCGTCTTCGGGCTTTCCTATGCAGTATGCGTTTTAACCGCTCAAGCTGGCCGATGAATAACTGCTGCTTGCGGGCTAGCCGCGGAAGCTGGAAGAATAGCAACGACAGGTTGCGAACTAACTGTGAAAAGCTTTTGAATTAACAGTGGCCTAATCTGGATTAACCGTGGGTCTTTGCGTACCGACAGTGGATAAACTTAAATGATCAACCGAGGGTAATTTGCCAACCGCGAAATCTCGCGGTCCGACAGTGGCTAATTTCGGGCTTTCCGCGTGACTCCGGACAAACCGCGGAACCTTCCGGACAAACAGCGGGGCGTCCTGGACTGACCGCGGGAGCTAGCGGACCGACGGTGGTTATATTCAGACCAACCGCGGGAGCTCGCGGGCTGACCGTGGTTAAATTCGGACCAACCGCGGGACATTCCAGACTGACAGCGGTGCTTTCTAGACTGACGGCGGGAGCTCGCGGACTGACGGCGGGAGCTCGCGGACTGACGGCGGGAGCTCGCGGACTGACCGCGGGAGCTCGCGGACTGACTGCGGGAGCTCGCGGACTGACCGCGGGAGCTCGCGGACTGACCGCGGGAGCTCGCGGACTGACCGCGGGAGCTCGCGGACTGACCGCGGGAGCTCGCGGACTGACCGCGGGAGCTCGCGGACTGACCGCGTGAGTTTGCGGACTGACCGCGAGCGGAAACCGGTTCGACCAACGCCCATCCCGGTGGCGGTCCGCTATTTGCGCGCGGTCAGGTTTTCACTTTGTCCGAGTAGCGGTAATCTAGGGTGGTGAACACGAATTTCGGAGTCTGTTTGTCGAAATTCTGAGGTTTACTGTAGGTTACGGAAGGTGCCATGTCATTTAGGGGGCAAAACCTACCAAAGTTTTTCGAAAATCGACAAACAGACGTCAAGTTCGTATTCTCCACCCCGAATAATTCCCGTATACAAGTTTTGAGCAAAATCTGAGACTTTGACCGAACTACCGTATACCCACCGTAATCTACCGTAATCTGCCAAAAATTGATAAACGGACTCCAAATTCGTGTTTAACACTCCAAATGACCCAAACATTTTGAGCCATTTCTACTAAAGCGTTCCGGAAGTCGTCAAAAGTCGCGATTTACCATCAAATTTTCACCCGATGGGAAGCTTTGAACGAATCAAGTCGAAAGCTCCGGAAAATCGACAGACAAACCCCAGATTCGTCATCAGCGCCCCAAATAACCCACGGAAACGATTTTGAGTCAAATTTGGAACATGTTTTTTAACGCTTTGAGAGCCCTCTAATTGGTATGAATAAACTTCCAACCGAAAATCCGTGTAGGTCCAAAACGCTTAGGACAAAGTTTGGAACATGTGCCTTTACCCAAAATTTGCTCAGGGGGGTAGTTTTGGGCGCTGAACACATTTATGAGGTACGTCTCCGGTTTTTCCAAAGACTAATGCGCTTTCTGGAAGGTGCAAAAAGCACCAAAAATGACTTCTTAAGCTTCAAACTTCTTGGAACCTGGAGCTCTGGACGGGATACTGTGCAGTTTTACTATTGAGCTACAAGAGATACTAACGATACTAGTTGTTTTGGTAGATGCGTTTACCACTCTGAACACTTCCCTTGTAAGACCAAAGTGGAGGGCATGTCACCTTTTAGATGTATAAGATATACGGATCGTTTGGAACATAGATGGAATAGTTGAAAAATCGCAAAGATATGAGCCGACCACGCTTTGTCACGGACAATATGCTACATATTCTACAGTTAGCACGAATCGCACTGATACTTCGCGTTCCTTAGTGTGTGTTGGCGCAAGCTCGGTGCACATAGGTTAAAGGCAGTGTCCACGATAAATTTCGTCCTCGGTTTTTGGCCGGAAATCTAAAGTTCAGGGTCTCATTGGAGCACTGGGGTCGAAAGAACGAACGAAAGCGAGCCCGAGAGAGCTCTATACGGCTCCGAAGTCTGCACGCGCTAGCCTTTCCGCTCGCGGTCGAGTTTTCCTAGGAACAGTTTGGTCCGCTTTTACATTACCATTGGAGCGCGAGCGCGGCTGAGTTTTAGCTTTGGAGCGCATTCGCGCACGCTGTGTACTTCAGGCCCATGCCCGCGCAACCCATCCACCGTTGAAATGTGACCTTCAAGAAGAAGAGCTGATTTTGGATGTTTCGCAGCGTTTTTCATGATTCTTTCTTCACTGATGAAACAGTCAGACTCTAAACCTTCGTTTTCTGATGGAAATTCAAAAACAATTTTTATCGTGGACACTGCCTTTAAAGGCAGCGTTCTTGATAATCATCGTTTGTGACTTCCCAAAGTGAAATGATAGGCGAGAAGGTTCCTAGGCTCCCAGTGTCGAAGGAACTTTAGAAATCGAGCCAGGAGTGGCAAAATAGCGGCTACAAACAAGCATTTGGAGTCCCAGAACCGCCCCATGCCCCATTTCCGCCCTCTCGATGTGAACAAATGAACACTTGAGATTGTGAGATGAGTGATGGTTTCCGATTAAAAGCTTCGTTCTTCCCTTCATTCTCATCTTCTCTCTTTACTCAGGTCAGCTCGCATACATCGGCTGCAAAAGACGAAAGTTACAAGCTTCGGACAACTCGTCCACTATGCTTCCGCAGCTCAATTTTTGAGGGACCATAACTCCGTTGCCAGATATTGGAATCAGCATGGGAGCGTTTTTAAGATAGGCGGAAAAAACAGAAAAAAACGATTCTTATCGTGAACACTGCCTTTAACGATACGTACACGGAGCTACCGCCAACGCCCAATTGGGAACGTAATGTACCACTGCGATTCGTGCTCACTGCACCTACTCTTGTCGAACTCGAACATGAACGTCAACAAGTGAGTGCCGACACCTTGCTTCTAGCGTCCATGTCAACGCTGCGTAGGCTGGCACCTTTGAGAACTTTGTTTGAGTACGAACGATGCGTGTACCAGGCTTGCCGCAATGGCACTTGAAATTTGGCCCAGGTTCACTTGTGACCACCTTTGTGCAAGTTGATCGAAGGTTCTCCCAGGAGTTGTCTACTGATTCCCACTTCTTAAAATTTCCTAATTTTTCTCGGATGATCTCTTCCGACAAGGTGAAGTACAGCATTCGTCGGAGAAGACCTTTGACTAGTGAGGCTAGAGTGACCAAGGCAAAATCAACTCAAACAACTCGCCTGTCTTTCACGGCGAGCGGCTGCGTCCTTCGTCATCTGTACTCTATTCCGCTGATCGTCGCGTCCGTCCCGAAAAGCTGTTCTGACTACCTTGAAGGACTGATACGTCGTCTCTAGTGGCAAGGGGGCAATTTCATCAGCAGCAAATTTGCCACTTTGAAAGGTATCTGCCTTGTTGATTTTGCTGGCTGCCATTGAGTCGGCAACGATTAGTGATCAAATGGCTGCGTCCCCTGATGCTGGCTCCAGTGTTACAGGTAGGAAGACGAGAGGCTGTCGAGTCAGCAGCACGAGCAGTCAGGCAGATGCTGTTAGCCGGCTGCAGGACCTGGCGGATCATGGCAAGGTGCCTGCTTACATGACGTGGGCCATCGAGCTGCTACTCGAAACCAAAGAGGAGGTCAAGCGAAACGAGGAACTGGTGGAAGAGAATGGACATTTGAGGGAAGAAAATTCTGATTTGAAGGGAAAACTAGCTGTATCCGAGCGCACTAGGATTTCTAATGTTTTCAATGCTGAAATTTCTCCTCATAGCACTGATTCTGTTGTAAATTCTCAAGACGCTGAACGAAAACGCTCTATTGTTCTATCGAATATTCCAGAATCCTCCGCTTCTAATGCATTTGACAAAATTTCGGAGGATTGTTCTCGTGTGAATTTCTTGCTTAATTTTCTTGGATTGGAATGTATCCCCTCAAATGTGTATCGTATGGGTGCGCCGGCTCTAGGTCGTCCTCGTTTAGTTAAGGTTGTCCTTCGTTCATCCAGATTTCAAACCGAGGCGGTTAGGCGTGCTCCACGCTTGCTCTTCTTTCCTCCCCAAAAGGGCATATACCTACGCCCACCCCATCCCCATCCAGGGAGGAGAGGAAGCGAATCCGTTTTCGAGCGCCTAACGACTTGTAGGACAACGTTTGATGGCACTGTCACCACCAATCTAGTCCAAGACTTGTCGCATTCACAGGCTCAATCTCAGGAGGCTAACACAAGCATGATTTCCTCGCAGATCAGTAGTTCTTCGGGAAACTGCTGAGCTTTCAAAGGAAATCATGTTACAAAATTTCATTTCCACTTACGAATATCAGATCTTTAGTAAGAAACCGTGATTCTTTCGTTTCAAATCTCTTCCAGAACAATTATGATGTGGCCTTTTTGACTGAGACGTGGCTAAGCTCTAAACACGAGTTGGGCGCTCTTCTAGGTGTTGTATGCACTCAATATGAAGGATTAAGATGCGATAGGAAGTCTAAAAAGGGAGGCGGTGTCATTCTTTTAATAAGAAAATCAATGTCTTACAACCAAGTTTTCAGTGAATCCTTGAGTGATTCTTATGAAATACTAGTTTGCGATGTAATTAACCCAAATTTCACTTTTCGTATCATAGGGATTTACAGGGCTCCAAGTTGTAGTGTAGAGAAATCGATACAGTTGTGCCAAGCCATAAGCGATTTTTGTTCCTGCGATTCGCCATGTATTGTCCTAAGGGACTTCAATTTACCCAATTTGACCGAACGAGTTGGTAGGCTGTCGAACTCTTTTTATGACACTTTTGAGACTCACGATCTTATGCAATTAGTTCCGGCAGCTACCAGAGGCGACTCACTACTGGATCTCGTCTTATGCAACAAAACTGATTTTGTACAAGAAATTGATGTCGTAGCCCCAATTGGGAGTAGTGATCATGCAACAATGACTTTCACGCTTACCGTAGAGACTGCACAAGAACAACCACGATTGATTAGAGATTTCAAAAAAGCTGATTCTGAGAAAATTAATGAGCACCTGAGTAACGTCGATTGGATCGGGATTATGGGTAGACCGGGAACGGTTGATGAGAAGTACGAAACTTTCATTAAAGTCATCGAGCATGTTATTGAGTTATTCGTCCCACTACTTGAAGTCTTACCAAAAGAGCTTAATTAGCGTCTAAGAAATATGATCGATTTCAGATCTACTTTGTGGAATAGAGGTTCGGTATCCGGCCATTCGGAAGCCTGGGAAAGTTATGAGACCTACAACAAAAAAGTTGAAAAAGCTCTTGCAAGGTATCAGCTCTACTTAGAGGGAAAGGTTATAGACTCGAACGACAAAAACAGGTTTTATAGGTACGTAAGCTCTCATAGCGGTAACAGAAATTCTATTCCTAGTCTCATTGACGGTGATAGGAACGTGTTCTCATCTCCCACTGGAAAGGCTGATTTTTGGCGAGTGAATTTCAAAAAATGTTCAGTGTGCCTCGTGAAGTCGACCCGGAGCTAGTCCTGTCCGAAGACTCCGCGCCACCCCGCCATGCTCAAATGGAGCATTCCTTGTGGTTCCATAAAGAAGAAATTCTTGAACTTTTGTCGAAATGGCCCTATTCTTTTTCAGTCTGGCCGGACTTCATTCATCTCACTTTCATAAAGAAAATTCTCCGCCTAATTTTGTACCCAATTGAACACATTTTCAATTTGAGCTATATGAGAGCTGACGTTCCCAGAAGATGGAAACATGCATTTATTGCACCCATTTCCAAGATACCTCCGCTTAGCCATTCTAGAAATTACAGGACTGTAAGTATAACCTCCATCTTCGCAAGAACTTTCGAGAAAATAGTTAGAAAACACCTTGTTAGACACCTCGAGCAGAACAACATCATTTCGGAGAATCAGTTCGGCTTCCTGAAAGGCAGATTCGTTGAGACGTCACTGATAAGCTCTTTGAATGATTGGACGACTAATCTGGAGACCAGGAGCTTAAAGGCAGCACACACGCTCGAAAAAGTTGTTGAGATAACTACGCTACTTGGGTCGTATGGCCCCTAGTAGAACGCTCACGCCGAAGGAAGCGTCAAAAACGAGTGAAAACTACTAAATTTAAGCAATGCAAATCGAAAAAATTCTGTAACCCCGCCCCTGAGCTTCTGCAACCCCGCCCCAAAATACAAACTCGTCCAGATTGATATTAGTAATACGGTCATTTTGGCTGGTTTTTGATGCTTCCAACGAGGTGAACGTTCCAGTTCACGCTGTAGGAGTATATCGGCTTCTCCATCTCAACCGTTTTGTTTCTAATAGTCGCTGTTTCAACAGCGCGCGGTAAAACTCGTCCACTTTCACCCGATAACAAAATAACTGTTATTCCTCTATTCGCGCACAGTTTTCGCTCGTTTTTCGTCAGTTCCCAATAACCAGCTCCAAACCTTTGATTTATGTCATAAAATCGATGCCATTTTTGAGCGTGTCTGCTGCCTTTAACAGATGTTATTTATTTCGATTTCTCGAAGGCTTTTGATAGAGTCCCCACACAAAAGTTATTGCAAAAAATGGCAGTCATTGGTGTACATCCCAGACTAATGAGTTGGGCACGAAATTTTCTATCCATGAGGACCTACCAGGTTAAACTTGATGGAACATACTCTTCGGTTTATTCAGCATACAGTCTCAGGCAAACCATCGCTCCGAGCAGGACCGGCTCCTCCCAATTATGACGTCATCGCCCGGACAGCGGCCGAGGGGCCAACTGGCACCGCGGTCCCTGTCCGGTGCCAGTTCGCCCCTCGGTCGCTCTCCGGTCGCTCTCGGGGCCACAGCGGTGCCATCGCCAGAGATAGAGAGACGCGGGATCGGTTGTTCTTTGAGTGATAACGTGCGAGCCACGTTATCACTCAAAGAACAACCAATCCTGCGGGTATAAAAGGCGGCTCGCCTCGTGTAGACGGGAGTTGGCCTTTCGAGGCCACTCTTGAGAGGTGACCTCGGATCACTCTCAGGATGACAATTTTTGGCTGCCGAGGGGATCCCACATGGCCCGCGGTGGGGAAGGCTTCCTCATTGCGGACCATTCTGGGATGGTATCCTTGTTGCGGCTTGTGGCAGGATTAACCTCCTGACCCACAGGCTGTAACAGGTACCTTATCCTCTTAACAGGCTAAATCCTCTCCAGAAGAGGCGGAAATAAAGAAAAAATAGCAATTAGGAAATTTTCGAAAATCGCCCGAAAAGAGACCGCAGTGCCAGTTGGGACCGAAGATCGCTCCGAGCGATACTGCTGTGGCCCGGAGAGCGGCTGCTGTGGCCCGAGTAGATGGCTAATTTTCGCTCGGAGCGGAGAGGCAGCGCCGCTCGAGTAGCTCTCCGGTACCGCTCGGAGCGATGGTTTGCCTGAGGTGGAGTTCCTCAAGGAGGCGTCCTCTCGCCTATATTTTTTCTAATTTATACCTACGAACTTCCGGACTCAGTTTCACGTTTGGTGTCAACTGCAAGATGTACGCGGATGATATCAAAATTTATAAGAAAGTTGAGAACTGCGAGGATTCTAGGGCGATTCAGGCCGCAATTGATTACATAGCTAAATGGGCAGATACATGGTAGCTTCCCTTGGCCATAGAAAAATCGAATAACCTCCGAATCGGCGAAAGTAGTCACTATATTACTTCAACATATACGTTAAGGGGTCAGATCCTCACGTCCGTTCCTGAAGTAAGAGATCTAGCTTTTCAAGTACCCAATGATTTGAGTTTCAGACCACATTACAGAAACTTGGTTAGGAAGGCTAATTGCCGCACTTATAATATTTTCAAGGTACTCAGAAGTAATAATCCGCAGGTACTTCTACGAGCTTACAAAACCTATGTGAGGCCCTTAGTTGAGTGTGGAATCACAGTTTTTGACCCCGTGAAGAAGAAGGACATTGACTTATTGGAATACATTCAAAACAACTACACCCGCAAACTAATTATGAGTTGTTGTAGACTCGCTTATTCCCAGGTGCCCAATGGTGCTGAAAGAGCTAGAATTCTAAAACTGCCTAGTCTTTATAAGAGAAGAAAGAAAACCGATCTTGTAGTGATATACAAAGTAATTACTAGAAAATTGTCTATAGATCCAGTAAAATTTTTTGGAGCTCCAATTTCAAGAAGCAGATGCGGGAAGCTTAGACTCTATATTGTAATGGCGAGGTCACAAATTAGATCAAGCTTTTTCACCTACCGCAGCGTTAGAATGTTCAACCAAATCCTAGGTGAGAATGAGTTCCTGCTGAGCATGTCTTTCAATGCATTCAAGCTCCTTCTAAGAGATATCTGATCTCCTTTATACCTCTCCTGATGGTTTTCCCCCGCTTGCTTATTCTCACATATTTTCAACGCTATTTTCAGGCTTATCCATTTTGTTGATTGCTTAGTGAGTATTTCAGCAGTTGCGTTTAATATTTTAGCATCTTGGCAATTTTTCATCAAGATTCAGTGTATTGAGATGTGTATTATCTACGTGGACTTGTTCCGCGTCTCAAATAAATAAATAAAATAATCAGGGCGGTGCGATCGTAGGGAAGACGATTAGGGCGTAACGACTGGGAAGATGATCTTGTATACCCCTGACGCAAAACCTCTGGTGCAAAACGGTGAAAATTTACCAACGGCTGATTTTTCATTCAATCTGATCCGGGCAAAAAGTTAAGTTTTTCCTAGGAACGAGAGGGTCAGAGTGTCGTGTCTTTTATGGTCTTCGCCAATCTAATGGCTTTGCGTAAATGTAATTCAAACGCGAATCGCAGAAAACAACGCAAACAAGATCTCACTTCTCCCTCTCTTACTACCATGCGTTGCATAAGTATACGAACACCTTCAAAATTGGTGGATCGGATGTTGAGCGGAGATTTTGAGTAAGAGTAGTGGTTTCTATGTAACCTGCTACGCCGGAAACGATGAATCACATAATATGTATTACCGTTGCACCTCAATTCGGCTTCCGATTGTGCAGCCGACCTCAATTTTTGTTTGCTGCATAATAATACGTACACTTCAAAAACATTCCAAGTTATCAAATATTTTCATAAATCATCAACAAAAAGTTATAAGCATGATATTGCAGCGCTGCTGCGTGAAACCGCCCGCTTCAGCGTGTTTAATTTGTAGTACTGCGTCTCGATCCTGAAATTTTTTCAAGAACAGGTGTTCAATAGGTTTTTCCTTGGGGTCTGAGTCGGGACCTATGGGCCACCAAGGCAAATAGTCGATCTTCGTGCTCCTGAACCACTCCTCTTTTGACCGGCTGACATGGATTGATGCGTTATCCGGAGCACACTTGAGTCGCTGAGGTCTTTGATATCGAAGAAACGGTAGTGGTGGAGAGGAAAGAGCTTCATGGTACTTTTCTGAGTCCATGCGGTTTAAACAAATGCAGTGCCGACCTCACCACCACTGCTCAATATGGCCCACACCATCACGCTGCCTTCTCCCAAACATCGTCGGCTAACATAGGCCGGACTAATTTGACTTCTTTTCGTCGGAAAACAAGCTAGAGTGCCAGTCTGTAATCAGAACCTTCAAAAGCGGAACACCTTAATCGAATGAATTTTTCCCATGTTGTGTTCCTGTAGGATTGTGCGAACTAAAGACGGGCAATGTTGTGACGATGCTCTGAACAATGGGATTCCTTCCTAATAAATCTTACAATGTTGCCTCAACGGTGAACGGAACGAATGATGGTGTATCCCGAGACATTTAGCCCAATTTTGGAACGAGTCATCGAGGCCGACACAGTGGTGTTGGATGCTCACCGAGCAACGTGTCGTCCATCATGAACAGTGAGCTTCCCCAGGCGTCGTGAGCGACAGCGGATGCCATACAAGCAAGGATACCAGAAAACGTTTGGAATTCAAGCACCTGACCGTACCATAGCCGCGAAATCTATCGAAAACCAAGACCAGCTCCGCACGAAGCCTCATACTGAGCATGTTCATCAAATTAGAGATGAGGACCGCATTTCATGTTGATAAGTTCTCTCACATAGCATCCCGCTTCTAATATACACGAGAAACTGGCAATTTCGCGGTGAAAATCGCGAGATAACTTTGTGTTTTTTTCTCAAAGTGTTCGTATACTTACGCAACAAGCAGAATTTGGAGTTTGCCGCATAGATGAACGTAAAATCGAGGAGTGATGGTAATGTGATGTGATCCATCGTTTTTGGCGTAGCAGACTACATAGAATTTGATACCCTTACTCGAAAGCTTTTTTCACTATCCACGTATTCGATTTTGGGGGTGTTTGTACTTATGCAACGCACTGAAACAGCATGATAGTCGGCGTTTGGCGCGTAGCAACCGTACACGGACAGTCCCCACAGAGAGAACTTTCCGATGTATTCCTCATGTTTACTTTTTCCAGAAAAGTCAGTTCGCAACATCAACGTATCGCGAGGCAATTGACATTTTCTTGGAAGAGCTAAGGTGTTTCCTTGATGAAGAAGAGAAAAATCACTGCGCAGTGGCAGAAGTCATAGGTGAGTATGAGTAGCACCAGGAGATTGAACGCTGGTGCGGGACATCTATTACTCCGTCGCAAACACATAGCGCTCATCTAACTAGGGACTGATCCCAGCCTAAACTTGAGTTTAGAAAAATGATGTGTTGTGTATTGTTAGAGAGACAAGAAGAAACTATTCGAAGTTTGTAAAATTTCCTTAACTTGGGTAGATCAAAATCGGGAAAAGCGGGAAATGGGCCGAGACACTTGATTCAAACGAAGAAGCAAGTGTACCATGTACATGGACCTCAATATCATCTGAAAATGTTACCCAGCAGGTTTGGGGGCGAAACCTCATCTGGGTCTAAAGTTATGACACGTTTTTGATCCCTTGAAGGCGCAATCCAACTTGCGGGGTAATTTTTGATATTATAGTTCGGTTGCCGCGCATAGCAACCCCGCCAAGCGCGAAATCTCGAATCGCTTGAAAAAAAAAGAAAAGGAGAGAGGAAGACTTATGCGTCACGCGAAGTACATATTTTTTCTATAAATAAAGGCAAAGTTGGAAAATTGGAGTCATACGAAGTGATCCATCGTTTTAGTCGTAGCAAAAAACAGAAACTCTCCTCATTAATCAGAACCTCGATCCAACATATGAAACACCTATTTCGAAGATGTTGCTATACCTATGCGTCGCAGTGTACATGGAAATCTCAAAATTTACAACTGATTGTGAATGTGAACTGTGCCTTCAAAGGCATCCAACGCCCTGAGAATTATACAGTGGCTTTTTTGTTTTCAATCAAACATTTGGGCCTGGCTGAGATCGTTCACAATGTTAGGGAACCTGAAAATCACTTCAGATGTCGCAGAATAGGCGTGGCAGGACGTTTCTAAAAAAGTTTTTTTCATTATGAACACCTGATGTTCCCATCAGGGCTGGGCACGCCTCCCGACATGGCGATTCTAAATATGCACCCCCTTAGGTCGGTTATTTTTAGGCAACCCCCCCCCCCTATGGGAAGGCGTAATCGGCTGTTTTCAGAAAAGTTGAGCACAACATTCATGATTTTGCCTTCCTGGTTTTGATAAACGAGAATTCAAAAAAAAGCACTGAATACAGAAAATTCCGAAAATGTCAACAAAAAAGGTAGTGTAATTTTAAACTTCAAAACAATCCCATGAGGAAAATTTGTTAGTAAGGCAGTAAGCTATAACAAAAGATAAAGCAATTTTCATTACAAAACAATTGAACATTTACAAACAACAGAACAACTACTACTGCGGTAATTAATGTTTCCTGTCGAATGTTTTCATAAACCTATGAAGGATTAGTTAATCTGTGTTTGATTGTTCTGATGTGGAAATCAGATCTATTTTGTGTTGCGGAACAATGTTAGGATTCATGTGATGCGTAAGGAGTGGAAAACCTGAGTTATACCCTCCTAGAATGCCGCAATCCTTCAGAGATTCGGCTTGCCGTGCGATACGGTGTTTGTACGCAGCTACACAGCGCACACGGGAGTGAACGCGCACACAATATTAATAAAAAATGTATTTTATTACAGCACGAGCAGGAGAAAAGCATTGAAACTGAAAGAAATGGAAGATGGTGAAAGTAGTGTATTCTGGAAGCACCCATTTTAGAAATTTAATGTAAATAAACAAAGTTAGAGCGGGTGTTAATATTTAGCCGTGGCGAGGTTCATTCAAACGAACCTAGTTGATCAAATGTAGCATTAAACAAGAGAGCAAAGGATACTGTGAGAAAGACGTGAATCTGGCAGACATTTTAGTCTCAGTAGGATCGATTTTTAATGTGATTTAAGGACCTTAAATCTCGTCCCGGTTTTACCCCGAAAACCGGCACAAAAAGTTCTTTAAGTCACATTGAATATTAAACCTATTGCTATTGAAATTTTTGCCCGATTCTCCTCTTTCTCTCAATGCTCTTAGTTCTCATATTTATTGGTGTTTTTAATCAACTAGGTTCATTTGAATGAACCTTATCAAGTCCAAAAAATTCACTCCGCTCCAACCTAGTTTGTTTACATTAAATTTCTATAATGGATACATTGAAAGTATCCTGTTTCTGCCTTTTTCCATTTATTTCAGTTTCATTCGTTTTCTCCGCCCTGTTCTGTAATAAAATACATTTTTTAAATAATATTGTGTGCGCGTCCACTCCAGTGCGCGGTGTGTAGCTGCGGACAAACACCATATCGCACGGCCACCCTAGTCTATGAGAGATTGCGGCATTCAAGGTGGATAAAACTCGGGTTTTTTTCTCAATGAGGACGGCACGGTCATTCGCTTCTTTCATAGGAACTTGCAGTCTTCAATTTTCACAGTTGGCACTCTTCGTAAGTCACATTCTCATGAATTAAAGGCAGCGTTCACGATGATCATCCTCGTTGACTTTCCACAGTAAAATGATAGGCGAGAAGGATTCTAGGCTCCTAGTGTCGAAAGAACGGTAGAAAACGAGCCAGGAGCGGCAAAATAACGGCTGCAAACAAGCGTTTTGGTGCCCCAGATCCGCCCCCTCGAAATGAACAAGTGAAGACTCAGATTATAGGAATGATCAAGTGAATGAAGTGCTGATAAGTGAGCTGTTTGCTTTATTGCACTGATAGGTATCATCCTTCTAGCGGTCAATTCCTCCACGCTCAAAAATCAACGTAAACAAGGGAGGGCCTATTTTGGCTGAAAAACGCGTGTTTCGTGTCCTTTTTAAGCATGCCTTGCTATATAGGGCACCAGACCTTTCGTAAACCGTGGAGATATCGGAGGTGAAATTTATCGTGAACACTGCCTTTAAAATCTATTGATTAGCTGTGATACTGACTGTGCTGTCTGTACTTTTAAACTGTCGAAATAAAGCCTAGCCTGCTCGGATGGGTGCGGGCGGAGTAAGCAGCGGAGCGGTCGGTCATGGCAAAATATAACAGTGATAAGGAGATTTTGACGTGATAAGCCCAATAAGCCTTGCTTCGACCAGCTCAAAATGAGCGACACAGGCTATAAATCAGTCAGCTATTTTTTTAATCTTGAACGATGGCTTTCCTGGGCGCTGTCTTTGTATCTTTGCCTCGAATCGGTAGCCACCCGCGTAATCAATGAACGTTGAACCAAAAGCAACATGACGCTACATCAGTCCTTATTTGCTACAAGATAAACAGAGTGGTGTTTTCCTTCATCAAAACAAACTTCGACAGCAACTATGAATTATTATGAACAAAACCTCAGCTCTCTTTATCAATAATAATTGATTCCTAAAAGCTTTCGACTCAAAAGCGGAGAAGAAGATATGGCAAATCAGAAGAATAATTCTTTAAAATTTTCCTGAAATTCGACAGAACATGCACTTCGTTCTTTTTTTGGCGTTCGGTTTAGGCACCCCCCTTTGCCCCTCTCTGCAACGTCCAATATGCACCCGCCTAAGCGTTGAACCGGGACGCGTGCCCAGCCCCTGGTACCCATATTTACTGTCGTTATCGGTGCGAAATACCGGTCCACAGTAAAGCGGAGAACCGCTCTTGCAGCACGCAGTTAGCAGACAATCGTGCCGGGACCACGGCAGATTATCGTGCTGGGACCAAGGCGGGTCTCGACAGGATTATCTGCTGGCTGTCTGCTTCCAACTGCGGTAACCGGAGCTTAGCTCTGATGGAAGCGACACCATTCAAGGTAATTTCATGGCCATCCATCGTTGGCTGTCACCCGCAAATTGGCTGATTATTCAGTTCCATTGATTTTGCTGGTAGCGCTCTTCTGCGTTCTCTGCGCTCATCATTCTGACTCGAACTTCCCAGGCGTCTTTTTGGTTGTCAATCGCTCCGGAGACCGATGAGCTTAGAACAGATTTTGCACACCCATTCATCGAAATCACGGGAAACCCAGGACCAGAAACCGAATCTTGTGTATTTCGACTCGGTTTCCTTTGACTCTGTAATCAACGTGTTGAATTCAACACGGAAAGTGTTTCGCGCCATTTGTTATGGTTCATGGTCATTGACGGGTGTATTGATCCATTAATCCGATTCAACTCTCCTCTTCATTTAAGAGAACATCTTCACTGCGATCGATTTGAACACGTATCACCGTTAAGATGGGAAAGAAGAAGACGCGCAGGACCAAAAAGTCAGCTGATCAAGGACTCTGAATTCGATGCTGGCGGCGACACAATGCTGGTAGGCCCTTTGCTTTCCCTAAATAATAAGCTAGCAAATTATGCTGATTTTGCATTAAATCTCTTTTCGGTATGGCTTGTATCCTATCTCTAGAAGCCGCGTCGCAACGAGAATATTATACTGGAGTAGTGAGAAATGCCGGATTGAGCACCAATTGCCAGCATAGCCGTCAAATAATGCGTTGGTATAGGCGTGCGTGTGCATGCACTTTGCACACACCGCCTCCCAGCTACGCTCTATATTGTAATTCACGACCTTCCGACCTCAATCTCAAGACTAACTGATTGCAATTCATTAATAAGAATGAAAAATTTAATAGCATTGAGGATTTCTGGCTGTTATCCGTGAATTCCTGAGGTCGAAACTCTCTAAAAATCATTTCTAACCCTATTTGGACGAGTGCTTAGGGAGGAGATCCTCATGCGTGGAGGCCGTGTAAATCTAGCGTATCGGGTATTTCTGGGGGTGGAAATCAGTTTGAACCCTATGTTAGGACGGTGCAGCCTGCGGCTGCACCGTCGCTTTAGGGAGGGAGAAATCTCTGCGTGGGAGGCCAAGTAAATCTGTCGTGTATCAGGTGTATTTCGGGGTGGAAAATCAGTTTGAACTCCTATTAGGACGGTGTGCAGCCTTGCGGCTGCACCGTCGCTTAGGGGAGGGAGCGAATCCCCTGCGTGGAGGCCAAATCCAATGTCGTGCATCGGGTACTCTTCGGGGGTGAAAATCAGCTTTGAACCCCATTTGGACGTATGTGCATACTGCAGGCTGCACTCGTCGCTTAGGGGAGGGAAATCCCATATGGAAGGCTAAATCTGTCAGTTTAGTATAGGGTATTTCGGGGTAGGAAAATCAGTTTGAACCTCCTATTAGGACTTGTGTGCAGCCTGATAACGCACCGTCAAGCTTAGGGGAGGAAATTCCCCTGCGTGGAGAAGCTAAATCTGTCGTGTATCGGGTACTTCGGGGTGAAAATCAGTTTGAACTCCCATTTGGGATTTGGTGCAGCCTGCGGCTGCACCGGTCGCTTAGGGAGTGGAAATCTTCTGCGTGGGAGTGCTAAATCTGTCGTGTATCGGGTATTTCGGGGTGGAAATCAGTTTGAACCTCTTATTTGGATCGGAAAGCAGCCTATATCAAACACCAAATCAACACCTCAAAAAAAATGTCTCTGCACCGTCGCTTAGGGGAGGAAATCCCATGCGTGGAGGCTAAATCTGTCTGTGTATCGGGTACTTCTGGGGGTGGAAAATCACGTTTGAACCCTATTAGGACGGTGCAGCCCATGGCTGCAACCGTCGCTTAGGGGAGGAAACCCTTCGCGTGAGGGGCCAAATCTGTCGCTATCGGGTATTCTCGGGTGGAAATCAGTTTGAACCTTCTATTAGACGGTGCAGCCCAGAGGCTCTTCACCGTCGCTTTAGGGGAGGAAATCCTGGTGCGTGGAGTGCTAAATCTGTCGTGTATCGGGCACTCTTCTGGGGTGAAAATCAGTTTGAACCTTTATTAGGGGACGAGTGTCAGCCTGCGGCCGCACCTGTCGCTTAGGGGAGGAAACTGCGTGGGAGGCTAAATCTGTCGTGTATCGGGTATTTCGGGGTGGAAATCAGTTTGAACTCTATTAGGACGGTGCAGCCTGGCTAGTGGCCGCACCCGTCGCTTAGGGGAGGAAATCCGCATGCGTGTGGAGGCTAAATCTGTCGTGGTATCGGGGTACTCTCGGGGTGAAAATCAGCTTGAACCCTATTAGGGACGGCAGCAGGCCTGAGGCTCGCAACCGTCGCTTAGGGAGGAAATCCCATGCGTGGAGGCTAAATCTGTCGTATCGGGTACTTCCTGGGGTGAAAATCCAGGTATTGAACCCCTATTTGGGACGGTGCAGCCTGCGGCCTGCACCGTCGCTTAGGGGAGGAAAATCCCCTGCGTGGAGGGGCCAAATCTGTCGTGTATCGGGCAATTTTTCGGGGGTGAAAATCAGTTTGAACCCTATGTTAGGGGAACGGTGGCAGCCTGCAGGGCTGCACCAGGTGGCCGTCGCTTAGGGGAGGAAATCCCCTGCGTGGTGAGGCGCTAAATCTGTCGTGTATCGGGTACTTCGGGGTGAAAAATCAGTTTGAACCTCTATTTGGACGTAGCAGAACCTGCGGCTGCACCGTCGCGTTAGGGGAGGAAATCCCATGCGTGGAGGCTTAATCTGTCGTATCGGGTATTTCGGGGTGGAAATCAGTTTGAACCCTATTAGGACGAGTGCAGCCTCAGGCCGCACCGTCGCTTAGGGAGGAAATCTCCCTGCGTGGGAGGCTAAATCTGTCGCATCGGGTATTTCGGGGTGGAAACTCAGTTTGAACTCCTATTAGGACGGTGCAGCCTGCAGGCTGCACCGTCGCTTAGGGGAGGAAACTATGCGTGGAGGCTGAATCGGCTGTAGTATCGGGTACTTCGGTGAAAATCAGCTTGAACTTATTAGGATTTGTGCAAATTGCGGCTACAACGGTCGCTTAGGAGAACTCCACTAATAGCCGTGGAGCGCTACAAATCTGTCGCATCGGGTATTTCGGGGTGGAAATCAGTTTGAACCCTATTAGACGGTGCAGCCTGCGGGCTGCACCGTCGCGTTTAGGGGAGGAGAACCCCCATGCGTGGGAGGCTAAATCTGTCGTGCATCGGTATTTCTGGGGTGGAAATCAGTTTGAACCCTGATAGACGGTGGCAGTCATGGTATACCGCACCCGTCGCTTAGGGGAGGAAATCTCCTGCGTGGAGGTGCTAAATCTGTCGTGTATCGGGCGTATTTCGGGGTGGAAATCAGTTTGAACTCCTATTAGGACGGTGTGCAGCCTGTACCGCCGCACCGTCGCCAGGGGGAGTGGGAAACCTCAAAGGCGCGAGCCAAATCCGTCGCGTACGTCGGCACTTTGGTGGAACCAGTTCGAACCTCGATTAGGATCGGTGGCAGTCTGCAGCCGCAACCGTCGCTTAGTGGAGTGAAAATCTCATGCGTGGAGCGCTAAATCTGTCGTGCATCGTGGTATTTCGGGGTGGAAATCAGTTTGAACTCCCTGATTAGGACGGTGCAGCCTATGAGGCTGCACCGTCGCTTAGGGAGGAAACTCGCGTGAGTGGAGGCTAAATCTGGTCGTGTATCGGGTATTTCGGTGGAAATCAGTTTGAACTCCTATATTAGGACGGTATGAGCCTGCAGGTACTGCACCGTCGCTTAGGGAGGAAATCCCATGCGTGGAGTGCTAAATCTGTCGTGTATCGGGCATTTCGGGGTGGAAACTGGGTTTGAACTCCCATTAGACGAGGGTAATTGCGGCTGCAAACCGTCGCTTAGGGAGGAACCCTCGCAAGTGTGAGGCTAAATCTGTCGTATCGGGCATTTCGGGGTGGGAATCCGGCTGATCCCTACAGACGGTGCAGCCTGCGGCATTGCACCGTCGCTTAGGGGAGGAAATTCCTGCGTGGAGGCTAAATCTTGTCGTGTATCGGGTATTTCGGGGTGGAAATCAGTTTGAACTCCTATGTTAGGACGAGCAGCGCCTGCAGATGGCCGCACCGTCGCTTAGTAGGGAGGAAACTTCTTCATGTGGAGGCTACAATCTGTCGTGTATCGGGTATTTTCGGGGGTGGAAATCAGTTTGAATCCTGATAGATCGGTGCAGCCTGCGGTATTGCACCGGTCGCTTAGGGGAGTGGTGCAAACTTCTGCGTGGAGGCTAAATCTGTCGTGTATCGGGTACTTCAAAGTGAAAATCAGGTCGCTGAACCTTATTAGGACGCAGCAGCCTGATGGCTGCACTGTCGCTTAGGGGAGGAAAACTCCCATGCGTGGAGGCCAAATCTGTCGTGTATCGGGTATTTCGGGGTGGAAATCAGTTTGAACCTCATATTAGGACGGTGAAAGAGCCTCGCGGCTGCACCGTCGCTTAGAGGGAGAAATCCTGCCCTGCGTGGAGAGGCTAAATCCGTCGTATCGGGTATTTCCGGGGTGGAAATCAGTTTGAACCTTGATATGTTGAGATTTGTGCAGCCTGCGTACGCACCAAGTCGCTTAGGGGAGGAAATCCTATCCGTGAGGTGCTAGCAATCTGTCGTGTATCGGGTATTTCGGGGTGGAAATCAGTTTGAACCTCTATTAGACGGTGGCAGCCCAAGCGGCCGCAAACGCCGTCGCTTAGGGAGGAAATCCCACTGCGTGAGAGGCTAAATCTGTCGTGCATCGGGTATTTCTGGGGTGGAAAATCAGTTTGAACTCTATTAGACGCAGTAGCCTGCGGCTTCGCACCGTCGCTTAGGGAAACTTCGCGTGGAGGCGAAATCTGTCGCATCGGGTATTTCGTGGGTGGAAATCAGTTTGAACCCTAGTTAGGACGGTGCAGCCTGGTACCGCAATCGTCGCTTAGGGGAGGAAATCCTGCGTGGAGCGCCAAATCTGTCGTGTATCGGGTATTTCGGGGTGGAAATCAGGTTTGAACCCTATTAGGACGGTGCAGCCTGCGGTCAAAACTGTCGCTTAGGGAGGAAAACTCTGCGGAGGCTAAATCTGTCGCCTGCAATTTCGAGGGTGAAAATCAGTTTGAACCCCATTTGACGAGATGCAGCGGTGGCTGCACGCGTCGCTTAGGGAGGAAATCCCATGCGTGGAGGCTAAATCTGTCGTGTATCGGGTATTTCGGGGTGGAAATCAGTTTGAACCTATTAGACGGTGCAGCCTGTACTGCACCGTCGCTTAGGGGAGGGGAGAAATCCCATGCGTGGAGGCTAAATCTGTCGTGTATCGGGTACTTCGGAGGGTGGCGAAAATCAGTTTGAACCTCTGACGTTTGGACGGTGCAGCGCTAGCGGTCCGCACCCGTCGTGCTTAGGGAGAAAACCATGCGTGGAGGCTAAATCCGTCGTGTATCGGGTATTTCGGGGGTGAAAATCAGTTTGAACCCTATTAGACGCAGTGCAGCCTAGCGGCCGCACCGTCGCGCTTAGGGGAGGAAATCCCATACGTGTGAGTGGCTAAATCTGTCGTGTACCGGGTATTTCGGGGTGGAAATCAGTTTGAACCCTATGTAGACGGAAAGAAATCATGACTGCACCGCCGCTTAGGGGGAAATCTCTGCGTGAGCACAATAAATCCGGTCGCATCGGCACTTTCGGGGTGGAAATCAGTTTTGAACCCTAGAGTTAGACGGTGTGAAACAAGCTCAGGTCGCACCGTCGCTTAGGGGAGGAAATTTTGCGTGCAAGAGGCTTAAACCCTGTCGCTGTATCGGGTATCGGGGTGAAATCCGTTTGAACCTCATTAGGACGGTGCAGCCTGGTGGCTGCAGTCCGTCGTCTTAGGGAGGAAATCTTCTGCGTGAGAGGCTAAATCTGTCGTGTTTCGGGTATCACGAGGGTGAAAAATCAGTTTGAACCCCATTTGGCATTTGGTGCATGCGTGCGCAGGTCTGCACTCCGTGCACTGTCGCTTAGGGAGGAAATCCCCATGCGTGGAGGCTAAATCTGTCGTGTATCGGGTATTTCGGGGGTGGAAAACAGTTTGAACTCCTATTAGGACGATTTATAGTGCAGCCTGCAGGCTGCACCGTCGCCTTAGGGGAGGAAATCCCATGCGTGGAGGCTAAATCCATGTCGTATCGGGTATTTCGGGGGTGGAAATCAGTTTGAACCTCTATTAGGACTTGGTGCAGCCTGGTGGTTTCTTCCTCGCACCCCGTCGTGCTTAGGGAGGAAATCTCTGGCGTGGAGGCTAAATCTGTCGTGTATCGGGTATTTCGGGGGTGGGAAATCAGGGTGACGGCCTATTCTTCAAGCCAAAACTACGAAAGCTGTTACAAGGCATAAGCCATTCATTCACTAGTTTCTGCTACTTCCTTTTTTTCACGTTTCATATATTTTAGAATTCTCTCTTAGTTCTTATGTTGATCATTCTCTCACATCTTCCTTTAGTAGCGTGCATCAAATGCACAATACTTCATCTTCACAAATAGCGTTTCCGGCTATGAATTCGTGCAAGTTCCCTCCCATGATTTGTGGTGGAATCGAATAGAACTTAGGGCGTAACATCTGCAGTGTGTTGTGCAGTCACACCACCAAACACTGTGACATTTTTACGCCTGTGTTATAAATCGGTGCCGTCCGGCATTTCTGCGTTTTCAGAATATTATAATTTGTCATCGGCACAAAATTCTCACTCAGGAATTATCCTGTTAAAGTTGCGCCTTTGGCTTATTGAGGCAAGCTGAAACCTGTTTTACGTGGGACTATGTTAAGACGCTGGCATGAACATAGACATGTTCAGACCTAAATGTATTAACAATGTTGCTGGTATAAAAGGCTCCTCATCTCACCATGTGCATAGCTCAGTCAGCTCTTCTTAGCCGGACCTGGAAGACACTTTTCCAGATGATCCCAACCGGATACCGGAGGATAATTTTGTCACCGAAGGATGCCCCCACGGCTCGGTGTGGGTGCCCAAGCTCTATGGGCCCATCCCCACCCCACGGTTTGCAAAAGGGGTGCACCTCACTGCGTGAACAGTGGTGGTGGGATCACTCCCACCTCCAAGTTAGGATCACAACAGGGTTGATCCTTGTATGGATTTGTCCACGGGGTCCCCTGTAGCAAACACGGAAACGCCAAAAATAAACATGGACAATTCTTGAGCCAGTTTGCGGACAAATTTCTGAACCGCTTAGGGGCATGGCGGACCGACGGATTTCACCGGAGGATACCGCCGTCCGCCGCGCACCTTAGAAATCGATGCGCTGATCGGAGGCTTGGCCTGCGGCCAACATGGTGCGACGGCCACTACCGGCGGTGACGCAGGGCCATCGCAGTGTCAAAAACACCGCGGCGCCCCTCGTAACCCTCCTTCACACCGCGTCGGTCTCCCCGTCCCAGAATACATAATCTGATTTTCTGGGATCATTCAGCGCAGTTAAGAGGTCTGCAGAGTTGCACCGACCGGGCGACTGGTCGCCGAGCGTCAAGTTCCTGACGCCGGCGACAAAAATGTTTTCTGGACATTATCGTCGCCGCGTCGGTTGCCGCTCGCTGGCGGTTATGCGAAGGCTGTCGCAGTGCAAAAAAGGTCGGTCGCACTTCAGTCGCCGATTGTCCTTTACTTCAGGAAGCCTGTGCGGAACTCGTTCCTATTCTGTTTCCGTATTTCCTGGTTGTTATTTTTTGGGGAGGGCTTGAATTCTGTCCTATTTCCTGTTTCCTGGACTATTTGGGCGCCGGAAAAGGAAGTAGGTTATAAAAAGGTACGGGTAATGGTTGTGTGGGGTCTAGTGCAAGGGTCATTTGTAGACATTACATGAGGCGCTGAAAAGCACTTTCGAAACATTTCTGTTCAATACGGTATCTGAGCCTGGCGTTGAGACTTCCTCGACAAGGTTCGGGGTTTTTGAAATTCCCTCCAGAATGGATGACCCGGTTAGGGCGTGGCAATGATTGGAACCGCTTTCAGGAATTTTTGAATAGCTCATTGTCCAGAAATGAATGATTCTTAGTTTGTCTTCCTCCACAAGAGCAATAGGAACCCAGACACGGTTTTTTGGCACGAACCGCATAAGTTCTTCCAGGAAAGGAGTCTAGGGCGGAAACAGGTGGAAGTTTTCTAACATGGCAGCGGCACTGCGTGTTAGTGAGGCAAGTGATCACAATCGAAATTGCCTTTTTCTCGCCAAAGAGATTCTTTTAAACTTTCTTGTGGAATTCATTCGGGTGTGGTATTAGCTTCTTCTTCTTATCGGCCACAACGAGCATTCTTTCATGAGGCGCAAAGGCGCAGGAAGGCTGGCCACATTCTGCACACGGCTTTTTCCACACATTCTTAGAGAGCTGTCAGTGAAGTTGGTAGGGAGAGAGCTGGGCATTGAAAAATAAATGTAATGAAATCATGTCTCCTGTGCCAGCAAAAAGCAGTCAGGACACTTTCGGGGACCAGTATTTATTTTGAATCGCATCCTATGTATACATAGGGGTCTTAAGGAATTGGTGGAAATGCCCGTACGCTGAGCTTGCAGACCCGCCGTGTAAATTACTTCGGGGAGCGTCTTGGTAGATCTCATCTCACTATCATCGCACTCTTGGGCAAGGTACACCTCGTCGAGAGCATAGGTGAATCTTCGGAGGGCAGGGGCACAGAGCAGAGGTATTCATTGGACGAATCTGGTGTGCTCCATCTGCAGGAGCCTCTTCCGGTTGAGCTCTGAGGTCGCCCTAACGCATCACTTGACGGTCATTGACAGAGACAGCAGCTTATAATCGGTGCAACGGATGTTGGGTGAGAATGAGGGGGGGTTGGGATGATAGCAAGTGATAGTTGGGGGTGAGTGACATTCCTGACTATGCCAATATGGAACTGTTGTGTCTGCAGTTGGCAATGCTGCTTTACAGGAAGTGCAGTGCACATTATTGCATGTAGGTGGGATACAGGAGTGGACTTGAGGCATCCAGTGTTGACACGTAGAGCAGCTTGAGTGTTCGCTGAAGTTTGTTCCAGGACGTTTCCGTCAAGTGCCTTGACCAGGCTGGGTTCCCATATTCCAGTACGGGCTGTATCATCGCCTTGTACGTGACGTGCAAGACTTTCTTTGAGCTACCCCATGTAGGTGCCAGCCAGAGCATGAGTATGTTGTTTCGCGCATTTGCTCGAATACGTGAGTTTTTATGGAATCGCAATGAAGGGTCCAGGAATACACCGAGTAGACGAGGGTGTTTAGAGGGGGGCAGCAGATTACCTTCCCAGAGAACCTGGGGACGCAGTTTGTGTTCAGCCGTGGCACTAGTGCACAGCAGGGCTGTGCGTAACTGAATTTTGTGATTTCGTAAATCGTGAATCGTAATTTTCAAATTCCTCGTAATTCGTAAATCGTAATTCGTAACTGATAATGGGAAATAAGCGCACACATAGCCCAAACCTCATTCGATGTGGATCAGCACCTCAGCACTTCAGTGCTGAGGTGTGTTCCATATCAGAGAAGGTTTGAGATTGGGTCTCAACATAAAATGTTTTCAGCAGTTCTTTGAGATATTGTCAGTGCACATACGTGGAATAGAAGCGACTTAGATACAAAAAGGGAAATTTAAGCTTGATCAAGTACCAAACCTGTGACACGTTCTGCCTTTTTGAATACAAATGAAAATCATCCCTTTAGGCATCTTTCATAGTCCTCACCATAAGCGCGGCACGCAAAGACGGGCGGGACGAACGGTGGATTGTGAAACTTTTACTCGCGCGGCAAGCGCGTATCGCCCATCCCCAAACCGCAATGGCGGTTTCACCATTTCAATCACTGATCTCTTCTCAGTTCGGGTCCACTCCTACATGAATAATTCTGGAATTATCTACGCTGCTATATTGGCACGAGAAGAAACCAGAACAAATGTCTGTGCATTTTTGCAGTTGGATACCCTTTAACTGTAAACAATACACTGTGATGAGAAAAAAATTTGCAGGTTCGAGAGTTTTAAATGGCTATATTTGTCAAAGGGGAATGGACACTATGTCTCGAGGTGAGCACTTCCAAAAGAAATACATATATGTACATTTGCAAAAACCACTTTTGATAGGCAGCATACACGCTCGTAAACATAGTTGGGATCAACAATATCTTGGATCGAGGCCGTATGGCTTACAGCATAGATGCCTACGGGCATTTTTAAGTGTCAAAAATGACCCACAACGCCTCTACAATGAGTTAGTAGTTAGCCCCGCCTCTGTACTTTCACTCCCCCTGTATTTGCCATTTTCCTCCAATCGCAGGGTTGCTGGGCCATCCTTCGCTGTCAGTGTCGTGTGTGGTTCACCTTGTTCAGGCAATCCACCAACAGTACACATTGACGGTCAGATATGGCCCAGCAACCTATACATGTTGCAGGAAAGAGGGCAAATACAGGGGGCGTGAAAATTCAGGGCGAGAGGCCAACTCTCTTTGAACTCATGTAGCGGCATTGAGGGTCGTTTTTGACACTTCAAAATACGTAGGCGTTGCCAAATCTTGGCCATACTACCATTTGCATATTTCCGTAGTTATCCTCAATCACGCTTTACGAGCGCCGTATGCTTGCTGCCTTTAATGCAAGAAATGGAGTGTGCTCTCTGTATTTGGAAAGCGTCACTCGGAACAGGGATTTATAAGCGATCCTCCCATAAACATGGGGTTTGTTGGGGAGTGGTGAGACAGCATTCCGAGAGGTTAAGGTTGTTCAGGAATCTGGAAATGCAAAAAGGTGAAGGTTTCCCCAGAAATTTCTGAATTCGAAAACAAACGATTTCCTGATCTTCTTTCTTTTCATATAGAATTTTCTTGAATTGTAATTCTTAAAAACATTAAAAATAGCCTTTTTACATAGATTGGTAACTTTGCAGCCATAGTTTTTGTTGAAATGTTTCTGGAAACCAAAATTCAAGATTACCACTTTCTCCTCTAAACGCTTGATTGCTCTTTAGTGGTAGACATTTATCTAGAGGTTATTTCCAGAAACCCAGTGAAACTCTTCCTGCCGAATAGTGTTTTCAGGTTAGAAAAATATTTTCCTGATCCTTCAGCAGGTTTCTAATTCACGAAATATCAAAGTTTTTTTGCTGGTAACTTTTTATCCACTGAAAGGTTATTCTTCAAAAATCTACTTGAAATTTGGCAACAATGTGTATAGTGGGTTCCAAACATATTTGCTCCATAAGCCTTCACATCGTATTTAATGTCCCTATCGAGGTGAAATTCCTGTCCGCAGTTGTGCATGAACAACCGCTTTTGGAGACCGCGGCTTGAAAGATAGTCGTTCTGGCACGAAGATTAATCGTGCCAGGACCTCGTGGTCCCAGCATGCATTCTGTTTTCCGCTACGAGGTTGCAACAGCGATTGTCTGCAACTGTGGACCGAATTTCGCTTCGATATAAAACAGTAGCTCCACTAAAATCTGCATCTCTCGCTTTTTTCATGGGAACGAAAGCATTCCCTAGAGGTTAACAACTGTGGAGCTCGGCTTCACCGACCTGACTCACTTATGGAGGGAGGTGCGAAATGTTTATGGTCACAATAATCAGTTTGAGGACGTCGGTGTGAGAAACGGAGCAATGGTCGGTCGGTCTGACCGGAATCTCGTTATCAACAACTATAGGTAATTCATCGTGAGCGACCCCTCTCCTGCAGGCATACGCCTGGCTAGGGAATGCTTCCAGGGAAAGGTTTTTCAACAAAATTCCAAATTAGGAAAGAATAATCAAATGCCAGGAATGCGTGTTATGTAAAAATTTTAACTGCTGTCCTAGACAGCACCATTACCCACATTGTTCCCTCAATCGCATTATCGATTTGTTACTGATTTGTTACGAATCGTTACGAATTTAGGCAGAAATTTCGTAAATCGTAAATCGTAAAAAAATTGCCAAAAACACCATTCGTAATTCGTAAATCGTAATTCGTAATTACGCACCCAGCCCTGGTGCACAGAGTAACGCTGGACTTCGTAAAGGCGACCTTTAACTGTTTTGATTCCAAGAATACGGCCAGACTGCTGTGGTATTTGTTTTCATCTCCGCAGTGGTGCGGTCAATAACAGGAGTCAAGCGCTAGCTAGGGACACAATAGTGATGTCTATTCGTATACAGACATAAGTGGATGTTAGGCGTTGGCTTCGGAATATCGGACAGACACAGAGAGAATAGGCTTGGTGACAATACTTCCACCCTGGGGAACGCAGCCTTCAAGGGAACAGACTTCGACAGCGTCCGTCGAACTTCACTACGTATAGGAGCGGTTTTTGACAAAGTGCTGCTCCGGTCCATCATTTACACGAGTCGGGCATATCACAGTCCAGAAATCGACTTCTGAACAGCCAGGAAGATGCTTGACATTGTCAAAAGCGGCTGTCAGATCAACTGCGCACGACCGGAAAGTTTCTACCAGCGGGAGCTTTGCTATTGAAACCGGCAATTATGTGTTCCTGTAATCGACGTGAGTGCGGTAATAGTGCAGATGAGCCTTTTGAAGCTGTGTTAATGCACATTATGGTAGAGAGTGCTGTTGAGCCTTGGAGATGCGGACAGATGATCTCTCCTGCTAACTTCTAGCAATGTGGGGGGACAAAATAGAGCTGATATGGGTCAGATAAGTAGTGGCTGCCTTGTCCTCAGGCTTTCCCTGGCTTCAGGATCGGTAGGGCGATGGCTTGCTTCGGTCACCTTGCAGGAATCACACCAGTACTGAACGACGAGTAGACAGGACTCGCTTCTTAGTAACGCTCGAGGAATCTCGGAATCTGGCAGATGCTTTCAGATGGATAGCCGCGAGATGCCGTCGGGTAGCCAGTAACAAAGAGCCGCCATTAGCCGACCCTTTTTTTTCGATCGTTATGCAGATTTGCCGTTTATTTGCATTGTCCTTTACTATATTCTCCGGAACGTCGGAGGGCCAGGCGCTCCCGTACAACACCACTCAGCGAGGCGGGGCCGTCCCTTTCCTCCGGCGCTCTGGCGCCCTTTCCAGGTCCCCGCCCCAGCCCCATGCGGGCGCGACGCCCAGACATCGTAGCAAAGGGCGCGGGGCTCGGACGATTTCTACTATTATTGAATCAGCCCTCGCCGTTTTCGCTCGTTTTTTGCCCTCGTAAGAAGGAGAGAATCGATCATTTTCGATTCCTTCAACTTGGGAGAATTATTTACTACTAGTGCATGCACGAATTAATTTTGCAAGTAATCAATGCAAAATAACGACTTTAAATTTCTATTTCACAATCCAACAATAAATTTCTTAGTCATAACAAAAATCGTGATGTTTTATTCGCTAGCCTCTCTAATCTGCACAACTTCAACCGGTTATAGAAACACGTAAACAGAAATACACGCAGACTCTGTTGTTTGCATTCCAAGTGAACTCATGTTTTCGATTATCACAGCGCGGAGCGGTGGCTTTTTCGTCGAAACCTCCTTATCACCAGTCATATTTCACCGAGGGCCCACCGCTCCGCTGCTGGTGATAACCGAAATCAACAAGGTCACTTCACGGCTGACACCAAAGCTTATATCGCGAATACAATAACAAACAAAAAATGCTTTATAGAAGAGGAGTCAAGCAACAATAGAAGCACATAAGTAGAACAACAACATCTCTAACATAGCAATTGCCTTTGCACCCCAATCTTCACCAGTTTTAGCAAGCTAATGTAAATCTCCAGAAATACACGTAGATATTTGAAATATAGCACAATTCTGGAAATCGAAATCCTTCTATGAGAAGGCAAAACATAATAACTAGGTATTACAGATAATTCCTTTATCTTCGCCTCAGAACTCTAATCCTAGCCAGTTTCAGAAATACGAGAACCGCAGATATTTTCTTATTGCACTGGGGTGGGGACCGAATATTTTCGAATAATGCGATCAATGAATTTTTCCTTCAATCTCGAGAAATGATTAGATCTCTTCTTCGGTTTTTCGGATACAAGTTAAACGAGCCACTTTGTAGAATCAATAACATTGAAGTTTCAGTCCCGCATTCACATGAACAAAACATATGGGAGTTTTTTCTTTACTTGCGTGTCTTAAAACCGAAGAGAGATCAAATCATTTCGAGATTGAAGCAGAAAAAATTGATTGATCGGGTTTTTCTGAAAATATTCGGCCCTCACTCTAATATATACACGCAAGTGATCAAAAAGCACACGAATGAAACAAAAAATTCTTTCTAGTGGAAGGCGAACATGGCAAAACAAACCAAATTGGAGCAATTCGTCTCAAAATAATCAGATGTGTGCAATGACAGTGTGGAGTCCAACCCCTACGAAAACGCAATTAACACAATGTCAAGAATTTCGCCTCCAATAAAGTCATTTTTGTGTTTCCAAGCCGCTCTCTTTGATCATTTTCCACTTCACTACGCCGCTCCAACCCTGCAAACGAACAGCATTCGCAATATCAAAAATGAGCCGGATCACTTTACACATGAAAAAAATGCTGAAGAAACGCATCACTCGTTCCTGGCAAACTGTAGATCATCATCTTCCTCGTATGAAAACGCTGGAATATGCCGGGGACGGCACCGATTGCCAACACAGAGCAGCAAGTCAAAAAGTGCGGAGTGTTTGGTGGTGTGACTGCACAAACACACTCGCAGATGTTACGCCTAAGTTAGTTGATTCCACCAGCAAATCATGGGAGAACCATTTGAATTCATAGCGGAAACGCTATTTGTGAAGGTGTAAATGTGCATTTGATACGCTACTAAGGAGAAGATGTGGAGAGGAATGATCAACATAAGAACTAAGAGAGAATTTTAAAATATATGAAACGTGAAAAAGGGAAGTAGCAGAAACTAGTAACTGAATGGCTAATAGCCTTGTAACAGCTTCTTCGCAGTTTTGGGCCTTGAGCCAGACATAGGCCCGTCACCCAGGGATCTCTCCTCCCGTTAAGAAGCCAAATAGTGGAAGTAGAACTGGGTTTTTACCCTCGGATTACCCTGATATACGATACAGATTTTGCCTCCTAGGGTTCCAAACTGATTTCCACCCCGAAATACCCGGATGGCATCACGACAGATTTAGCCTCCAACACCACGCATGGGATTTCCTCCCTGGCGACCCAGGTGTGCAGCCGCAGGCTGCATCGTCCTAATAGGGTTCAAACTGGATTTCACCCCGAAATACCTCGGGATACACGTGCACAGATTTAGTCCTCCACGCAGGGATTTCCTCCCTAAGCGACGGTGCAGCCGCAGGCTGCACTGTCCCGATAGGGGTTCAAACTGATTTCCACCCTCGAAATACCCGATACACGACAGATTTCATAGCCTCCACGCAGGGGTGATTTCCTCCCTGAGCGACGGTGCAGCCGCAGGCTGTGCACCGTCCAAATAGGGGTTCAAACTGGATTTCCCACCCCGAACTACTACCCGATACACGACAGACATTTCCAGCCTCCCAACGCAGGGGATTTCCTCCCTGGGCGCTTTCACGGTGTCAGCCGGAGGCTGCAACCGTCCAAATAGGGTTCAAACTGATTTCCACCCCCCGAAATACCCGGGATACACGACAGATTTAGCCTCCACTTGGAGGATTTCCTCCCTGAGCGATTTAGGTGCGGCCTGCAGGCTGCACTGGCGTCCAAATCAGGAGTTCAAACTGATTTTCACCCCGAAGTACCTGAGGCCACACGACAGATTTAGCCTCCACGCGGAAGATTTCCTCCCTAAGCTGACGGTGCAGCCGCAGGCTGAACACCGTCCAAATAGGGTTCAAAACTGATTTTCACCCCGAAATAATTCCGATACACGCCAATGACAGATTTAGTTTCCTACGCGAGGAGATTTCCTCCCTAAGCATTACTGAGTGCAGCCGCAGGCTGCACCAGATCCAAATAGGGTTCAAACTGGATTTTCAATTCCCGAAGCATAATCCCGATACACGACAGATTTAGCCTCCACGCAGTGGGATTTCCTCCCCTAAGCGACGGTGAACAGGCCGCAGGCTGCACTGTCCAAATAAGGGTTCCCAAACTCGATTTTCACCCCCAGAAGCACCCGATATTAACGACAGATTTCTAGCCTCCACGCAGGGATTTCCTCCCTAGCAGCACCGTCCAAAATAGGCCGTTAGAAATCTGATTTTTGAGAGAGTTCCGACCTCAGAAATTCACGGATAACAGCCAAAAAAATCCTCACCATGCTATTTAAAATTTTCTATCTTCCTCATTAATGAATTGCGATCAGGTCTAGTCCTTGAATTGAGTCAGGGGTCGTGAATTCCTCTACAATATAGGCGTAGCTGGGAGCGGGGTGTGCGCGGCGCAGCTTGCCACTACCACGCACCACACAACCCACGCCATTATTTGACGGCTATGCAAAGGCAAATCTCTGGTGCTTCGTCCGGCATTTCTTCTCCAAGTTTCCTCGTAGTGTGCATCCACCACTTCTTCGTAGCGCTCCATCTTCTACTTCTTCGTTTTCCACTGTGTCCTGCCTTGCCCTCTGCGCCGTTTTGACCATAATGCTGAAAAAGCATTCAAATTGGGACTGCAATATTTACAACAAAAAATGAATAGGAAACGAATCTTTTAATAAACTCACACTTCTAGGGATAGATTTCTGCTGTCCTCTCCTTCGCTTACAAATCTCGCGCTGCCGGACATCCTGCCTGAAAACTATAAGTGTATTCAAATATTTAAAAAAATAAACATACATGTATATATGAACAAAAACTTACAGCGCCTTTTACAAAGCTTCGGACCTGCTTCCGCCATAATAGCCGATAGCTGCACCCTGGCATCAAATGCATTCAATTTTTCTGCTTCGGAGCAATCTTTCCCGAGAGATTGGTAGAATCTGAAACAGAGCTGTTTGACGCGGCAATGAGTTTCTGGGATGAAAAGAACATTACGTCGATTGAGCTAGTTCACCTCGGAAAGTTATACATCTACAGGACGAAGCAGAAGCGGTCCGGCCAAAGCAGAAGCAGAAGCGGATGCAAATATGGGCAAGAAAACTCTGGCGGAAGCTCAATCGGAAGGACGAACGTGCGGCACTGAGTTTCATGGCATATTGATCTTCAGCTGTTCGCAAATTCTGCTTTGTCAGTAGATAAAAACTGTTTTGTGGAATAGACCATATGATCAGTATGTAAATGAAGATTAAAATGAGTTGGAAGATTAGATTTTTCGTAGTTTTGCAGCTCGTCAAAATTCACTGTAAATATGGTACGCGTAACCGATGTTAGATTTTGCTCAACAAATTTGATTTCCTCCGGCACAGATATAAAGTTATACGCATCTATATACAAACCATCCTGAAAATGTGTTTCGGATTCAAAATCTAATATCGCGTAATTTACTCATTTATTTCGCCTTTCTTGGATACAAAAGCAACAATTTTCTAATGCACCAGAATTGATCTGAAATGTCAGCAGGCCACTCACCTGCAATTTAGAGAAAAAAAAAACAATATTTGTCCGCAGGCAAATTAAGAGCAATTGCACGGTACGACATTTCAATTTCCTGATCGGATAGTTTCGGGACACGTAATTAAAATCTTCTAGCACTGAACAGTAATATGGCCATTCGGAAAATTCATAGCATACGAATGGTACAACGGCTCTTTGATTGGAGAAAGGTTCTTTTTGTTGGGAAAAGAAACTGAAGTTGAAGAAAGGAAACTGTTTTTGCTTTTATCCGAGAAAGCTGATCAAGGTTGGAATGTATAGGTAATACGCACCACTAAACCCACCAAGCTGAGAAAAAGAGGTAAGATAAACAAAGATTTCTGAATGAGCAAAACATGTACAAAAGCGATTGCAGATGAAGGAAGAGAATCTTAAAGGGCTCAATTGTTCCCGGGCGTATGGCCCCCGTATTCCAAATTCCAGGACCAAGCAAGCAAAGCTTGGAGACACCCCCGCCTCGCGCCTCTTCATTCTTCGCTCACAAAAACATGGTAATATCCCCGCCGGCTTGCCCAGGGTCGGAAATTCCCAGGGCCTGGCACGGCCCTCCTGGAACGTTGTGTGTTGATTCTCTTTAACTTGCCGCTTAGGTGTCGCTTCTGCTTGTTTTTCTTTTACACGTGTAATAAATAACCAAATTAAATCGTTCGTAGAAGCTCCAGGTTCATACGCTTCTTGACATGGTGGGCAACGTAAAACAAACAGGTTTTAATCTTGCCTCAACGACTCTCCAATGCGGAACTTTAACGGGATAACTCCTGAGTGAGAATTTTGTGACGATGGTAAATTATCAACGATGATCGTTGCACGCTATTTTGGGACGCGGAGCAGTTGTTTCTCCATTTCCACTCATTGTGTTTCCTGAAAAACAACCGCTATTTCTGTGTGTGTGCGGAGCGAGGGGGAAGAAAAAGCGAGAGTGTGGAAGAAGTAGACCCAGCACACACGCAGAACAAGCACGCAAAGGGGACCAAGTGAATTTTCGCACAGAAATATACAGGGTAGATATGCAATTTTTGGTGGATTACACGAATAAATAAGAGCCAGATATCAATGATACCACATTCACTCGCTCGCCACCTTTCTCTTTGCTACCCAGCTCCGCGGTCTTTAATGGTAACCACGGACAAAGACTTAGAAAGCTTATAAAGATGAAAACTCGCACGAGGGAAAAAACTTCCGGGAAAGATATTAAAGCAATCCAAATTTCTCCTCAATCGTGTAATTAATGCGTGAATGGAAACAAGGGTCGCTTAGAGACAAGTTTATAATTTGACAATATGGCAACAAAAATTCTCACGGAAGTGTAGAAATTTTTCTTTCAGGTGTGCGTTCTAAGAAAGTTTCAATATCTACGGAAGGTAAACATGTGGCCTGATTATGATCTGATGGTCTGATTATAACCAGTGATAAGTCGAAAGATTAGCTCACTTTCAGGCAGTCTCTTGAATTCAAGAACGCTTTTAGTGTGCTAGCGAAGGTTAGGCAACACCATAATCGTTGCCGTGAAATTAAGTGCATTGGGAGTGTTGGCTGCGTGCAAAAACAACTGAAATGGACGACGAAATAATAATTTGCATACGCCTCATCATCCTTTTTAAGAGGCAGTGTTCACGATAAAATCTCTGTTCTCGAGGTCTCGGTGTGACACACTAAGTTGGCAATGTTGCTGTAGAGGATAGGGTGCGGAAGAAAGCAACGAAAACTGGCCAGAAAATGAATACAAACGGCTTTTGAAAGCTCTCCCGATGTCGCTCATTACCTATCCCGCGGTCCGCCCTCGACCAATCGGACGAGCTTGTGGCGCCGCACACAGTTTCAAAATTCTGCCAAGCAACTCTGCTTCGCAGTTAAGCAATAAGATCGATTATTATCGCGCAGATTTCGGGATTAGCGAGCGCTTGCCGAAATCGGCGGGGCTCCATAAGTTTATCGTTCAACGCCTTTGAATTTCTAGAAACCGTCGTTTTCACTTATTCTGGACATTTTCCTTCCCTGTTTCTTCTTTATTAGTTACTTCACGATCAAACAATCCCATTTTCTGGTCGAACTCGAGTGCGATATCCATCGTGAACACTGCCTTCAAAGGCATCGTCCGCGCCGAAAACCATATGTAATTTTTTTCATGTTTTTGTGTAACTTGGCCTCTAAAAACGAAAATGTCGTGAGAGGCCCATGAAAAACGCTTCATTTGTTAAGAAAAAGTCAATCGGAACTCATTGGCCCAGTAGTAAACCTGCACCACTCAGTCAGGGATTATCCTCGAATGGGTGATAAGATGAGCCCGGAAACGATCTCAGACAGGGTTCAGACGAGTCCGAAATCGTACCGAGCGATAGATTTCTGCATTCAAGCGGTCGGTCATGCAAGCTCCATGTTGATACGGTGAGGTATGATTATACCTGTGATGACAAGAACAACAGGCTGGCATTATTCTCTACGTGGTCGTCTTCTACGGATCCCGACCAACTCCATGCTCCGTTTCTCAATAAATGAAATGCTGTTTGTTTCGTGGAAGCTGATATTGATAATAATACATTGATAAGCCGAAAATCTCAAGCGCTGAATTATTTTAAGTTACCTCCTTTGCTCCTTAAAAACAGTCTCGAGCGCACTCCTGACCTGGCACGCTGTTTCTCTCTTTTCCTAGCCAAGAAGTCAGTCAGGATCTGACTGAATCGATTCGAGCCTCCAGATCTGACTGGAGTGATTCAGTCTAACTTGTTTCAAGTTGCCGACTTTCTCTGTTTGGCCTAGGTCGCAATCACTACAACACGTACGTTCAAAACTGAAATGTGTGCGGCTCATCTGAATTCTTTTCAGAACATGGATTCAGAGAGGCTTGAACTGAAATTCTCGCCGGCTTTACTACGGGCCATTGTAAATTCGAAATCGAAATCCAAGCGCCAAAATCGTTTTCGTCGTGTTACTGCATTTGGAGAGATCTCTTCTGCCATTTTCGAAGTTTTTCGGCATGTGGAGTTTGTGCCGTAACTGTTTTTCATGCTGTTTGACGGTCGCATCAACATTCTAAGAAAAAGCTTCGCCAAAAAAAATGATGTGCAGGGCCTTCCCTGCTGGTATGGGGTCAAATTCCTCAAACGTGGGTAATTGAACCAACAGCACCGCCAGTCGTATGGCTGACCCCGCGAGTGCGTCGTACATCAGCCTGGAAATCTCTTCATTGGCCGATTTAAGTTACTATGCGACTTACATGTGCCATTTAAGTTATATGTAACATATCGGAGGCGTGCACTGCAACGCAGTTCCTCTCAGAAACTGAAAAACAAAGTTACTTGTAACATATTTACAGCAGATGAAAGTTACTTGCGACTTATCTCAAGTAATTTAAGTTACATGTAACATATCGGAGGGCAGCGCGCGCGAGTATTCCGCCGATATATGTATACATGTTGCATTAAGCCATGACCTTAAGATAAGTCGCAAGTGAGTCCTCATAACATCGGCTTTCAGGATACGTTACAAGTAACTTTGTTTTCGGCCCACTTTATGTTACAAGGTAACTTGTTTTCGTTTTTCTGAGTAGCCTGTTCAGTTCGCAATCGTAGCGTTCAGTCCTCATTATCACAATCGTAGAAGCAGAAGCGGTTGTTTTTGAAAAATTCAACTAGAGATCATTCTCCAAAAACAACCGCTTCAGCTTCTACTTGATTGCTGATAATGAGACTTTGCAGGACTTGAACACGCGTTTGCGGAACTAGGATCATATGTACACTGACAATTTCTTCGAGTACTCGTCACTGTGCAATTTCAGGCGCTGTTACTTTCTTAAAGTGGAAACACCTACCATCACTGAAGTGCTGAGGTGTTTCCATATCGAATGAAGTCGTCGAGCCATATGTGAGTGTATTACCACTACTATCAGTTACGAATAACGATTCACGATTACTTACGAATTACGAGGAATTTGTGAAAATTAAGATTCACGAAATTACAAAATTCAGTTACGCACAGCCCTCTGATATCGATCACTAATTGCTATCAAGAAATAACAAGCCATGAACAGGATTTATCTCGCTGATAGCACTCGGGGGATCACCGTACATATTCTGACTCATTGCGAAAAGCACGACTGGTAAGTTACTTTAAGCCTTCCAAAGTGACTTACTTTCTGCTTTTTCTTGAGCGGTTCGAACAATCCTTCCAAAGTGAAGCTTAGCCAGTCATCTGACTCGTGATGGGGTAACTCCTTAGAAAGTTCCATAATGTATGTACGATGATTCTTTGCCTCAAGCATCTCCTATGGTAACGAAGCTGTTCAGGGCGGCCCTTCATCACTGTTTCATTCCAATCACTACTCGCCAGAAGGCGTCGTGGTTCAGAGGCCAGCGTATCGCCTCTCACCCAGAAGACGAGGGGTTCTGATCCCCTCCGTTGTAGATTTTTTGCATTCCCTCCAGATTACTGTTCTTGAAATTTAGAAACATTTCTAATTAAGTGTAACTCCTTTCGGACCCACGAAAATCTTTTGTTTTCGGAAACAAGGGTAGAATGTAATATTTATGAGGCTTCAAATGAATCGCTGCGCGAGCATTCTTTTTATGAGCAGATGTTTCGCACTCGAAAACGAAATGCTGGACACATAAGAAACTGTTTACAATCGTGAACAACGGATGAACATCAGTTCATCATAACTGCGGATTTCTCGAAGTTCTTACACAATGTCTTGAGGAAACCAAAGTACTGCATGGAAAGCCAAAGTCTTCTCTGGTTTGAAGCCCGCGATATATCTACAAGTAACACTAATCCTTCAACAGATGCGGAGCTTTAGCACCAGCTGAGGTGAGAACATTTCCATGAAGAATGATTAGTGTTCGAAACCGCTTTCGAACAACTCCCACGTCGCCTTCGGATATTGATCGGTTGATCGGTATTCCGATGCAGGCAAAATCGAGGGATGCCCAAAAAACATGGCCTATAAACCATTGTAACCTAATGAAATCGTCCGATACACTGGAAATCAAGTTGCGCGTCTACCTTTTATCCGCTATTCGCCCTATCATGATGTACGGATCGGAGACGTGGGCAGCACCGAAGACGCAGATGGAAAGGTTGGATTGCACGGAGAGGAAGCTTTTTAGGCGTTTGCTTGGATATTTCTGGCCGCGTGTATGCCAGTAACGGAGACTCTTTTGGCACAAGGAAATCGACGCAGTACATCAACGCTTGACACGAGGGAGGTGCCAGCATCTCCTAACGCCATCTCAAGCAGCAAATGGAAAGTCAGACTTCGACTGCTCGGGCATATACTAAGAAGAATCGCCGGATCGTCCTCGTACAACACGCTTTAAGAATGCTTCCAAATCCTGTCTGGAAACGCAGGCCACCTGGGCGTAGGCGAAAGTTCTGGACGATAAAAGATGTGGTTAAAGAGGATTTAAAGTCACTCGGCATCGGAAGACAAAGTTCAGGGCGCGATGTTTCGTTTCGCAGGAAATGGCGGAATAGTGACAGCTGGATGGAAATGTGTTCAAATTGGCTGAAGACCGTGAAAAATGGACACGGCTGACTACTAGGACGGCACACCTCGGTGAAGATGCGTGAATGACCGCGTCAGGCGAAAGCCAAATCCGATTGAAGGCAGTGGTCGCGATAAATATATTCTTGTCTTCTTTTTCCTCTCTAAACCCTTTTCTGGGTATAGAGTAGTAGAGCCTATAAGAGAAAAATTGCGAAAAAACCACTGTTCTGGGCCAAATTTGAGGCCTTGAACTTTTCTTGTCTTTGATGGGTGGACGAGTCCACCCCACATCATCGGCATCCGATAATCTCTAATATCGAGAACATCAGCTGGTTTGAAATTGATTTTCAATCAATGAACTTTCGGATTTTTATGTACACATCTAGTCAAAAACATTGACTTGACATTGCTTGCTTTCATTGAGTTCAACCTGTTTTATTAGGTAAATTTGCATTTATTTCTTCCTCTGAGTGCTTCGATGATTTTGGATTGCTTGGCATGAGGCTGTGACTCTTTCTGTGCACGTGTGCACGAGAGCTGAAGTAATTTAGGGTCTTAATAATCCTTAATTTCTAGCCCGTTTTTCATCCGCAAGGCTACCTTTCTTATAGTTTTTGAGCTGTTTTTGATCGGAGCTGATTTTTGTAGTTTTTTCTCGATACGTTTTTCATCGTGCCCACTGCCTTTAAGTTGGAAAAAGTAACTCACACTGGAAATGGAACCTCATATCCGTGTTCACTCGCCCCAAATAACTTCCCCTCCATGGGCGAAAGTTGGAGGAGAAAATTTGACATCCGGCGCTCCCAGAAAAATGGCAAAAGAGGGAAGCCTTTTGCCATCTTTTGGGGCCGACGGAGCTCTCAAAACACTTGTTTTTCCCTCAACTTTGCTCCAGCAAAGGTCATGTTTGAGGAGCCTGAACACAAAAAGAAAACACATAAAGATTTGGGAGATCCGTCTTCAATTTTGTGGAAGACTACGGTAGGCTACAGTACTCAAGGTACCGGTCCCAGCTCTTAATTCGGTTCCGGAGAGCTCTTCATTAGCTGCCACAAATTTAGATTTCCAAAATGTCATTGAATGTACACGAACTGAAGTATGACTCTGCCACATTCGAGACTTGATGCCTCAGCAAAAGAGACTTCCTGATGCTCATGTACAAGTCGGCATGAAGTCTTACATTTGCCGCATGTTAAATTCACTGTATGGGTGAACAGATTTGCCGCCGCTGAGGATAAAAAAAGTGTGAGAAATGAGGTGAATAATATCCCGCTGAAAAATGTAGTTGCGAATCCTTGCTTGCAGCGAGAGAGGGTCCACTTACTCCCGGAAACGAGGTGAAATTACCTTCCGAAAAACTTTCACTGAATTTTATGGTCCACACAGCGCACGAAGCCCCGCCTTGTTCGCAACATGGGCGTAATCTCTCGCCGAGGTCTTGCGGTGAGTGAGCCACCCTCTGCCGGACCGCGGCGTAATCCTTCAAGCCTCTCTTCGCCGGTGAGTGAGATACCAACTGTATCCTCCCAGCAGCCAAAATTATGCGTGGCCTCCGGAGAGTGACCCGAAGTCACCTTTCAGGCCCGGCATCAGAATGCCTAATGAGGACTCCTAGTGAGATGAGGCGGCTTTTATACCGGCTGTGCTCATAGTAAACACATCGAGACGTGATCAATCGTTTTATCAGTGTTTTTACTGAGATGTTTTTCACTTAGTTTTGAGAAATTTCTAACATGCCAGCAACGGCGAGTAATTTCGCCCTTTGCGCTGAGTGGAGGATTATCCTCAAAAGCCGTCGCAAAGTCAACAACTGATATGCATTAACATGTTAGCGCTGGTGGTATTTTTCACTCTTTGCGCTCAGCAAATTCACCTCTTTGCGCGGATAAAGCTTTGATGACGGCGCTAAACTCAGCGGGCAAGGAATCTAAGAAAAAGTGCTGCAGATGACTGGTGAGAGACTGGTGGAGCGGATTCTCATCTCTAATCCCTTCCAACCCCTCCATAACCTTACGTTTTTTTGCGCGTCGAGGTTTACCAAGTGTGGGTCTACCGGGCTCAATCATGAAATTGAGTCTGAAAAATGGAAAATGGTTTTCAGCGCGAGCGATGCCTTTAAAGGCTTTTTGAAGAGGTTCAGAAACAGGCTGGAGGCTATCGTAGCAAAGGGAAAGGGCACTTGGCCGCGCTCATTTTTTCCATGCCGCAACTGCCCCTTTTCATCCCAGAATTTTCTCTCCCCTTCCAAAAATCATGCAGAAGTGTTGCGGCCTTCGGAAAATGTGGGGCGTGGATAAAGTGCAAACAGCTAAGTGCCTCCCCCCTTATTGCAGATAAGACATCAACGCTCAAAAGGCAATGTTCAGCTTAGCGATGAATATCGCACTCGAGTTCGACCCGGAAAATAGGATTGTTTGGTCGTGAGGTAACTAATAGTGAAGGAACAGGGAAGAAAAACGTGCAGAATAAGTCAAAAAAAATAACGGTTTCTAAATTCAGGGCGTGGACGAGAATCATGGGCCCTCCGCCTGATTCCGGCAAGCGCGCCCTAATCGCGGAAATCTGCGCAAATCGATAATGCTAACTGCGGCGAAGAGTTGCCTTGGGTAATTTGCCAAATCGAAACGTGTGCAGGCGCCACAAGCTCGTCCGATTAAGTGCGGACCGGATAGGTAGGCGCACCGTGGAGAGCTTTCAAAGCCGTTTTGTATTCATTTTCCGGCCAGGTTTTCTGTTGCTTTCTTAGACCTCTATCCTGTACAGCACTCTGCCAACTTTAGTGTTTCATCATGCGAGGACCTCGAGAACGAGTTTTATCGTGAACACTGCCTTTAAATTGGGGTTTCGAACACTGTAGTTTCTTGTAGTCCGTCCCTCCATCCTCACTTCAAAAAAACAAGAGGTGCTATCGTAGTGGGGGGGCACTTTTATATCGCACTTGGCCATGCCCATTTTTCCGTGCTCGCGTTCTATTTGTGTCTGCTTGAGCTGACTCAGTGTAGGTTGGTACTCACTGCATCAAATACAAGATTTCCTCCCGTGGAGAACCTTGCAACGCACCCCAGAGTTTACCAAGTGTTTAGGACCCGATAACATTTAGATACCTTCTCTTATCACCGGTGAAGCTGCTTCCTTACTCCCTAGTCTGTTTAGGGCTTCAGCCGCTTACCTCTGAAGAAAGACGGTGTGTGAATGTAACACACCGCTCTTCATTTCTTTTATAACCTATCCTTTATCAATTGGGTACCATCAATTTTGTTTACCGTGAGAATTTTGTGTCGTTGGCAATTTATAATCGTCTTCGCTAGAGTATATCCTTATAGTTAATGCAGTTATGTCCCGGTGTGTGTTTGTATGTAAGCTCTGGTACAGCCGTAGTGACCTGTTGATTTCGATTATCACCAGCAGCGGAGCGGTGGGCCTCGGTGAAATATAACTAGTGATAAAGAGGTTTCGACGAAAAAGCCACCGCTCCGCGCTGTGATAACCTGGAGCAATGAGAGTTCACTCTTGGACTGGAAACAGAGCTCTATGTATCTATGAATGTGCGTGTGTGTGTGTGTGTGTGTGTGTGTGTGTGTGTGTGTGTGTGTGTGTGTGTGTGTGTGTGTGTCCACGCGGATCTTGGGAACGACCGATCTGCAGAACCCTGTTATGAAATGATGCTGTGCAACGTTCAGGAGTGGGTAGGACATATATCGGATTACCGAAAAATTAGCTCCTGAATCTCCTCTTGCGCGCCACGGGACACCTGTGTCATTGTCCGCAGAAGGGCTCACTTTTAGCCGTGGGGTCATGCAAATCCTCAAAGAATTATCAAAGTGTTAGAAAGGCTGCACAGCTGTAATCGTAGCTATAGGAAAACAGGTCTCCAGTCTTACAGTGTACATGAAACGCCTACAGAACCGTTAGGGTTCGAGGGAGTGTGCAGGACTTGATAGGAAAAATGTACAGGGATTCCAGCTTCGAGTGGAAAAGCAGGACACGCCATAGAAAGTGTACGGGACCCCACTGGGAGTGCGCAGCACGCCGGCGAAAGAGTACTGTGCCCCAGTGGGAGTGCGCAGGACGTCTGATAAAGTGTCCAGGGCCCCTGTGAGAGTGTGCAGGACGCCGTTGAAAGTGTACGGGACCCCAGTGGGAGTGTGCAGGACGTCATAGAAAGTGTGTGTGTGTGTAGGACCCCAGCGGTAGTGTGCAGTGCACGTTATCAAAATGAACAGTCTCCCAGTGCGTGTGTGCAGCAGGTCATAGAAAGTTAGCAAGACTAAAGCGGCAGTAAGAGTGTGCAGGACGTCATAGAAAGTTAGCAGGACTGGGCAGTGGAAGAGTGTGTGCAGGATGTCATCAAAGAGTGTAGAATTAAAACAAAGAGATTTTGTCAATTTTTTCATGCGAAATCTCTTTTAGCTTTTGTGTAGCAAAAAACAGATAGGAAAACACGCTCTAAGGCCCTGGTCAGAGTTGGTGTTATATTTTGCATCTGTAACCCACTGAATCCCTGTTCAACACTGCTTCCCGGGGTGCGGAAGAAGGTGTTGGAGGGATACCACCGAGTGATTTTTTCGGTCAACCTCACTCCCACTCATTCCAGTCATACGTATCAACCGGGTGGGTGTTGGGGGGTGTTGGGGGGTGTTGGGGGGGTGCGGGAGGGGGGATAGTCCAAGTGATTTTTGCGTCCCATTTCCAATGGATTCTGTGTGTATCGACTGGGCTGGGAGACGTCCGCTCATCCCAACTATGACCGGGGCCTGAGAGGTGAACAGTAAAGATGCGGAAGCGGAGGTGCTCCACATTTCCCTAGATTGGCGGAAATAGGCTCCGGAGTTCTGCGCCCTCCTCAAAACGCGTCGCATGCCCCTCATTAGATAAAACATTGCGTATCACTAGAGAGCTAACCTTACTGCTACCTCCGTTACTTCACCATACTCTCCTTCACTATTTCTCTGAACAGGTGCAATCCCTGTTGGCCAGCGTAATCATCATCGTCATATCTAGCGTTGGATACACCGAGTGATTTTCTCAACATCACTCCGTCATTCTAATCATACGTACATATCGACCGGGTGGGTGTTGGGGGTGCGGGGGGTGTTAGGGATTTGGTGGGGTTACAGATGCACAAATAGCACCAACTTCTGACCGGGGCCTTAGACGTGTTTTTTCCTATCTGTTTTTTTGCTACACAAAAGCTAAGATTTCGCATGAAAAAAATTGACAAAATCTCTTTGTTTTAATTCTACACTTCTTGATGACATCCTGCACACACTTCCACTATGCATGGCGGTCCCCTGCTAACTTCTCTATGACGTCCTGCAACACACTCTTACTTTGGTCTTGCTAACTTTCTATGACCTGCTGCACACACGCACTGGGGAACTGTTCATTTTTGATAACGTACTGCACACTACCGCTGGAGTCCTGCACACTTTCTATGACGTCCTGCACACTCCCACTGGGATTCGGTACACTTTCTACAGCGTCCTGCACACTCCCAGTGGGGTCCTGGACACTTTCTGTGACGTCCTGCACACTCCCACTGGGGTCCTGCACATTTTCTATGACGTCCTACACACTCCCACTGGGGTCCTGCACATTTTCTATGACGTCCTGCGCACTCCCACTGGGGTCCCGTACACTTTCAACGGCGTCCTGTACACACTCACAGGGGCCCTGGACACTTTCTCTGACGTCCTGCACACTCTTACTTTGGTCTTGCTAACTTTCTATGACCTGCTGCACACACGCACTGGGGAACTGTTCATTTTGATTTTTGACAACGTCACTGCACACCACTACGCTGGGGGTCCTGCACACTCCTCTCTGTGAAGTCCCTGCACACTCCCACTGGGATTCTGCATACACTCTTCTACAGCGTCCTGCGCACCTCCCACCGGGGTCCCGTACACCTTTCAATGTAAGCGTCCCTGCACACTCTCACAGGGGCCCTGGACACCTTTCTCTGACGTCCTGCACACCTCTCACTGGGGCACAGTACTCTTTTCCCGCCGGCGTGCTGCGCACCTCCCAGTGGGTCCCGTACACTTCTTCATTACGGCGTCCTGCTCACTCGTAACTGGAATCCTGCTTACATTTTTTATCTAGTCCTGCACACACTCCCGAACCCTAACGGTTTTGTAGGCGTTTCGTACACTAAGACTGGAGACCTGTCGCTACGATTACAGCGTAGCCTTTCTAACACTTGATAATTCTTTGAGGATTTCATGACCCACGGCTAAAAGTGAGCTCCGCGGACAAACACGGGTGTCCCGTGGCGCGCAAGAGGAGATTCAGGCTAATTTTTCGGTAATCGATATATGTCCTACCCACCTGAACATTGGCACCATTTCATAACAGTGTTCTGATCGGTCGTTCCCAAGATCCGCGGGACACACACACACACACACATTCATAGATACATAGACTCTGTTTCAGTCCAAGTGAACTCATGCTTTCGGTTATCACAGCGCGGAGCGGTGGCTTTTTCGTCGAAACCTCTTTATCACTAGTTATATTTCACCGAGGCCCACCGCTCCGCTGCTGGTGATAATCGAAATCAACAGGTCACTACGGCTGTACCAGAGCTTACATACAAACACACACACCGGGACATAACTGCATTAAGTATAAGGATATATAGTGGAGTCCACCAAGAGTGTCTCATTTACTTATCAATGAGAAGCGGTCGATTGGAGATCAATGAACATGAAACTCGTTGCAGCGCAAACCGCTCTCGCTTTCAATCGGAAGCGTGTCAGGAGCGTGCTGGTATGGGATTCATGCAATATTGATCCCCATAGCCGACCATCACGTCTTATTGATGAGGCAAATGAGACACTCTTGGTGGACCCTACTTATGCTTACCTACTCTAGCAAGACGATTATAAATTTCTGAAAGTTGGGCTCCGCAAGAGGTCAAGATTTGGCATTGCTCCTAAATGTTGTGAAATTGTTTTATTGGATTTGGCTCTCAACTGAGGATTTTTCAAATGTAGTGAAATTGTCGGATTGATTAGGCTGTGATGATACTATATGCAGATAACATAATCATTAAATGTAAGTGAAATTTGTTGCAAACAGATTTCTGGCAGGAGCTGTATCAATTATCACAGTCAAATCACGTGCCGTCAGAAGGGGTTTTCCTTGGAGCGCATATTGTGTGTGTGGAATCGAATGAGAACAGGAATAACAACCTAGCAGCAAAAACGTTTTCACTATACAATGCGAACCGTAGAAAGCGTTGAGGACACGAAGACATAGAGAGTCAGTAGCGAGTAAATTGCGTTAGATTTCGTTTTCATGATTTTTATCTCATTGGTGAGGGAAGGTCTGGGTACCTTATTGTTAGTGGGAGCTTCTGCCACACTTAGAAAGGGCAGAATAGCATTTTCGGAAACCTTAATTCTAGCCCATAAGGCCACGCGTTTCACGTTCTAGCATTTGTTAGGACACTGAGGATTATTATTTTTTTCTTTTTGTCTTCATTCGCTCAAGCCAGAGGACCTTCTTCTGACGCGTGATTCTGGACTGTGATAATTGATAACAGCTCCTGCCAAATCCGTTTGCAAACAATTTCACTACATTTAATGATTATGTTATCCTTGCACTATAGTATCATCACAGCCAAATCAATTGGGTCCGACAATTTCACTACATTTGAAAATCAAGTTGAGATATGCCAAATCCAAATGTAAAACAATTTCACAACATTTAGGAGCTAATGCCAAATCCTTGACCTTTTTCTACTATCATTTAAACTTTCAGAAATGCCAACTTTACAAGGGTTTCCCTTCTACAATATCGTCAAGCTCTAAAGGCAAGTTGTTTTTCTTCAGAGACATAGTGGTAGAAATGAAGAAACAGCTGCGTTAGGATTTGAAGATAATAGTTGGCAACGCGGCTTCCTACAGACAGAGATCTAAGGTGAGCCATTATTCTTTTTGAATTTAAAAGTCGAGAAAATGAAGAAAATGAGTTTTAAAATGACCCAATTGAAAACAGGGTTGGGGGCACAATCCGGTAGACAGGTGGAGAGGGGGCACCCACCATTCAAGACAGAAGTGAAATGAACCACCGATTGGTGCAAGGCAACCAGTCGGAGTATTTTCAAGTGACGTTTCTTTGATAGGAAAACAATGATTGATAGCAGTATCAGACATCTTTTATCCAAGAATTTTTCATCATTTGGCTATGAGTGAATCTTGGGTGGCCCTCCCACCCCGTCTAGAGATAGACCCAGGGTCAGTCGCTCTGGCCAAACTCTCACCTTGTTTCTTGCTGACGTGGCTCGTCTGCGCCAGCCCATATTGTCTGATTCGGAACAAGAACGTAGAGAGAAGGCAAAGGTTAATAGACATCGTACGCGCAGAAAACCGTATATTATTTTTTCATGTTTTTGGGTAGCCTCGGCCCTCTAGTGAACGAAAATGTTGAAGGGGCCCATAGAAAAACCTTCATTCTTCTTTTTCAACTCCCTTCTTCATTAAAAAGAAAAGTCAATCGGAACACATTGTAAATACGAATTTGAATTTCGCGCCAAAATCATTTTCGGAGTTTTTCTGCATGTGGAGTTCGTGCCGTAACTATTTTTTCCTGTTGTCTTACGGTCCAGCACCAAACATTCCTAGGAAAAAGTGCAAGTGATGACTGGTGAGAATTGGTGGCGGATATTAATCTTTGACGCCTTCCAACCTCATCGTCCAACGTTTTTGACGCGCCAAAGTTTACCAGTGTGGTCTACCGGGCTCAATCACTCATAAAATTGAGCCTGAAAAATGGAAATGATTTCCAGCGCGAACGATAGTTAAGTGCGCCAGAAGAGGACCACCGTAATCTTAGGAATGATGTTATTCGGCTCTCTTAAAGCAAATCTCTGATGATACCCAATTGATCAATGATAAAGATAAAAGAAGTGAAGAGCGGTGTGTCACAGTCCTTCTCCAGAGTTCAGCAGTTGAGGATCTGCCTGACTACAAAGCAGAAAAACAACACCACCGGTGTTGGTGAAGATGTAGCGAATTCGGAGTCAGAACTTAGAAAAATTTTAGAGCCAACTCGAGTGAGATTACGATATGCCTTGTTCTGGCGCACTTGCCTATCCTTTCTTGTTGATTCGGGGGCATGACTTGCATACGGTGTCCTGAGGACATTAAACGGAGGTCTCTGCGCACGTCCTTTGATGTTCTGCACACTCCTACTAAGGTCCTGCACAACATCTCCATGATGTCCTGCACACCCCTATTGGCTGGGGTCCTGCACACGCTTCATGGTGATGTCCTGCATACTCCTACTGGATGTCCTGCACAACATCTCCACGAAGTTCTGATCATCCTTACAGGGGTCTTGCACACATTCTCATGATGTCCTGCACACTCCTACTGAGGTCCTGCACATTCCCATGATGTCCTGCACACCCCTATTGGGGTCCTGCACACGTTCCATGATGTCCTGTGTAACTTTACTAAGGTCCTACACACACATTCCATGACGTCCTGCTCCAACCCTACTGGGGTCCTTGCACACGCTTCATGATGTCCTGCACACTCCTACTGATGTCCTGCACACATTCCATGAAGTCCTGCTCATCTCTTACAGGGGTCTTGCACATGTTTCATGATGTCCTGCACACTCTCTACCAAGGTCCTGCACACATTCTACGATCGTGTCCCAACCCCTACTGGGGGTCCTGCAACAGGTCCCACAGATGTCCCACACTCCTACTGATGTTCTGCACACATTCTACGATGTCCTGCACACCCTCTTCTGGGGTCCTACACACCTAAGGATGTCCAGACATCTTCTACTGGGGTCCTGCACAGGTCCCATAATGTCATGCACACTCCTACTGAGGTCCTGCACACCCCACGGGGGGGTCCTGCACAGGTCCCATGATGTCCTGCACACTTACCAAGCGTCCTGCACACTCCCACCGAGGTCCTGCACATCCCAGGCGTCCTGCACACCCTCATTTAGATCCAGCACACATTCCATGAAGTCCTGCTCACTCCTTACAGGGGGTCTTGCACACGTTTCATGATGTCCTGCACACTCCTACTGAGGTCCTGCACACATTCTACGGAAGTCCTGCAAACCCCTACTGGGGTCCTGCACACGTCCCATGATGTCCTGCACACTCCTACTAAGTGTCCTGCACACATTCCATGATGTCCTGCACACCCCTTCTGCAGGGTCTACACAGGTTCATGATGTCCTGCACACTTCTACTGAGGTCCTGCACAGGTCCTGTCTGTCAAATACCTCCTACTGAGGTCCTGCACACTAATGGGGTCTACTGGAGTCCCATGATGTCCTACACACTCCTACTAAGGTCCTGCACACGTTCCACTGAGGTCCTGCACATTCTCACGGCGTCCTGCACACCCTACTGAGATCCGGCACACATTACAGTCCTGCTCACTCCTTACTAGGGTCTTGCACACGTTTCATGATGTCCTGCACACTCCTACTGATGTCACTGCACGTTCACAGTTCTAATCATCTTTAGAGGGTCTTGCACGTTTGTGATGTCTGCACACTCCTACTAAGGTCCTGCACACATTCCGCCCAGTGTCCTGCACACCCCTATTGGGGGTCCTGCATTAACGTTCCATGGATGTCCTGTGTAATTTTACTGAGGTCCTACACACATTCCATGACGTCCTGCTCAACCCCTACTGGGGGTCCTGCACACGCTTCATGATGTCCTGCACACTCCTACTGATGTCCTGCACACATTCCATGAAGTCCTGCTCATCCTTACAGGGGTCTTGCACATGTTTCATGATGTCCTGCACACCCTCCTACTAAGGTCCTGCACACATTCTACGACGTCCCTGCACACTTCCTACTGGGGTCCTGCATTGCAGGTCCCATGATGTCTCTGCAACACTCTACTGATGTTCCTGCACAACATTCCTACGATGTCCTGCACACACCCTACTGGGGTCCTGCACAGGTTCCATGATGTCCCCTGCACACTCCCATTGGGGGTCCTGCACAGGTCCCCATGATGTCCCTGCACACTCCTACTAAGGTCCTGCAATGAATTCTCTACTGGAGTAGTCCTGTACACATTCTAATGACGTCCTGCACACCCTCTTACTGGGGTCCTGCACACGTTCCATGATATCCCTGCGCACTCCTACTGAGGTCCCTGTACAGGTCCCATAATGTCATGCACACCTCCTACTGAGGTCCTGCAACACCCCTATCTGGGGTCCTGCACAGGTCCCATGATGTCACTGCACACTCTCTACTAAGAGTCCCTGCACACTCCCACTGAGGTCCCAGCACACATTCTACGACGACCTGCACACTCCTTACCATAGGGTCCTGCACAGGTCCCAAAATGTCCCTGCACACTCCTACCTGAGGTCCTGCACACTCCCTACTGGGGTCCTGCACAGGTCCCATGATGTCCTGCGCACTCCTACCTGGGTCCTGCACACTCCTACTGAGGTCCTGCACACATTCTACGACGTCCCTGCACACCTCTCACTGGGGTCCTGCACAGGTCCCATGATGTCCTGCACACTCCTACTAAGGTCCTGCACACTCCTACTCGAGGTCCTGCACACATTCTACGGCGTCCTTGCACACCCTACTGAGATCCAGCACACATTCCATGAAGTCCTGCTCATCCTTGCAGGGGGTCTTGCACGTTTCATGACATCCTGCACACTCCTACTACGTCCTGCAATAATATTCCACTTAGTTCTGATCATCCTTCTTACAGGGGTCTTGCACAATGCCTTCATGATGTCCTGCACACTCCTTACTAAGGTCCTGCACACATTCCATGATGTCCTGTACACCCTATTGGGGTCCTGGGCACGCCCATGATGTCCTGCACACTCCTACTGATGTCCTGCACACATTCCACGGTGTTCTCGTTGATCATCCCACAGGGTCTTGCCCACGTTTCATGGATGTTCTGATCATCCTTACAGAGGTCTGCATTTCTTGATGTCCTGCACACTCCTACTAAGGTCCTGCACACATTCCATGATGTCCTGCACACCCCTATTGGGGTCCTGCACAACGTTCTATGATGTCCTGTGTAATTTTACTAAGGTCCTACATTAATTCCATGACGTCCCTGCTCACACCCCTACTGGGGTCCTGCACACGCTTCATGCATGTCCTGCACACTCCCTACTGATGTCCTGCACACATTCCATGAAGTCTCTCCTGCTCACATCCTTACAGGGGGTCTTGCACATGTGCTCTCATGATGTCCTGCACACTCCTACTAAGTGGTCCTGCACACATTCCACGACATCCTGCACACCCCTACTGGGGTCCTGCACAGGTCCCCATGATGTCCTGCACACTCCTACTGATGTTCTGGCAATAACATCTCTACGATGTCCTGCACACCCCTACTGGGGTCCCTAAGCACAGGTTCCATGATGTCCTGCACACTCCTACTGAGGTCCTGCACAGGTACCATGATGTCCTGCACACTCCTACTAAGGTCCTGCACACTCCCTACTGAGAGTCCTGCACACATTCTACGATCGTCCTGCACACCCTACTGGGGTCCTGCACACGTTCCATGATATCCTGCGCACTCCCTACTGAGAGGTCCTTGTACAGGTCCCATAATGTCATGCACACTCCTACTGGAGGTCCTGCACACCCCTACTGGGGTCCTGCACAGGTCCCATGATGTCCTGCACACTCCTACTATCAAGGTCCTGCACACTCCACTGAGGTCCTGCACACATTCTACGACGTCCTGCACACCCACTTACTGGGGTCCCGGGCACAGGTCCCAAAAAATGTCCTGCACACTCCCTACTGAGGTCCTGCACACCCCTACCGGGGTCCTGCACACACCTACTGGAGTCCTGGAGTCCCATGATGTCCTGTCCCTACACCTCCTACTAAGGTCCTGCACACACACACTACCGGGAGGTCCTGCACACATTCTACGACGTCCTGCACCACCCCCCTACTGGGGTCCTGCACAGGTCCCATGATGTCCTGGCACACTCCTACTAAGGTCCTGCACACTCCTACCGAGGTCCTGCACACACATTCTACGGCGTCCTGCACACTCCCTACTGAGGGGTTGCTGTAGCAGTTCCCACGACGTCCTGCATACTCCTACTGCGGTCTCGCATAGTCAACCGGACACTTCCAGCACACCCTGCAGACGACTTTCTTATCTTTTGGTGCGCATGGTACAAACACGCGCCACGCTCAAAAATAACCCTTCCGCATAGCGTCCTGTTCCAAGCCGGACGTTTAGAGTACACCACCCTAGAAGAGCAAGGTATTTTATATGGAGTCTCTAAGAACTAACAATGACTGATAACGAAAACCCGTCATTTTTTATAAACTAATCTTGAGAGGCCGGTTTCCGAGTTTCAAACGCCCGTTAGGGGCCCAGAAGTCATTATGGTGAGTTCTGACAATTATTTTCGTTGTCCATTTCCCGTGGTCTATTAAATCTAGTCACAAATTTTCGAGCGATTTGGTCCACGCTCTTCCAAAAAATGGTTTTCGACGGACGGGAGAGGTGGAGGCGGAGGCGGAGGCGGTGGCGGAGGCGGAGGCGGAGGCGGTGGTGGAGAACGTTTTTGCGTACTTTGAGAGGTCATAACTTCAGAAAGCAGGAATCTTCACTGGGATGAAAAGTTGCATCACATATGTAATTTCTTGCAGCGCGTCGGAATAGTGTACAGCTCATACCTCTGTTGATTTGAGTATGAATAGGTGATCTCATTGTAGGGCATCCGCGCGGGAAGAGATCAAAGCCAAATCCTGGTGAGCGCTTCGCGCTCACCGCAATTTTGAGTGCTCCCTCTTCCTTCTTCACCAGCCTACTGATTTTTTCTGCAATAAATGGTACTTGCTCATTAGCATCCAAAGCATCAAGAGATCAAAGCCAAATTCCATAATGTCCTGCAGACTCCTACTGAGGTCCTGCACACCCCTACTGGGGTCCTGCACAGGTCCCATGATGTCCTGCACACTCCTACTAAGGTCCTGCACACTCCTACTGAGGTCCTGCACACATTCTACGACTTCCCTGCACACCCCTACTGGGGTCCTGCACGGGTCCCATAATGTCCCTTGCACACTCCTACTGCAGGTCCTGCACACCCCTACTGGGGTTCTGCACAGGTCCCAATGATGTCCATGCACACTCCTACCTGGGTCCTGCACAGGGCCACATGATGTCCCCTGGGCACACTTTTACTAAGGTCCTGCACACTCCTACTGGAGGTCCTGCACACATCTCTGCACGACGACCTGCACACCCCTACTGGAGTCCTGCACAGGCCCATGATGTCCTGCACACTCCTACTGAGGTCCTCTTTGCATCAGGTACCATAATGTCCTGCACACTCCTACTGAGGTCCTGCACACCCCTACTGGGGTCCTGCACAGGTCCTATGATGTCCTGCACACTCCTACTAAGGTCCTGCACACATTCTACGACGTCCTGCACACCCTCCTACTGGGGTGCTGCACACGTCCCATGATGTCCTGCCCACTCCTACTAAGGTCTTTGCACACGTCCCATGATGTCCTGCCCACTCCTACTACGGTCTCTGCACACGTTCCATGATGTCCTGCACACTCCTACTGGGAGGGTCTCTCCCACACAGTTCCATAATGTCCTGCACACTCCTACTGGAGGTCCTGCAAGCAGGTTCAATGCAGTATCTCTGCACACTTACTGCAGTTCTGCGCAGGTACAATGATGTCCTGCACACTCCTACTGAGGTCTTTGCACAGGTCCCATGATGGGAAACCTGCACACCCTACTAAGGTCTTGGGTAATATCGTTCCATGATGTGCTGCACACTCCTACCGGAGGTCTTGCACACGTTCCCGACGGTGACTTGCCCACCTCCTACTGGAGTGTCTTGCACGTTCCGCGATGTCCTGCACACCCCCTACTGGGGTCCTGCACACGTTCCATGATGTCCTGCACACTCCTACTGGGGTACTGCACACGTTCTGCGTTCATGATGTCCTGCATACTCCTACTAAGGCCCTGCCCACGTTCTACGATGTCCTGCACACTCTCACTTCAGCACATCCTGCGACGCCTTCTTATCGATGGTGCGCTTTGAACGAATACGCGCCGCGGTCAAGTCCATCAACCCGCACAGCGTCCTCTTCCGAGCCGGACGTTCAAAGTACACCACCCTGGAGAGCAAGGTGTTTATATGGAGTCTAAAGAAAACAATGACTGATAACGAAAAACCCACCATTTTCATAAACTTATCTTGAGAGGCCGGTTTCCGAGTTTCAAACGCCCGTTAGGGCCCAGAAGTCATTATGGTGAGTTCTGACAATTATTTTCGTCATTCCCGTGGCCGATTACCTCTAGTCACAAATTTTCGAGCGATTTGGTCCACGCCTTCCAAAAAAATGGTTTTCGACGGACGGAGGTGGAGGCGGAGGCGGAGGTGGAGGCGGAGGCGGAGGCGGAGGCGGGGGCGGAGGCGGTGGTGGAAAACGTTTTTGCGTACTTTGGGAGGGCATAACTTTAGGAAGCGGGGACCAGTTGGGATGAAAAGTTGCACACATATGTAATTTCTTGCAGCGCGTCGAATAGTGTACAGCTCATACCTCTGTTGACGGTATGAATAGGTGATCTCATTGTAGGGCATCCGCGCGGGAAGAGATCAAAGCCAAATCCTGGTGAGCGCTTCGCGCTCACCACAATTGCCAACGACACAAAATTCTCACGGTAAACAAAATTGATGGTACCCAATTGATAAAGGATAGGTTATAAAAGAAATGAAGAGCGGTGTGTTACATTCACACACCGTCTTTCTTCAGAGGTAAGCGGCTGAAGCCCTAAACAGACTAGGGAGTAAGGAAGCAGCTTCACCGGTGATAAAGATATCACGTTATCGGGTCCTAAACATGGTAAACTCTGGGGTGCGTTGCAAGGTTTCCACAGGAGGAAATCGTATTTGATAGTGATACCAACCAACAATAGTTCAAGAGACACAAGAACGCGGCACGGAAAAATGGGCATGGCCAAGTGCGATATAAAAGTGCCTCCCCCCTACGATAGCACCTGTTTTTTGATGAGGATGGAGGGACAGACTACAAACTACAGTGTTCGAAACCCAATTTAAAGGCAGTGTTCACGATAAAACTCGTTCTCGAGGTCTCGGAGTGAAACACTAAGTTGGCAGGTGCTGTACAGGATAGGGTCTAAGAAAGCAACGAAAACTGGCCAGAAATGAATACAAACGGCTTTGAAAGCTCTCCCGGTGCGCCTACCTATCCCGGTCCGCCCCCAATCGGACGAGCTTGTGGCGCCGCACACGTTTCGATGGCAAATTACCAAGCAACTCTGCCGCAGTTAGCATTATCGATTTGCGCAGATTTCGCGATTAGGGCGCGCTTGCCGGAATCAGCAGGGCCCATGATTCTCGTCCACGCCCTGAATTTAGAAACCGTTATTTTGACTTATTCTGCACGTTTTTCTTCCCTGTTCCTTCACTATTAGTTACCTCACGACCAAACAATCCTATTTTCGGGTCGAACTCGAGTGCGATATTCATCGTGAACATTGCCTTTGAGCGTTGATGCTATCGCAATAAGGGGGGAGGCACTTAGCTGTTGCACTTATCCACGCCCCATTTTCCGGGCCGCAACACTTCTCATGATTTTGGAAGGGGAGGAAAATTCTGGGATGAAAAGGGGCGTTGCGGCATGGAAAAATGAGCGCGGCCAAGTGCCCTTTCCCCTTGCTACGATAGCCTCCAGCCTGTTTCTGAACCTCTTCAAAAAGCCTGTAAAGGCATCGCTCGCGCTGAAAACCATTTTCCATTTTTCAGACTCAATTTCATGATTGAGCCCGGTAGACCACACTGGTAAACCTCGACGCGCAAAAAAAACGTAAGGTTATGAGGTTGGAAGGGATTAGAGATGAGAATCCGCCACCAGTTCTCACCAGTCATCTAGCACTTTTTCTTAGATTCCTTGCCTGAGTTTAGCGCCGTCATCAAAGCTTATCCGCGCAAAGGGTGAATTTGCTGAGCGGTCGGATATCAGTCAGCGCAAAGAGTGAAAATACCACCAGCGCTAACATGTTAATGCATATCAGTTGTTGAGCGGCTGGATATCACTCAGCGCAAAGGGCGAAATTACCGCCGTTGCTGGCATGTTAGAAATTTCTAAACAAGTAAAAACATCTCAGTAAAAACATGATAAAACGATTGATCACGTCTCGATGTGTTTACTATGAGCACAGCCGGTATAAAAGCCGCCTCATCTCACTAGAGTCCTCATTAGGCATTCTGATGCCGGGCCTGAAAGGTGACTTCGGGTCACTCTCCGGAGGCCAGCATAATTTTGGCTGCTGGGAGGATACAGTGGGTATCCTCACGGCGGGGGGGGGGCGAGTTACGCCGCGGTCCGCAGAGGGTGGCTCCTCACCGCAGACCTCGGCGGAGATTACGCCCATGTTGCGAACAAGGCGGGGCTTCGTGCGCTGTGGACCATAAAATTCGTGAAATTTTTCGAGGTAATTTCACCTCGTTTTCGGGGTAAATTGGACCCTCTCTCGCTGCCAGTTCGCACCATTTTCACGGGATATTCACCTCATTCTCACCTATCCTAGCGGCAAATTCACCCATACAGTGAATTTAACGCGGCAAATTAAGACTTCATGCCGACTTGTACATGAGCATCAAGTCTCTTTTGCTGAGGCATCAAGTCTCGAATTGGCAGAGTCATACTAGTTAGTGTACATTCAATGACATTTTGAAATCTAAATTTGTAGCTAATGAAGAGCTCTCCGAACCGAATTAAGAGCTGGGACCGGTACCTTGAGTACTGTAGCCTACCGTAGTCTTCCACAAAATTGAAGACGGATCTCATTCTTGTGTTCAGCTCCTCAAACGACCTTGCTGGGCAAAGTTGAGGGAAAAACAAGTGTTTTGAGCTCCGTCGGCCCAAAGATGGCAAAAGGCTTCCCTCTTTTGCCATTTTTTGGGGCGCCGGATGTCAAATTTTCTCCTCCAACTTTCGCCCATGGAAGTTATTTGGGGCGGTGAACACGGATATGAGGTCCATTTCCAGTGTGAGTTACTTTTGACTTAAAGGCAGTGGTCACGATGAAAAACGTTATCGAAAAAACTTCAAAAATCAGCTCAGATCAAAAACAGCTCAAAAACTATGAAGGTAGCGCGGTGAAAAACGGGCTAGAATTAGAGTTATTAAGACCCTAAATTTCCAGTTCGTGCACACGTGCACAGAAAGATCACAGCCTCATGCCAAGCAATCCAAAATCATCGACACTCAGAGGAAGAAATAAATGCAAATTTACCTAATAAAACAGTTGAACAATGAAAGCAAGCACGTCAGTCAATGTTTTTGACTAGATGTGTACATAAATCCGAAAGTTCATTGATTGAAAATCAATTTCAAACCAGCTGATGTTCTCGATATTAGAGATTATCGATGCCGATGATGTGGGGTGGACTCGTCCACCATCAAAAGACAAGAAAGTTCAGGCCTCAAATTTGGCCCAGAACAGTGGTTTTTTCGCAATTTTTTCTTATAGGCTCTACTACTCTATACCCAGAAAAGGGTTCAGAGAGGAAAAGAAGACAAGAATATTTTATCGCGACCACTGCCTTCAATCGGTTGGCTTTCGCCTGACGCGGTCATTCCGCATCTTCACCGAGGTGTGCCGTCCTAGTAGTCAGCCGTGTCCATTTTTCACGGTCTTCAGCCACAATTTGAACACATTCCATCCAGCTGTCACTATTCCATTTCCTGCGAAACGAAACATCGCGCCTGAACTGTCTTCCGATGCCGAGTGACTTTAAATCCTCTTTAACCACATCCGTCCAGAACTTTCGCCTACGCCCAGGTGGCCGTTTCCAGACAGGATTTGGAAGCATTCTTAAAGCGTGTTGTACGAGACGATCCGGCGTTCTTCTTAGTATATGCCCGAGCAGTCGAAGTCGACTTTCCATTGCTGCTTGAGATGGCGTTAGGAGATGCTGGCACCTCCCTCGTGTCAAGCGTTGATGTACTGCGTCGATTTCCTTGTAAAGGTCTCCGTTATGGCATACACGCGGCCAGAAATATCCAAGCAAACGCCTAAAAAGCTTCCTCTCCGTGCAATCCAACCTTTCCATCTGCGTCTTCGGTGCTGCCCACGTCTCCGATCCGTACATCATGATAGGGCGAATAGCGGATAGGTAGACGCGCAACTTGATTTCCAGTGTATCGGACGATTTCATTAGGTTACAATGGTTTATAGGCCATTTTTGGGCATCCCTCGATTTTGCCTGCATCGGAATACCGATCAACCGATCAATATCCGAAGGCGACGTGGAGTTGTTCGGCGGTTTCGAACACAATCATTCTTTGGAAATGTTCTCACCTCAGCTGGTGCTATCGCATCTATTGAAGGATTAGTGTTACTTGTGATATATCGCGGGCTCAAACCAGAGAAGACTTGCTTTCATGCAGTACTGGTTTCCTCAAGACATTGTAAGAACTTGAGAAATCCGCAGTTATGATGAACTGATGTTCATCCGTTGTTCACATTGTGAACAGTTCTTATGTGTCCAGCATTTCGTTTTCGAGTGCGACATCTGCTCATAAAAGAATGCTCGCGAGCGATTCATTGAAGCCTCATAAATATTGTCACCCTTGTTCAAAACAAAAGATTTTCGCGGGTCCGAAAGGAGTTACACTTAATTAGAAATGTTTCTAAATTTCAAGAACAGTAATCTGAGGGAATGCAAAAAATCACAACGGAGGGGATCGAACCCCTCGTCTTCTGGGTGAGAGGCGATACGCTGGCCTCTAGACCACGGCGCCTTCTGGCGAGTAGTGATTGGAATGCGTGATGAAGGGGCCGCCCTGAACAGCTTCGTACCAGGAGATCTTGAGCAAAAATCATATACATACATATGTTTCTAAGGGTACCCCATCACGAGTCAGATGACTGCTAGCTTCACTTTGGAAGGATTGTTCGACCGCTCAGAAAAACGAAAGTAAGTCACTTGAAGGCTTCAAGTAACTTACCAGTCGTGCTGCAATGAGTCGAATATGTATTGATCCCCGAGTGCTATCAGCAGATCTGTTATGGCTTGTTATTTCTTGATAGCAATTAGTGATCGATATCAGGGCTGTGCGTAACTGAATTTTGTAATTTCGTGAATCTTAATTTTTCAAATTCCTCGTAATTCGTAAATCGTAAATCGTTATTCGTAACTGATAGTGAGTAATACACTCACATATGGCTCGAACTTCATTCGATATGGAAACACCTCAGCACTTCAGTGATGAGGTGTTTCCACTTTGGTTGAAAGTAACACTGTTCTGAGCAGTACTCGAAGAAATTGTCAGTGTACATATGATCTAGTTCCGCAAACGCGTTCAGTCCGCAAAGTCTCATTATCACAATCGTAGAAGCGAAGCGGTTGTTTTGAGAATGATTCTAGTTGAATTTTTCAAAAACAACCGCTTCGCTTCTACGATTGTGATAATGAGGACTGAACGCGATTGCGGAACTGAACTACTCAGAAAAACGAAAACAAGTTACTTGTAACATAAAGGGCCGAAAACAAGTTACTTGTAACGTATCTGAGCCGATGTAAGTTACTTGCGACTTATCTCAGGTCATTTAACTTACATGTAACATATCGGCGGAATACTGCGCGCGCTGCCCCTCCGATATGTTACATGTAACTTAAATTACTTGAGATAAGTCGCAAGTAACTTACATCTGCTTAGATATGTTACAAGTAACTTGTTTTCAGTTTCTGAGAGGGAACTGCGTGCAGTGCGCCTCCGATATGTTACATATAACTTAAATGGCACAATATAAGTCGCAAGTAACTTAAATCGGCCAAGAAGAGATTTCCAAGGCTGATGTACGACGCACTGGCGGGGTCAGCTTTACGACTGGTGTTGCTGTTGGTTCAATTACCCAAGTTTGAGGCACTTGACCCCACACCAACAGGGAAGTCTCTGCACATCATTTTTTTGCGTCGTGTGTGGTCTGGGACGCGCCTTCTGCGTCGCGTGTCGTCTGCGTCGCGTGATGGCCACCCATAGTGAAAATTGAAATGTAACTTACATGTAATATAAATTTAAGTTACGTGTAATATAAATGTATGTTACATGTAATATAAATGAATGTTACATGTAATATAAATGTATGTTACTTGCAATATACATGTAAGTTACTTGAGACATTCAAGTAAGTTACATTTATATTACAAGTAATTTGTTTTAATTTTTCTGAGTATACATACGTGGGATAGAAACTACCTAAACAGACAAAAGTAAAGTTTTAAGCTTGAGGTACCAAGCCTGTACCTCGTTTGGCTCTAATCTTGAATATAAAAATATAAAGAATCATCGCTTTATCAAACACAGTTCGGTGGAAGCCAAGGGTGGAAACGCTATGATAGGAAAAAAATGCGGTGTTCGAGAGTTTTAGGTCATATGTATCTGTCTAGGGAAGGATACATACTTCTATACGGTGGCTCATTCAAATAAAACAGATATTTGCAGGACCACTTTTTGGAGCAGAAATCGAGTCTGCCCTCTATACTTGTGCCCCTTAAAAGCAGTGTTCACGATAAATTTCACTTCCGATATCTCCACGGCTTACGGAAGGTCTGGTGCCCTATATAGCAAGGCATGCTTAGAAAGGACACGAAAGACGCGTTTTTGAGCAAAAATAGGCCCTCTCTTGTTTACGTTGATTTTTGAGCGTGGAGGAATTGACCGCTAGATGGATGATACCTATCAGTGCAATGAATCGATCAGCTCACTTATCAGCACTTCCTTGACTTGATTATTCCTTTAATCTGAGTCTTCATTTGTTCATTCACAGGGGCGGATCTGGGGCACCAGGCGTGTCAGGGGCACCAAAACGCTTGTTTGCAGCCGTTATTTTGCCCCTCCTGGCTCGTTTTCTACCGTTCTTTCGACACTGGGAGCCTAGGACCCTTCTCGCCTATCATTTCGCTGTGGAAAGTCAACGAGGATGATCATCGTGGACGCTGCCTTTAACGGCTTTTCTCGCCATAAACACAGGGTTGTTGGTGTGGAGACAGCGGTCTGCGAGGTGAAGGTTATTTAGGATTCTGAAAAGCAAAAAGATAAAGGCTCCCTCCACCTCTCCAATTTCAAGAATAAACACCAATAAAACAATAAGCAAAATACCAAAAAACTCAGTATTTCTTCCTCGCAGATACACAATGCAGAAAGTCAAAGACAAGCTTTGTCACGCACCTTGGCGAACCCTCTGTCTGATCCGCTACACAAACTTTCCTGCTTCCATTTCCTTTTGGATTCGAAATTTGCTTGAATTCGCAAAATTTTTAAAAACCTTTTCGAAAGATATGTAGGTGACTTTGCAGCAATATTTTATTTTGTTAAAATGTTCCGAATCGAATTTTAAAACTACCACTTTTCCTCCCAAGCTCAATTGCCTTTGTAGACAAAGATCTATCAAAGGTTTTCCCGGAAACCAGTAAAACTCCTCGTGGAATAGTGTTTTCATGTAAGAAAAATGGTTTCCCGATCCCTCAACAGATTTCAATTCACGAAATACCTGTTTTTTTGCTGATGACTAGATTGATGCGTGGTGAGAATTGTTCTCGAATTCTCTTTGAAATTCTGCAGCGAAGACTTAATCGGGTTCCAACCTTTCTGCTCAATAATCCAGCCAGGTCTGGAGCCCAGCCCCGTAAATTAATCGTGCCAGGACATAGGGTTGAAAGCATGATTCTGTATGCACTACGTGTTGCAACACCGGTTGTCTCTAACCGCGGACCGGAATCTCGCTCCGCTATAGATAGTGGATCCACCAAATGTCTGCGCTTCCCGTTGTCATCATGGAGATGAATAATTGTGGAGCTCGGCTCCACCAACATGGCTCGTTTATGGAACAAGGAAAGGTTGGAACGCATTGAAGGCAGCAGACACACTCAAAAAGGTATCGATTTTATGTCATAAATCGAAGGTTTGAAGTTAGTAGTATGGAAAACTAACGAAAAAACCGACGAAAACTGCATGCAAATGCAGGAATAACGGCTGTTTTTGTTATGGGGTAAAATTGTACGAGTTATGCCCGAGCGGTTGAAATAGCTAATATTAACGATGAAACGGTTGGAATTGCGAAGCCGATAGACTCTTACAGTCTGTTCTGGAACTCTCACCTCGTTGGAAGCTTCAAAAACCAGCCGAAGTGACCGTATTCGTATATTGAGGGGGCGGGGTTGAAAGCTCATGGGCGTGGCTGACGAAATTTTTTGACTCAAATTTAGTAGTTTTCACTCGTTTTTGACGCTTCCAACAGCGCGAGCCTTTTACTAGGGGCCATACGACCCAAGTAGCGTAATTATCTCCACAACTTTTTCGAGCAGTTCTGCTGCCTTTAATTTGTTTGAGCCGGTCGGCTTGAAAAGCGGAGGTCAATCGTATGGGAATCTCGTTATCAACAACTCTATTTCGCCATAACTGACCCCTCTGCTGCTAACTACGCCCGGCTGGGAATTTCAGGAAAAAGTTCCACCGAAACTTGAAATTGGAAAGAACATCACATACTGAGAATGCAAAAAAAGTTTATTTTTGTAGCTACATATACTCTAGACAGCAAACATACATTCTCAGGCATATTTTGGCGCCGACCCGCATTTGGGGCCGCTTGACAGTTCGTCTCATTTTCTCGATCTCTGGGCAACTGCTGTTGCTGTTCGGGCGAACTGCAGGAGCCCGGACAGCAGAAACCGTGGCCCGGTAAGCAACAACAGTAGCTCAGACAGCAACAGAGTTCGATTCGCAGATTGAAAGAACGAGCCAAACTATCAGTTGGTTCGGTTTCAAGAATCGTCTTAGTTGTTCCCCCAATCGTATTTTCACGATTTGTTACGATTTTAGGTCGAAATTTCGTGAATCGTAAATCGTAAAAAAATTTCCAAAAACGCCCGTAATTCGTAATTACGCACAGCCCTGATCGATATGCATGCAATTCATTACAACACGACTGGTAAATTACTTGAAGCCTTCCATTAACTTACTTTCATGATTCTGAGCGATTGCCCATCCCTAGCAGAGACGAGCGGAATAAAAATATGAAAATTCGGAAATCGGTTTTCGGGCTTCAGAATAATTTTTCTTCTCGAGTTTCGGAAATCGGGTGCGAAACTCCTGAAAATGCTCGGAAATGTGGTTTTTGGAACGCGAAACGCGGAAAAATAAAAAAAAATCATCTGATCTTTTTTCGCGTCCCAGATGACCCGACAATTTCTCGTTCCGCGGACCTTTCTGCGGTTTTCGCAATGCGGAATGCCAAAATGCGCGAAACTGCGGGTTTCGGAACGCGAAACGCGGAGCTCCGCTCATCCCTGATCTCTAGTGAGATTCGAAGCCGCTGACGAATGCTGCCAGCCAGATTAGCGCGAGGGCGCGCAGACAGTGTGAACGAATGGAGGTCATGCGTGTCGAACCATCGCATTGATGGCCGGACAGCGGAATGCCCTGCTCGTCTCGCCGCGGGCAGAGACGGAGGGGACAGCCGTGTTCGTTTGTGATTTACCCCTTGACAATGCGCCTGTGTGCCTTCAGGGCATCGAAAAATATCCAGCCTCGGGATCGCATCTTGTAAGTAGCCTAAAAATGCACACTCATGGACGAAGTTTCAAGAGATATCGCAGTGAACAACGCTCTTCCAGACCAGTTAAGTATCCATAGTTTCGCAACCTTGCAAAAATTTAGGCTTCTGACGGGGTTGAGCTTGTGAAACCAGAATTTTCGATCATACGCGCTCGGTCGTAGCTAGTCGGCTCTACTTATCCAAAACAGCTTGAACATTTGATCAATTAAACTATGTGTAGTACTGAAAAAGTTTTGCATTTAAAGAATATGTGATAGTACCTCTCAAAAGGAATGTCATCTGTGGTATTAATCATATTCATTCAAGCCTCTCGGTCACGAGGGTACCAACAGCAGTTCGCTCGGTGAAGATGCCTCCAGTGTACGTCTCCAGATTACCCAAATGCGAGAGGTGAGTTTGCGAAGTTTTTGCTTCTAGCAATGTAAATGCACTCGTGTTGGCTTATTGACTGGGATAATAATTCCAATAGTAATGCCTCTTCACACATCGGTGGGGAAGTTCTATATAACGACGACGGAATTTCTCTCGATATTCGGGGGGGGGGGGACGAATGAGACCTCCCGACAGCGCAGTAATAGGGGAAGTTCCCACAGCAGATCTTCGCTTGTTCTCTCGAGTGCAGGTCTTCCTCATGATGTCTTCCTCATGACCTAATATCCATTGCCTTCATTGATTCATCAAAAATCAGTTCGCCAAAACTAGCTGCTTTTGACAATTCCCTGTACTTAAAATGCTGAACTTGGGACAAAATCAATGAGGTTTCTCATCAGGTAACAGAGAAACTTCTTTTCTTCCTTGAAATCCAAACAGAGACACCCTACAGATTCTTTGAGGCCCCCGTTAGACTTGATCGAAAAACCGAGTCTGGGCGGAAATCCGATCTCGGGTGCATTGGCCAGGCCCGTGTGCGCGTGTGTGCAACACCAGTATTGACTGAGTGGATTGGGGATACAAGCAGACGGACTCTTTGGATGAATTTTCTGCACCCGCCTGTCACTAGTTCGGTGCGTTTCGACCGGGTGGGACTCAGTCGATCGACCAGCTCTGACGGGGGCCTAAGACACCCCGCTATCCCCACGAATTGCGAAGCGCGGGACCACCTCGATACTGTACTTTAGATTAGATTAGATTTATTACGACATATAAGACCTCATGAGAACAAAAAAGGGAATAAATTACAATAATTCTGCGATACTGCAAACGGAACACGTAATGAACAAGTAGATGCAATACCCACCCTAAGTTTTGGTAAAAAGGCGAAAAAAAAACGCGGAAAATCGTTTTTTTTCGTCTTTTGATCATAACTCTCTTCAAAGTGGACGATTTTCAAACTTGAAGACACTTTTGGAATCAGCATCGATTCCTCTTTCTTTTCGATCAATACATGGCTTACTCTGAAACAAGTCATATAGGGTTGACTCAATCAATCGAGTGGGTGAAAAGTGGGTCAAATGTGGGACTGAGTGTACTCTAGTTTATTTGAATTTTCGACTTTTTTCATTTTACAAATTTTATTTTTTTTATATTTTTATTTTTTTCTGAATTTAATCTCACTTCTCTTCTAGGTATTATTTATTAACTACTCATTTAGTTACTTGCTTGAAACTTTTTGGCTCCTAACTATTTTGGCTTTTCTACTGGTATTTAATACTCATTTTAATTTGGTTTATTTGATTTTTATATGAATTTTCACTGTAATTTGAATACTTATATTATCCAATTTGATCAACATAACTATCGCTTTATCTGAAAAATGGTTTTGATAACAATAAAAATAATATTCGGAGATGAATCGTTTCAACTGTGACTTCAGACAAACAATTCATAACATTAAAAACCTCTAGTCTTCGATGTAGGAGCAAATTCACGTTTCAATTGTTTGTGTCAATACTGAAAATTTCTTGGAGTTTTCATTTTCAAAATTCGAAAATACCATTCGTCGCCCTGTTTTCTAGAATGTTTTCAAGTTTGTGAAAACATTCATTTTTTGGAATAGGTATGACATATTTCGCCCTTTCACGAAGTTGAAAATTTATAGGAATGTGGAGAGAACCCTCTGTACTATCTTTGTTGTTGCGGGAAAGAATTTCTTTTAGTACTCGCTTTTGAAATCTCCTTGCAATCGGTGAGTGAATAATTGGTCGCAGACCACCCAGCTGCCAGGGCGCGCGGCCGCGGCGCGTCACCGCACTGATGTATCCACCTAGCGAAAGTTGTGACTCAACCAATTGACCGCTCTTCGACAAATGCAGAGAGCAATCATTCATTACAAGGAATAGTGATGGATCCTCGCTATGTTTTTTCGCGCTTGCACCCTCGAATACAGCTGTTCCAAGAAAGATTATCAGGTACGTTGATTCAATTAACAATCAGATGAGTTGTGTGAACACAAAAAATCCCGTGCATCAATCGTCGAATTCGAAGACATTCGCGCTGTGAGTGGGCGACGCAGACGACCCAAGCAGACCATCTTCGGATAGAGCGGCGTGAGACGTTTCAGCAGCGACTGTGGTTCCCTTTACCCTGCGCACTCTTCCATTCAGGGCTTTCTTCACGCTCTGCCAAACGCTGTTTCTCGCATTTTGCGAGACGTTGAAATATTTGTAGACTGCCTGATAGTCCGGACGTCCGGAAACTTTCAGTTCGGACGTTGTACAACACCGCTCGTAGGATTTGGTCATAAGGCGCGCGAGGTCGGGTTTTAGCGTCTTGTTCGCCTTTTCTGTTTAACTCGCTTCAAAGCCAACTCTGAGAGGAACTCGGGCAGCGGTTACTGTATTTACCTTTTGGTGGAGGAGAAGGCTCGGCGTCCAGTGTGTGCGTCCTCCTGGCTCCCACCACAGCCTCTGCAACGCGCTCGCTGTCAGTGGCCTCGCCGACTACCGTACTGCCTCTCTTCAGCACACCCTCGGTTTTGCACACTGCTATTCGCGCTTTCTCTCCCATCATTGTCAGCAGCGGTGATTTTGGCCGGTCCCTCTGCCGGCAATCCATTCGCTGTCCACGTTCCAATGCCACAGAAGGTGTGCCTATCAGGGATGTGCGGCAAACGATTTTGATATTTCGGCAAATGGCAATCGGCAAGAAAATCACAAAAATGGCCGGCAAACGGCAAAAACCTCATCCTTTAGGTTGACCCAAAAGATATTCACATGTTCCGCTCTAATTTCCCCCTTTTTTCCAATACTCTTGTCAACATTTTGATAATTCCAATTCAAGGGAGTAGCTCCATTTCAAGGCATCAGATGAACAAAAACAAGACATGTGGGACATCGTGAAAAACAAGGAACTCGCCGCTGCAGCTTCGCGAGGAAGCGGCTCCGGCTCCTAGAGGCACCGAAGCGGCACTATCGCGGAGTCATAGCGGCAGTGTCATGCCGCCCCTGCGATAGTTCCGCTGCGGCTCCGCGGTAGCGCCGATGCGGCTCCGTGGTAGTGAAGCTGCGGCTCCGTTATGGTGCCGCTGCCGCTCTGCGATCGGTGGCTGCGCTCTGACAAAAATAGGGCCGACTGCGAGTAACTCATATAAAATGAGTCATAATACAACTGGGTGGGCCCACGAACAAAAATACACACCTGCAGTGCTTACGTCCTCTATCTGATATAGACAGAGGGTATCCTCGTTAGCGACCTAGCAGATCCGGGATGTAGGTCAAATTTAGGCTATTGAACCAGCAACAATCTCGTTTTACAATACAGAAAGTGAATTGTAGTCGACGCGGGGTCGCTTATGCATCCTCGCGGAGTTCGCACGGTTCTAACGCGGAACTGCCCCGGTACTGGCAATTTCGCGGCGTTGTCGACCCTCAAGACACTGCAACAGAATCTCCACGGCCCAGTAATCATCACGGAGCTGCTGCGGTACTACCGTGGAACTATATCGGCACAATGGAGGGTCGCGGTACAGGCTATAAAACGACGAAATTCACATGGTTTCTACGCGTGCTGGTGCGGAGCGGAGGTTAGAGACAGTGAGAGAGCGGAGAGTAGACGGAGGCCCAGGCGTCGCGCGCACCGCTTGCGCCTCGAATGATGTGAATTACGCCGTTTTATAGAGGGTACTTTCCTGGCACCGCCGCGGCATGCTTTCTGAGAGTCCGTGGCCCACGTGCGTCGCACAAATGCTTTTGTGTCGCACAGGTGCTTCCTGCCTCTTTTAGCTACACTAGAATCTGTCGAAACTCTGGAACAGAAACTAAAGCACATTTTGGAATTGCACTGTCTACTGCACTACATCCGACGAGGTAAATACTTTCCTTCTGGTCATCCATCAGTTTTTGAGTCCTAGCAGATCAATCGATGGCAGCTCACAGCGTCAATGAATAGAGGGTGGGAGGGGGCTGAGAACCCCTGAGGCCTATACTCACGACCATGAAGGCACGGTGGACCCAGATAATGAAACACCGCTTTTCCTTCTATAGCATACCATAAACGCCGCTACGCAGTGTAATGTGATGCGTGCGATTAAGACAAAGCGCTGTTCATAGAGGCTCCCAGGAGGGCTTAGGGGTGGTTTACACTATGCGTATCTAGTAGCTCATAACGTGGCATGCGAGTGCGTAGTTTCAGCAATGTCTGGTCCTTTCCTTGAATATCGTCAAATAAAAATCTCGCGTTTAGCTGCAGTTCACCGCGGACTTACCGCTAGTTAACTCGCGTTTTCAAATCCATTTACTGCCCCCCCCCCAGATGAGTCAAAACTACGGATAACCGTTAAGCGAACAGCGGATAATCAGATTACCCCTAGTGCCTACATGACCGCGATCATAGGCGGCATTTCCTTTCAATGTTTTGCCGAGTTTTGCCGGAAAAATAACAAAAATTTCGGCAAACGCCAAACGGCAAAAAAGTCCCAAAAATGGCCGGCAAACGACAAACGGCAAACGGCAATTGCCGCCCATCCTGGTGCCTATCACCCCCTCAAATCAAGGACATCGTAAATATCAGAAATGGGTAAAAAGGATATATATATATATATATATATATATATATATATATATATATATATATATATATATATATATATATATATATATATATATATATATATATATATATATATATATATATATATATATATATATATATATATATATATATATATATATATATATATATATATATATATATATATATATAAACTCCCAGGTTTCAAAACACTGTAAACAGAATGGTCAAACTGAACACTGATTTCAGATGTGGTGTTTCAAAGGCAGTGTTTACGATAAAAATCGTTTTTCTGTTCCCCCACCTATCTTGAAAACGGCCCCATGCTGATTCCAATGATGTCTCTGAAATCGTACAAGATCTTCTGGGAGCGGAGTTATGGTCCCACAAAAATTGAGCTAAGGAAACATGATGGGCGAGTTGTCCGAGGCTTGTAACTTCCGTCTTTTGCGGCCGATCTATGCGAGCTGACCTCAGTAAAGAGAGAAGTTGAGAATGAAGGAAAGAACGGGGCTAACGATTGGAAATCATCGCTCATCTCACGATCTAGAGCATTCATTTGTTCACGTCGGTGGGCGTGTGTTGCGCTTTTGGGGTTTGCCTTGTTCTCGAAGTAGCAACTTCGGGCTTTTTTGGAGCTTCTCCTGGCTAGTTTTCATGCGTTCTTCCGACGTCAACATTACAGTGTGCCCCTCCACTACCCATTCCTAGTGGAAACTGAAACACATTTTTTATCGTGAACACTGCCTTTAAGAGCGAATATGCTTAGGCAAATTCGCTGTTTTTTCTTTCTAATCACGACATCTAAGGCATTTTTTGCAGTTGATTGCTCCGTAAAGCACTGCTACGTGAAATCAGGAGATTTTCCGTCTTCGTTGAAGGGCCAAACATCCCGCCAAGCTCCATCTTTGGGGCGGTATATCCATGAGGGGAGCAACAGAATTGGCAATCTTTCCCGGCGAAAGCAGGACGATTAGTGAGATGTACTGCCAGATTCTTGAACGCTGCTATCTCCCATTTCAGCAGCAGATTTATAATGGTGAGGCTTTTCGAGTTTTTGAACAAAACCACCTCCGGAAATGATTGGATGCCAGTTTAGGATACGGTGTACTGGTGCAAGACAACGCCCCAACTCACAAGAGCGCCTTCACAGTCGGGCGCTTGGCAACTTGGGGAGTGAACGTTTTGGACTGGCCTTTTATAAAATTGAGAAAATGAAAAATACCATATTCCAATCAGATTACCCGTATTTAATCAATTTACGCCCGCATTTTTCGAAGAGCGGTCAATTGGTTGAGTCACAACTTTCGCTAGGTGGATACATCAGTGCGGTGACGCGCCGCGGCCGCGCGCCCTGGAAGCTGGGTTGTCTGCGACCAATTATTCACTCACCGATCGCAAGGAGATTTCAAAAGCGAGTACTAAAAGAAATTCTCTCCCGCAACAACAAAGATAGTACAGAGGGTTCTCTCCACATTCCTATAAATTTTCAACTTCGTGAAAGGGCGAAATATGTCATACCTATTCCAAAGAATAACTATTTTCACAAACTTGAAAACATTCTAGAAATCAGGGCGACGAATGGTATTTTGAGATTTTGAAAATGAAAACTCCAAGAAATTTTCAGTATTGACACAAACAATTGAAACAAGAATTTGCTCCTACATTGAAGACTAGAGGTTTTTAGTGTTATGAATTGTTTGTCTGGAGTCACAGTTGAAACGATTCATATCCGACTAATATTTTATAGTTGTCATCAAAACCATTCTTCAGATAAAACGATAGTTATATTAATCAAATTGAATTTTAAAAGTATTCTAATTAAAGTGAAAATTCATATAAAAAGTCAAATAAACCAAATTAAAATGAGTATCAAATATCAATAGAAAAACCAAAATAGTTAAGAACCAAAATGTTCCAAGCCAGTAACTAAATGAGTAGTTAATAAATAATACCTAGAGGAGAAGTGAGATTAAATTTAGAAAAAATTAAAAATATAAAAAAAATTTGTAAAATGAAAAAAAGTCGAAAATTCAAATAAACTAGAGTACACCCAGTCCCACATTTCACATTTTTTTCTTATATTGACTACCTTTTCACCCACTCGATTGATTGTGCCAACTCTATATGCCTTGTTTCAGAGTAAGCCATGTGTTGATCCAAAAGAAAGAGGGATCGGTGCTGATTTCAAAAGTGTCTCCAAGTTCGAAAATCGTCCACTTTGAAGAGAGTTATGATCAAAAGACGAAAAAAGCGATTTTCCGCGTTTTTTTTCGCCTTTTTACCAAAACTTAGGGTGGGTATTGTAGTAAATGAAGAAAAATCCTTCCAATTAATTGCTTTCTAGGAAACCTGTTACTCACGCATCACTAATTGCTGAGCAACTTGGCATCAGCGAAACGTTTGAAACACCGGAAGGTGTTTTTATGTGCAGTGTTCTGCATCAACTGGCTGTAAACATTTGCTGCTCTATTAGCAAAAGCATGAGCCGCTATGTTAGATCTTGCTCGAGGTGTGAAAACCTTATACTGTTCTACTCACCGCCTATGAGGATGTTCGCGTAAGAATTGAGATGGATCGGAACAATTTTTTTGCGGTTTTTTCAATTGACATATTTAGGTCGCTAGAACAGTCCAGCTGCTCACTTCTAGAATTTTCAAAATAAAATTTCGTGAAAGTTATAAATTTCCAAAGTTGAGCATTTTTTGCACATTCCTTTGCCTAGATCTTCAATTAAAACGAATTCCTTTGATGTAAAGGTTTTATTATAGATGAGGAGTCGATTGGCATTATCTGAATTGAAGAAAAACCTCAAAAGATGCGCCGTAGTAGTTTCGGTCTATAAAATTATAAAATGGGAAATTGAAAGATACAAACAACCTCATTCTTTCGATCGAATTACGCGCACAGTCGATCGAATTACGCGCAAGGGGGGGGCGCCCTTTGAGCAAGAGGCCGTCTGTGTATTCAATCGCTCACAAAATGGCTGCTGTAGCAATTGACCACAGAAAATCGATTGGAATGAAATTCTCAAAAGACTATGTCATCACTTTAACATCATGAAATTGTACCTTTGGTGCACGAAAAGCCCTTTTTTGATTTGGTATACCTACGAAGAACAAAGCTAAGGTGTTCATTACACGCCTGGTGATCAGGTGCCCAGATAGATTAGCTGCCTTCTGAACTTCGGTTCAGCTTCGGAATAGTCGACGGTACAATTTTGCGTATCCTTCTGCAGTAGAGTGGCCAGACGTGGAGTGATCCTGGATATGTTTTCGAGTGATTTCTTTTTCTAATTGCTGAGACAGCACCACGAACTCTCCACCCTTGTCGCTGACGCCTATTCTCACCGCTCCGGGTACTGTGAGATCCTTGATTTCTCGCGAACTACATACTCTTTTGCTGAACGTTAAAATTGCAATCATTGCGTTTTCCTGTAAAACGTCTAATAGTAACAATAGCAAAGAGGTAGAAAAAGAAAGCGAAACTTTGCATCTGCTGCGCTATCGGGCTCCTGAGGTCGAGAAAATTGCTGGGTAATGGTGGGGGCGTTACCAGCACCCTGAAGCCCCTTTCATAGCAGGTCGCATCGACTAGTAGCTGCACTGCCAAGAGTTAGACCTAGTTCGTACTACCCGCGACGCGCGACAGCGACAGTGAATTTGAACCATATCGATTTTCTGTAGATAGCTATCCCAAGCACGATGTCGCGTCGCCCATCGCGGGAAGTATGCACTAGGCCTTAAATATCCATTGCGGGTACAGTTCTTGCACTGGTTCGCGACGGGTTGGAACAGTTGGCAGTTTCGGTGGCGATCGCTTAGCGATTTAGGTATCTCATAGCTGGTCGAAGAAACCTACTTGATTTTGTTAAGTTGCTTCCATGATGGAAGCGATTCGTATAGTCGAAGCGACTAGGTCGTGATGTTTCGTCAAGGCATAGGGTATTCGGCGCCAAACTGCAGACCCCACAAGCTTTTGGAGTGAAATTTTATTGTTTGCTCTACTATTATAGGCCTTGCATCCTTCTTGCATTCCTGGAGTTCTCCGCGTTCATTACTCTTGCGTTCCACCCCGGTTCAGTGGAATCTTTTCGATACAGAGTACATTAAAACACATGAGAACCACATCATCACCACTAACGAAACGTTCACAAAACATATTCTAGCTCCAGTAGAAATTATCGGAGAACTAGTAAATGATTGTTTTCAATCGATTGCTACTATTGTCAAGAATTGTCAAGAATATCTCTCGCTGAAAATGAGCCATAGTTGAGAAAACTGCTTTTTTATATTCCCGCTGTGCCGTCCGTAGTTTTCCTTTTTTTTACGCGAAATTGCGTCCGCCCGAGCGATTTCAAATCGCTAGATGAAACGATCTCAAGTCGCGGCACCGAGCGATTCGAGATCGTTGCAGTGTCGTTGGTCGCTTCGACTTCAATGAAATGGGCTTTACCAGTAGAACGCGCATCGGTTTCGGCCCGTCCTCGGAGGCGATCTTGCAACGATTGGAAGCTGCCAACAATTTTACCTGAAACGTTGTCTCAGATGGTCGTGGGGTTGTAATGGAGCACAATAGGCTTTCACCTCGACGAGGATAGCAAGGACAGCACAAGGGGACGAGCTGCTGCTCGAGCAGCGCGTGCTGCCTTTGTGCTGCACTTAGCAGCACGTGCTGCCCTCGTCCTCAATTTGTCGCCTCAGCTGCTGCTGTCTGCTGTAGCCAGAGTTGTGTGATAACGTTGCTCAAAGTATTCCATTTTTTAAATTTACAATCAGCATGGAGAGCTCTTTGTTACAAACTTACACGTACAAACATCTGGATAGCTATATGTCAATTCACCTTTTCTCTTTTTTTCCGCAAACAAGGTGTATATAATTGAGCAATCAAACGGTCTTCATCTCAGACGATCGTGGGCTGTTATGGAGGACAACTAACTATCACTTTTACTAGAATAGCGAGAGCAGCACAAGAGAACGAGCTGCTCGAGGAGCACGTGCTGCCCTCGTCCTCCATTCGTCGCCTCAGCTGCTGCTCTGTGTTGTGGCCAGCACAGTGTGGTAACACTGCTCAAAGTGGTCCCTCAGGTGACTACGACCATACTCATTATCAGCATGGAAAGTTCTTTCCCTTTAGGAGCATGAATGTTTCTCCCTGAGAAGTTGTATAGAGTTTACACAACCCATCGATCTCCATCCGTATAACACGGGATACCTTGAAAGCAGTGTCCACGATTAAAACAGTTCGGATATTCAACGTAAATCGAAAGAACCGGGGCTCACTGCATCAGTAATGCTGAAAAAACGACTAAGAACGATCACAAAATAGCGCTATACGGACCTTAACTTGAATGTCCGCTCACGTCACGCCCTTTTCCTCAATGGCTACCGATAGAAGTGTCTAACTGAAATTCGGACTATAAGAAGGGAACCGATTATCAAGTAAGGTAAGTTTTGTTGAGCGGAGTGGGTTGTAACCTCCTGTATGTACCACGTTGTCCAATAATTCTTATCCGAAAATTTCACCATTTTTAATTTTTTTCAACTTTATTGAAAAACAAGTCTAATCAACAATATAATCACCACAGTTATCCACAACAGTGGCCCATCGATTGGGCAGGTCGCCGATGCCCTTCGCCCAGAACTCCGGGGGCTGCGACTCGAAGAAGTCCGCGATGTCGGATTTGAGGTTGTCGTAGTTGGTGAATTTTCTTCCAGCCAAATGGTGCTTCAGCGCGCGGAACAAGTGGTAGTCGGAGGGGGCGAGGTCCGGGGAATACGGCGGATGGGCAGCCGTCTCCCAGCCGAGCGTCGCCAACTTCTGCTGGGTCTCCTTCGCCACGTGGGGGCGCGCGTTGTCGTGCAGCAGGTGGACCGAGGCCCGTCGGGGACGCTTTTCTCGGATGGCGGCGGCTAGGTTCTCGAGCTGATCGGTGTAGATGGAGGCGGTGACCGTCCTGCTTTGCGGGAGCAGCTCGAAGTACAGCATGCCCTTGGTGTCCCACCAGCAGCAGAGCATGATCTTCGGACAAGAATTATTGGACAACCTGGTATGTTCTCAGGCAAACTGGGGCGTCGACAACAGGTTGATAGGTTGTCATCTCATAAACCGCTTCCTGTTGACAAGTCAAATCGCGCGTGTTGTCAGCCTGAGACCTGCCCGTCGCCCAGCGACGTCCGCCTGTTGTCGAGCTGTTGACAATTCGATGTGTCGCGTTTAGCGGCCTATTTAGCAGCAGTTCACATTCTACAGGACTGTTTCATCTAGCTTAGGTACTACTCTACACCAACACGCGTCGCGGTCGGCACACCGGCACGCGTCGCGGTCGGCATTCCGACACGCGTCGCAATCGGCACTCCAACACGCGTCACGGTCGGCACTCCGACACGCATCGCGGCTGGGTCGCCCAGCTTCCACTGGGGTCACCACCTGATTGGCAGGCCCTCTGGATTCTGGGCGGGGCCAATGTACCGCAAACTTGGGTAATCGAACCGGCTGCGCTCTCATCATTCACAGCATGCCTGAAAAATGCGTCGTATATTACCCTTGTATCTAGAGCGTTAGCTGTGCAACAAACAGCTCGACATCGACGAGATCATAACTCGCGGCCGTAATTGCTGTGCAACAGCTCGACATCGACCAGAGCATAACTCGCGGCCACGGCCCCGCCGAATATCGGCGCGTTGGCCAGCGGTGACTCATGGTGGGCGGATCAACCTGTTGTCGACGCCCCAGTTTGCCAGAGTTGTTACCTCTAAGGCCGGGTTTACAGTAGTCTGGTGGGCTTGGCGTGAGCGGAACACTAAGATTTGGTGCCCCGCACAGGCCTTTTTGTGCTTGTTCATAGCCGTTTTGGCCAACATTGCTGGTGTTTTCGAATTTCCGGATCAGTGAGTGCATCTGAATGGTTTCTGCACACCTTCCCCGTTGTACACTTTTTCGACAGTCCTGTTATCAGGTCGACTGTTCCAATATCTGCAGCTCGCAAAAAACAATAGAGAGAGTTGAAGTCAAACGATTCCTACTCGTGAATCTGCAGCAAAGGTTCGTCAATTCAATGCCAGTTTGTCTTCGAGTTAAGACCGGACGCCGCCCGGTCGCCGTCGACCAAGACACGCTGCCATCCAATCTCCAAATGGCCGCGACCTGACGCTACTAACTGCCAACTGCTCGAAGCCGTTTTTCAACACATCCTGTTCATCTCCGACTGGTCGCCCTTCTATTACTCTATCGTTGGCTAAACGTGCGGTGGCGGCCAACCCATTGCGCGGAGAGCTAACTTTTATCAGAGCGCGACCTCTTTAAACGTAGTACTTTTATGCAAGATTCTTATTTTCGTTGCGTCGAGTCTTAAAAAAAATTCTGGTATTTTTTTTGATTATCAAATCAAACGCCGTTTCAGTTTGGAGTAAAGGTCATTTTAGAATGGCAAACTCGAGAAAAATAGTTCCTTGCGAGCAGTTTGAACGGTTCAGCTCGGCTAAAACCAGATGAGTTATTCTGGGAAAAGGGATGAGTCGTCATTCTCATCGGGTGGTGGTTTTGTGAAATCAGCCGAAAATTCGAGAGGTGTTCGGCTCTTCTAAAATAATTTATTTAGCGTGTTCTTCCAGATTTGCACAATTTGCCTTTTTTCCCTTTTTTTAAAAATCACCTTCTCACTCTGAAATGCGTTTCCATGAACTCAAACCTTACTGGAACCAATTGTTTTGGTTTTGGACGGAGACTTGTATTTTTCAAATGCTGAGCGGCGATGGTTTGCCGAAATTTAAGCGAGATGGAGAATACCTTTTCTTCACGAAAAGCACAATGCTCACAGAATTGAAAGCCGACAGTTCTCAAAAACAACTTTCCAATTAAATTAATAATTTGAACCCTTCCGAAAAATGTTTACGACAATAATTTATAAAGGAGAAAAAATTTTCAAGAAATTCTGAAATCGTTGTTTTTTGGAGGGGAAGAAATCACCATTCATAGGGAGATCAATGAATAGGTTTCGGTAGTGTAATGGTAACACTCTCGCTCGGAAAGCGTGCAGGCTACCTTGTGATAACTGATGAATAAACTGATATTCGACCTCCGTTTAACCCTGGACATTCCTCTAAACAGTGAGAATTTCAGCGACATTAGAATATTTTGAGAACTTCATTCTTGGAATATGTGGATATAACCTTTCTACAAAGAAAGCTATAATTCGTCTTTCAAAACGAGAGAAACAGATTATCACGCCTAACTCACATCTCTACAATCACGAAACCGAGTGAAAATCAATTCTTGTTCAAGGTATAGAGAAATTCTGTGTCAAGAAATGTTTTTGGAGACACTCACATTCACTACCGACCGGGGCCTGTGTTGAACGCCACTCGCAAAGTCGTGCCAGATACGAGGCCGTCTAGGGTGAGCGACAGCCCATTATTCCCTTCAACTGTGGCGAAGATCAATTGATATAATCAAGGTCAAATTAGCCATTGTAGTTATGGATGAGCCTCAATAAGGTCTCTATTTTGGATAGGTCGAACCAACGCTGCTGCTGAGCTCGACATATCCCCTGCGGGAGAAAGGTTATGAGAGGGAAAAGAAAGATCATAAATGAAGAGCAGCAACATGCGCCATGAAGAGCAGCAACTGGGGAAGAACAGCGGCAGTTGGGGCCACAATTAGCAGCAGCAGTTGTGGTCTCAATCAGGTGCAGCAGTTGGGGAGACGACTGTAGCAGCACGTGAGGCCACTATACAGAGCAGCTGTTGGGGCAGTGAGCGGAGCAAGAGGACACGACGTACTGTTCTGTGCAGCAGTTGGGGGAACGAAAGGGACTTACACCTCAACGGGTAACTGCGTTAGTAATCCCCTCGTGCTGCCTTACTAATGCGCGAGTATCTGATATACAAAGGTTTTGATTGGGAGCAAAACTAGAAGGACCAAGGGAATTACCGTGAAGCGAACTTCCATTGTTCTTCCCCACCCATCAACTGTTTCGAACGTCCTTCGTTGTGATTAATTCGAGGGTAGAACGGTGAAATGTCTCCTTTCTCACAGTTCCTCCCTAGGCCGAGTGATAACGATCAAATCAAATCGATTCTCCTCGCGATCTTCCTGCGAGATGTGAGCTAATATACAATTTCGGAATATATTTCAGCGTTCTGCTCGGCTGATATCAGAGTATAATAAGAAACTTGATGACTTGCGGCGATAAAATTCCCTTCTCATCGAGGCATTGCAACATTCCCCACCCGAGGTATGCTTACATTGGGATAATCACGCGGGTGGTCACAGGCTGTGGCAACGACAATATACAGGTCGATCACCCTCCTCCCAAATCCGTTGTGTTCAGCCCCCTCGCCCTGTGAATGAAGAAGGCTGTGGGGGAAGGGGGAGGTGGATACATCAACCCTAAAACTTTCTAACGTGGTGGTTTATTAGTTTATTAGTATTGTGGCCGAACCAGAAATGAGTCTATAAAAATTATGAAATTTTGGAACTCGGGTTTGGACATGGAATTTTTTTCCTCGGTTTTGGAAATCGCGTGCGAAGCGCCCAGAATCGCGCGGAATGCGGTTTTTGGAGAAGTCATGAGATTGTTGATTACCTGATTGTAGGTCGATAGGCCCGAAATTTCCACTTTCCGCAGCAGTCTAAGCGGTTTTCGGAGCGCGGGATGCCAAAAACGCGCGAAACAGGGGATTCCGCTTATCCCTGGGCCGAGTGTGGGACTTTCGCAGTGCGTGAGAACTTCTCCTAGCTTCCGTCGAAAGTGATAGTGAAAGTGATAGCTGTTTTCTGCTTAATAAGATGCAATTCATCTTGCACTCATGGTGCACAATCGACATAGAAAAAACATCAAACGAAGCGGTCGACCATCGACTCAACCACAAAATGTAGGAAATCACGAAACAATCCATGAACGAAACTTTCCGTAGATCGACTTGAGGACAAAAAAACGTGAAACGTAAGAGAACGAAAAACGGGAAATAAAGGACAGTCTGAGCTTCTACTTCTTGCCAGAAAGGAAAAAAATTGCTGCGACCTTGATCAAAGGGAAGATAAGTTTTTGAAACTGTATGTAGCACAAACGATTCCCTTTCCAGTGTATTGTATTTTAAAACGTGTATCCGCTGCAACTGATCTCAGAAGAAAAGTAGGTAGACGTAGAATAGAGAGGATACGGTCAGCCTGGGCGATGCGGTCGCTGTTGCGGAGTTTGGCTCTATGTTTATTGTTCATTTGCAGCAGCGGCCGTGTCAAGACGTGAATTGCACAAAATTGCGGTGTGGTGCCTATAATAAAAACGCTACTGCAGTCAGGGTGTGTTGCGTTAAAGGCAGTGTTCACGATAAATCTCGTTCTCGAGGTCTCGGTGTGAAACACTAAGTTGGCAGGTGCTGTAGAGAATAGGGTCGAAAAAAGCAACGAAAACTAGCCAGAAATAAATACAAACGGCTTTGAAAGCTCTCCCGATGCGCCTACCTATCCCGGTCCGCCCCCCAATCGGACGAGCTTGTGGCGCCGCTCACGTTTCGATGGCAAATTGCCAAGCAACTCTGCCGCAGTAAGCAGTATCGATTCTCGCAGATTTCGCGATTAGCGCGCGCTTGCCGAAATCAGCAGGGCCCATGATTCTCGTCCACGCCCTGAATTTAGAAACCGTTACTTTGACTTATTCTGCACGTTTTTCTTCCCTGTTTCTTCACTATTAGTTACCTCATGACCAAGCAATCCCATTTTTGGTCGAACTCGAGTGCGATATTCATTGTGATCACTGCCTTCAAGTCCGAATAGGGGTGATGTAGGCGCAATCGGCTCACACTATCTGCCTAGATAGTGTGACCCGAGACCGGGGGAGGGAAAAGAGGACCTCCTACTCTGCATTAATTTATGAGAAGTTTCTCTTTAACTTGGTGTCTGGAAACCAAAAGCAGCTCAAATTGTTCTGATGCTAAATCGCGAAATTGTGTTATCAGATGATTCGCTTATTATTGAGAGTTATCAGACCAAAAATTACGATGCACAAGTATGCTCTGTGTAATTCAAGTGAGAAGGTGCGACGCTGATTGGCGGGAAAATTCGCACGCATGACAGCGATGAGAAGATGACCATCGATTGAATGATTTCGCTTCCAAATGTTGAGTGCGGTAAAGTGTGTCCGAACGATAGCGACGAACCATGCGGCCGGCGTGCGTGGCAGGCGTCTGTCGCGTTCGCCGCTCTTGGACGAGCATGCGAAACGACGGCGAGCCTCCCCCCGCAGCCATTGACCAGGAGCGGGGCTGGCAGCAAGCAAACTGCGCCGATCAATGAGCTCTGCTGCTGAAGAGGAGGGGGGAATGGGTGGCAGCCGTTCGAACACTCGTCCGTGAGCGGCGCTCGAGACGGTTGCCTGCCACGCACGCCGGCCGCATGGTTCGCCATTCTCGTTCGGACACACTTAACGACCCCGTTTGACTACCATCCTGTTCGGCATTTTGACACCTACTTGCAGCGTTTGAGAGTCTTCCAAATAGAAGTGCCAGTTAGGCATCATGTAGCCCGTGAGCCATGTGCTGCGCCACTTCAAACTAAATAGCATCTAGCGAGGAAATTGGCACTTCTACATAAATTCATTAAAACGACTAATAGATTCAATTTCATTAAACAATAAAGAACTCGATTTTAGCTTGCGGAGTCATGTGAGGAACCGAGAAGAATCAAAGTGGACTATGTGGAAAGCAGTTTTTCTGAAAATCTCCGATCATCGTCGGCCGAGCCTCGTCTGAAGCAGTTATTGGCATTTCTTTCTTCTCTGCGAGATGAAATCACAGAGTTCAAGTCAAAACGTGACAGAATTATCGGAAATGCGAGAAAGTACGCGGCGTCGGGCGATGAAACGTCGCTCCTCTCCATTAATGATCTCCTCCGCATGAATGTGGAGAATAATGAGGGCGATCTGTCAATGATAGAAATACTGTTTGATAGGTTGGTTGAGGACGACCAAATGGTTGACTATACGACGGTCGGTTCTCAAGGGTCTGATAGTAACAACACATTCCAAACCGCTTCTTCGTCAGAGCCGTGGGAATATTATAGCAGATCGAAGCAGTTGCACCAGGAACTCAATGAACTCCTCATCTCAGAAAGAAGGAATCACGAAGAGAATATATCGTCGATGAGGACGATCATTGATGAGGAAAAACATAGGAGTGAGACTGTTCAGTCGGCTCTAAACGCCATGTCTCAAAAATGCTCTGATCTAAACGCCGAACTCGAATGTATGACTTGTAAATGTAACAGTGTTGTTGCAGAACTTGAAGCAGCGAGAGCGCAGAATATGACAGTCAGCCAGCAGGCAATGGTTTTCGAGCTTGAAGTTGCACGATTGAAAATTTTAACGCAAAGCATTGAAGATGAGAGGTCCATTTTAAAAATGGAGAACTTCGAGCTTGTCGAGAAAATGAGAAATTTTCAAGTTGACATCGAGAATCTGCATGCTGTGGAATTCGAAAGCAAGCGTCGTTGTGAGGAACTCGAACTTCGGTGTGAATCGCTCGAGAGTTCGTTTGCAAATGAACGAGATGATTACGTGAAGGAGATCGACGATCTTCGAAACTGCATTGGAGAGGACAGTGAAAGTAGTGAATCCGTATTGAGCGATCCTAAGGAGAAGCTGCAGCTGGAAAAGCAGAAGCGTAAATTCGCAATGGAGGAGTTGCGAAAGGAATTATCTCAGCTAAAGACACAAAACGATATCCTCGAGGAGGAAAAAGAAATGAAGTGTGGAGATCTTGCTTTGATGAAAGCCGATCTATGCACTGCTAATCAGGAACTGTCTCAAGCTAAGGAGGTGCTGGCGAATTACGACTTAAGAGGGCTCGAACTCCAGTCCACGCTAACCGAGGTACAATTGCAACTCGTAGCGTGTCAGAAAGAGGTGAGTATTCGTTCACTTTCTAAGTTGTTTATTGAGCTTGCATGCTAAACTGGATTATACAACTAACTAAACGAAATACGACGCTGAAGGAAAAAAAAACGAAATAATGGGAGGAGAGAAACGAAAATTGGTAGAGTAAAAGAACAAGCTAAGCTGTAAACAAATAAGTGGAGACATCAGGCGGCAGGGGAGAGACATCAAGAAAGTGTGGCGGAGAAGGAGACGGCAGCATACGCGCGCGGCCGTATGCACAGAACGGAAATAAATTTTACTCCGAAATGGAGGATACGCATCGCATACTCGAAAATGGAGATAATGAGCATAAAGATTATCGATCAGACTATGTCGCATCACTTTGCCTTTGAAAATTACCCAAAGGATACTGGAAGTAATAGTGCAGCTGGTATGTAGAGCGGGACAGGAGAGGGGACGAGGGGCCGCGAGCGAACACAGCTCTCTCGTCTTTCTCCCTTTCCCTCTCTCTGCTTGGGGTTCATTGGGCCCTCTACCCGGGTTAGCACCGTCGCTGGAAGACTTCGAGCCTTTGTACCTTGCTTGCCCGCTAAGACCGTTAGAGAATCGCTACTTTCGCTGTACTCAGTTTGGAACTTCATCAACCGCCGGCGTTCGACAACATCCTGCCACCACTCGCCTAGGAAATCACCGCCTCCGCCACATCATCAGTATAAATAGATGACCCAGAAATTTCGAGAATATGGAAAAAAATATGCCATGATTCACAGCTGTCTTAAGAAATTGATCTGAGAACGTAAAACATTGAAATTAATAACTGTCTTGGTTTAGTGATGTTGCGCATTACTGGGCAACGGTTCGAGGGTCAAGCAAACCGTTGTCCAGTACCCCGGCGGAGCTACGTACCCCACCGTTTGATCACCAAATTTTTTGAAGATTTTTCTACTTCCTCCTAGGTTAAGATTTTCTTCAAAAATTTTGGAAGCGAGATTTTGAAAAAAATCATTCATTTATTTCAGTACTTTTTTTTACTTTTTTGCAATTTACGTTAGACTCCTTACCCTCTCGAGGAGTTTCGGGGTTGTCAGTTCAGTTTTTATTGAAGATAGCCTCCCAACTTCTTCCATTTTCGCCAAACATTTTAACGCCCCTCACCGTTTTCGATTTTTGCGCCAAAAATTTTTACATCCTCCATTGTCCCGCGGAACTGTAACCGCTTGGTCGTGTTCCTACGCTTGCCTGAACACCCCTGCGCCCTTGGTCTATTAGTAAAGTCTCTGGTGTGCCTGTGGCGTGCGACAGGTTTTGCCAGCCTATGTATACCTTAAGGCTTGAGCAATTGTTATACCGCACTATTCGGGACTGTCGCGGTCGCAGATCGCTGCAAAATCGTTGCTGCTGAGAGCCAGCCGTCGCTGTCGCTCAGTACCAAGAAACACCCGATCCGGTGCTGGATTGGGAAGCATGGGGCACGATCGGACAGTCCAGTGGCCGTATTCATGAAACCTCGGGCGCACGGAAGGGGCGTTACCCTCCCAAGCCCGGCGTATGGATAAGAACGTAAAGGCCAACCGAACATTGCTCGACACGACGCGGTCGCGTCACGGCTCTTGTAAACGAAATTGATGATAACCAATTGATAAAGGGTAAGGTATAGAAGAAGTGGAGAGCGGTGTGTCTTCACTCACATACCGTCGTTTTCCAGGGGTTAGCAGTTGAGGATCTGCCTGGACTAGGAAGAAGGAAAACATCACTACCGGTGGTCAAGATATAACGAAATTGGAGTAAAAACGAAAATTGTAGAGCCGTGATGCAACCGCGTCGTGTCGACCGATGTTCGGTTGGCCTTTACGTTCTTATGGCGTATGGCAACCACTTTTGTGCCTCCTTTGCTGAGATTTCAATAAAGGCATGAGTAGCCGCCTGCAGAGACGGAGAGGAGACCGCCCGGTATGAGACTGCTGTGTCTCACCTCCATTATCAATGAATTCTGGTGGGCATAGCATACCCGACCCCAATTGTGCGGGTGGACAGGCAGAGCGCTCGCTGCCTGCCATGGAGATATTGATCATTTTGTGAAACGTGAGATCGACGCAGCAGGCAGCCGCAACTCTCTCCGTCCACCCGCTAGGTGGCTTGGAACCCTCCTGTCTTTCCGCCAGCTGGGAGCCTTCCTGCCTACCTGCCGGGTAGTCAGGAAGGTGCAGCATCGAAAATTCGTCCAGCACCGGGTGGACTTTGGTCCTTTCCGGGAGGCTCCCAGTGTTTGATGGATACGGGCACAGGATTGGGCACGATTGGATAGTTCAGGTAGCACCCTATAAGAAAAGCATTGGTGTAGACAGATTAGACGGACCGATTGATCCCAGGGTCAGCCGCCTAGGGGCGGAGATCGCAGCTTAGCTGAGGTCCATTCCAACAGCTCGCTTGAACTTGGTTGGTTCAATCCCTTATTAGAGAGTATACCCTCCATCTCAAAAATTTTGCAAGGCAAGGCTGAGCGAGAGCAAAGACTGTGCGAGAGTGTGCGGGGGGGGGGAGTAGCGAGAAACAGCTTACGCGCGCACACGCACGCGATGGACTTTATAAGATTTGTCTCCTAAGTGGTGAGTACATGGGTGGTGGTCGTTAGGTGACAATGGGGCGGGAGTGGCAGGCAAACGGGACGAGAAGAGGTCGGCGATGATAAGAGAGGCGCAGGGAATCTGTCCAATAGCGTGGCGCCTTCGCGCGATCTCATTTTTCCTGCTCCTCCCTCTTATATCGCCTAATGGCCGCCACCCAGAGCTCCCGAAATATTCAGACCCAATGTCCGAGTTGTGGTGTGGGTTGCTGCATTTTGTTGCATTTTCGCCAACTATCTGGTGATTGCGCGATCTGACAAACAATGGAGCCGGCTTACCGCCCTTTGCGCTTGTTTGTATAGGCATTTCCACTGCAGATTCATGGAGGGCTCAGGTACTCAGGCACTCGGTGGCGCTGAGACGGGGATCTCTAGGCTATTGTCACCGGTTGGCGTGCCCTACATTAGGGCGGGGCGAGTAATGCAGCTCGGTCGCTCACCTAGCAATAGAAACGAACAAGTTCTCTCAGACGCGGACTGAAATCACATATGCGCTATGCAATGGCGCATTTTGTTCGACATCCATACAAAAAAGAAGGTTGATGGTCGTAATGTTTTCTCACTGCAAGAGCGGCGCGGAAACTCTGTGTTCCATCCAGTTATGCGCGTCGCCCATCCCCCGTTTCCTCGCCTTTCTTGCAATTGGAAAGCGTAACGACCACCCTATGACTCAAGAACGTACAAAGAACGACTATAGCAAATCTGCGCTGTATACAATACGCGTAGGGGCTGGGTAGACAACTGATTTGTATTCGTCAACTTGCAGGCAAAGGAAATGGCATTGATGTGGGAAATCACTACGACGACCTCCCTTGTTCCGCTGAATGAACAAGGAGCTCTCGGCGGGACATGATTCCACGAGGCAATTTTTGTGACTGACAAGTCTGTGGACTTGGATATACTGTCGTTCTTGGAGCCGAATTCCGGTTCGCATTTTCGGACAACGGCTAATGCATCACGGGATAGGAAACAACACAACAACAACAACATGATAATCGTGCAGGGATCACTCGGTCCCGACACGATTCACCTTTCTCCCAGCACGATTATAATCACGTCGCTTAATGCAACAGCCGTGTTCCTCAATTGCGGACCGGGATTTGGCTCCCAGAACGACAGCACGTACTTTTCGTGATGGTGCGCTTCTGGGAAATCTCCTCGGATGTGGAGCGCACGCCCTCGCACTCAGACGCGTGGTGGCTAGGCACCGGCGCGTGTTCGGTGCGCGTTTGAGCGCCTCCGTGTGCCTGAGTGTATGGGAATCTGCTTGTCAACTTCCGTTGCCGAGAGTTGAGAAACTCGGGTTTTGTTTTTGGGATACGAGCAATTATTTCTTGCTGTGATTCTTCCAACAAGCTTGTAAATGTTGAATTTCTACGGGCAAGGTTGAAACTTCTTCCGAGTTGACTACTTTCCTCATCACGATCCGATTTCCACTGCTTTCTCAGAATTCTGCCCTATCTGTGAGGATCTGTAAATGTGAGGACACCATCAAATCCTTGGAACAAGACATCGAGGAGACCCGTTTGGCTTACACGCATGAGAGGAAAGAGAGTGAACGTTGGAAGGTTCAGTACGGTTGGTCTAACGAAAATAGATTTGAATTGTCACAGACCTGACTCGTTTATGTTGCAGAATCACTGAAAAAGTCGTTCGAAAAGATGGAGAAGGAAATCTTTAATTCACATAGTAAGATAGCGTCAGTTGAGTCAGAATTACTCAAGGCTACCGAGCTCAACCAGTTTTTGCAATCGAAGGCTTCTGAATACGGTTGGTCTTGTTAGGTAATCAAGAAATTTTGCCTGATTTCGGAATAAAGTAGTTCTTTTCAGAAGCGAATGAGTCTTTGCTCAAGGAGAGTTTATCATCGCAAGCCCAGCGTATCTCTTATCTGGAGAATGACGTTTGTAGTGTCGAGAAAAGTTTCGCCAACTTTAGAGAACAATCTGATTCGGAGATCGTTAGGCTCGAAGTGAGTCCTATTTTTCGGTGCACGATTGTCTCAATGAGCCTAATTGATACTTCTCTTATCTTTAGGAGCAGCTCAATGAATCGAACGCCCTTGTTGAAATGCTGACTTCTCAACTTGAAGCAGCCCCAAATATGGACGTTGTTCAGGAGTTGGAGAGGCAACTTGCAGCCATAAAGGCCGGCATGAAAGATGTTGAGAGTAATTTAGAAGCAGTGCTTGACGAGAGAGATAATGCGCTCCATCAGCTAAGTAACATGAAAGAGAAGTTGAATGGTGTTGAACAGAAGCTGTCAAACACTCAACAAGCTGAAGAGGAAGTTTCGGTAGAGTTAAACTCAGAGCTGAAGAAACTTCTGAGTGAGTTAGAGGGTGCTCGAAAATCAGAAGAAAGCCTTACTAAAGAGTTATGGAACCTCGAGGAAGAGCTGTCTGCCAAAGAAGCTGTTTACGAGGAGCTGAAAGAGGAAAGTATCATGCTACGTGAAGAAATCAAAATGTTATCTTCAAAAATAGACGATTTGACGGTCTCGATCAATGCGGCATCTACTGAGAAAAGTTCTGCTGTCGAGGAGGCAAAAACTCTATCCTTGGAAGTAGCTGAAATCGCATCTCTCAACGAAAAGTTTTTAAGAGAGAAAGATTTGGCAGTTCAAGAGAAGATTGAGGTGCTGAAAGGAAAAGAGGCGATTGAGAGCGATTTATTAGCTGCAAATAATCGTGTAGACGGCCTTCTGAAACAGATTTCTGATCTGGATACGGAGAACAAGGAATTGGGAGATCGTTTGGCGTCCTTGTTGGCTTCTGTGGAAGAACGCTGGGACAAGTACGAGTCCTTGTTAGAGGAATCGAACGAGCGTGCCAGCCAATCAGTTGCGCTTGCAGAGCAGCTCATATCCAAAGATGCCATCATCGAATCATTGCAAACGAAGACACGGATGATGGAGGAAGATTTGGTTGTAGCTGGAGCCGAAACGGAAAACTTGCGCGAACAAGTCGAAGCTCTCAACAATGCAATCGCTTCGCGGGAGTTCAATCTTTCTAGGTTCGTTGATATCAGGGGAGTACATATTTCAAGAATCCCTAGATGTCTTGCGGACTATGACAAGTATTAGGTTGTCTCATAATGAACTAGGGTCAAGCAGCCCGTTGTTCCGGACCGCGACGGAGCTACAGTTGACCGCAATGTTAAAGGGACATGGTGCGGTTGCGGTCACACACTAAAACTACGGTAGAAGACGCCTAATTTCATTATCGATCGTCAGCACAGCTGGTTTTCTCTGTAAGTTGCGGGTTTTCTTGTTTGTTTCGACATTAGGTTTGTTTCTGACTGTTTAAATATTGCGAATAGGGGCAATTTTTAGTGCGTGAGGGAAATTAGCCGTTTGTTCGGGCTTCCAAGTGTTTTTTTTCAAATTCTGTTTTGAAATCGAAAAAAAAACGGCAAATTTCTCTTGCACACCAAGAAAAGCTCCTATTAGTAGTATTATAAAAGTCAGAAACAAAAGTAATGCCGAAGTCAACAAGAAAAAAAAGGTAACTCACCCCAAAAATCAACTGTGCTGTCGATCGATAATGAAATTAGGCGTCTACCACCGTAGTTTTAGTGTGTGACCGCAACCGCATCATGTCCTTTTAACATTGCGGTAAACTATACGTCCTTACTCATTTGGTAAACAAATATTTTGAAAAACTTTGAAAACTTTCACGTCTCCTCCCCACATGATTCTTTGGGCAAATTTCGGAAGTGAAAATGTTCAATTTTTTTTTGTTTCATTTTACTTTGTATTTAACACTTTACTCTTTACCCTAATCCTCAGGGAATCGTTTTCATTTTTAGTCAAGAATTTTTACACCCCTCCACAAAATTTCCGATTGTTTTCGAAAATTTTTCGTCCCCTTCGACAGCAACCGATTGACCATGAATAAACGGCCGTTATTTCAAAAAAAAATTCTCCCATCGGCTGTGCTCCTTTAAAAATGCATAATATAGAATTCGAAAGCGCATTTCTTCCTCTATCTAAATCTCTCTGTCTCATCCCGTAAAACTCAATCATTTTTGAAATATACATTCAAATTTAGTGGGTGGGCCAAGTACTGAATGTTTAAAAATGTTAGTATTCGTGTGCTATAGAAGAATAAATTCAGCGATGGTCGATTGAACATTTGATTATTTTGAGAACCAGATGACAGCACCAAAACATATTTGCGGACATTATTCAATGGCGTGAATTTCGCATTTCTTTCAAATCAGGAATTCTGCAGTTCCTCTTTTTTGTATGCAAAGACTTCAAAGGCATAGAACACCCCGAAAATCATTTTTCAGTTATCATGCTGACCTTGGAGAGAGTCACACGCTGATCACAGAGGTATCTCTGAAATCGTCCGAGACCCTCTATGAACAGAGTTATGGCTGCTCAACGATGCCTATATTTTGGGAGTTAAAAGTTGGTGGACCAATTGTCTCAGGCCTGTACATATCTCTCTTCATTCGCAGCCGTTGCGCGAGAGCGAGACAGGATAAGGAGAGAGCAATGGACTGAAGAACGACGATCTGTTGAGAATTCATCCATCCATCTAGCCGCTATCGAGTTCGAAAATTTGGTAGGGGGTGTGGCCCGTGGTGGTGAGCGAAGGAGCTCGGGCCTGTGGTGGTCGCTTGAATCTCACCTATTTGGAGGATTCGAGATCTCGCACTTGGCAGGTGTTATACAGGAGGGGTGTACTACACAACCAAATGAGAATCACAAAATTCATGTCTGAGGGTGTACTGTGCCTTTAAAGGCATCGTATACGATGAAAACCGCATTTGGGTTTATGCGTTCATTCGGACTAGTGGGCCATGACAATGTCACTCAGAAAGTTTAAAGCTCCAAAACCGTCTCTGAGTGAAGATTCGCTCACCTCAAAAAGGCTTCCTGGGTTTGGGGGGCCGGCCTTGGGGTCGATCCGTTGTTACAAAGAACAAAACTCTTGGGTTGCTGACGGCGGGCGTGCCTTGACGTGTCGTAGGGCGCAATGCACAAGCCAGTCGATTTTGAATTCGACATCGATCGAAAGCAGCTGGCAGCTCTGGACGCAGCAGGTTACTGAAAGGCGAGAAAGGAAAAGGAAAAATCGATCGCTCACCTGTACCGCGTCCCCGTTGAGCTGCTTCCGACGCTGCGTCATGGAACGAATTGTAAAACTGTTCCTTGCGTCCTCCGCGCAACTATCCCAAGTTGACGTCGGCGCGAACTTCAAATTTGTTTTGAGTTTTCTTAAAATGGTTTTTTCCTTAGAAGTTGACGTTTTTGAGGGGTCCTTTTGCAACAGTTGGTCATTATAGGGATATAGCAACACGAAAACACCAAAAACTCAAACATGGTTTTCATCGTGTACAATGCCTTTAAGGCTTCAAATTTCATGATTGAGTACTCAGAAGTATTTCTCAATCAACGATGTTTATTTTATGAATTATTGACTATTTCAGAAATCGAAAAAATAAACCAAAAATCTATTTTGGAAATATTAGCTGTTCATTTGCGAAATAAATATCGTTGTTCGGGAAATACCTCGAGGTACTCGAATATGCAGTTTGTTGCCTTGAAGTCTCTGCATATGTAGAAGATAAAGTGCAAAAGTTCTAATCTTCCAAAACATGTGGAATTCGCCCCTTAAAGTTGTTTTCGCATATTATCTTGCCCTCAGAGTGATAGAATTTTTATCGATCATTACTGATTTTGTGCTTCCATAGCAGACAAATATCTATATTTTTATATTGCCTGTATTTGGACCGCACGCGAAATTTGACTGTGAAATTCGAAAGTGATCGAGTTTGACGGAAGGTGACAGAAAGCTCTAGGAAGACGAAGAGATACGTTCACGAATGCTATATTAAACATCGCAAGAGGAGCTCGGCCGAGCGAAGAAAAAAGCGCATCGCAGAATATTATCTGACAATCTAAGATATACCTACTCTGATAACTTTCAATCGGTTGGCCCTTTCATCTGTAATCCAGGTTCCCTTGTGCCCAAGTGAAGCCATCCATAAATAAGCTAAAGTCGGATTCTTAGTGACTTTTTCACGGGATTTTTCTTGCTAAAAAATGACGGAATTCATCTTCGAAAACTTTGATTTTTTTCATCTTTTCAAAGTGAACAAGGGTAAAAGGAATTTTCTGAGAAAAGATCAGGGGCGCTCCCTCTTGTGAATTCTGCAGCTCATGAACGATATTAATAAGGCGCTGGTGGTGACGTCTCTTGAAACTCGCTCTTATTGGAGCGTTATTGACACTCGTGTTCCAGAAGTTATACAAACCTGGGGTTGTTATTAATTACTAACTGGCGAAAATTTAAGAGCCTCCATACATAGAATTCTGGCGGAATGCGTTGTCCTGTCTGTTTAGCAGAAAGGCAGTTTATCGCAGCAGTGGTGGGATTGCTGAGAATCATTAATTTCCTGCCGAAAACACCGGTTAAACATTTCCGAAATAAATCATTTTAAGGCAGTGTTCACGATGGATTTCACATCCAATATCTCCACGGGTTACGGAAGGTCTGGTGCCCTATATAGCAAGACATGCTTTAAAAAGACGCGAAAGCCGTGTTTTTGAGCCAAAATAGATCCTTCCTTGTTTACGTTGATTTTTGAGCGTGGAGGAATTGACCGCTATAAAGGATGATGTCTATCAGTGCAATCGACCGACCAGCTCACTTATCAGCACTTCCTTGACTTGATCATTCCTGTAATCTGAGTCTTCATTTGTTCATTTCGAGGGGGCGGATCTGGAGCACTGGGCGGTTCTGGGACACCAAAACGCTTGTTTGCAGCCGTTTTTTTTGCCGCTCCTGGCTCGTTTTCTACCGTTCTTTCGACACTGGGAGTCTAGAATCCTTCTCGCCTTCCATTTCACTGTGGAAAGTCAACGAGGATGATCATCGTGAACGCTGCCTTTAAAAGCTTATTTGATAGAACATAGTGGTCTGCAGAAGACGCCAATAAGCATGTTCCCTTTCTTTCAAATTTATCGCATTTGAAAATGCAGCCTTGATATTTTGTATACATTCCATCCGACGAAGTCGGTTTCGGAAATCCAGGTCGGATAATCCGATCGGATAATTATCCGAAATCCGATCCGACGTCAAAATGGCGATTTCGGATTGATCCGAAATCCGATCAGACGAAAAAACTCGATATCCGAATTATCCGACATCCGGAAATGTGAAAATCGAAGGATCCGATCAGAAAACCGGATAATCGGATAAAAAAACGGATAACCGATCGGATAAATATCGGATAATTTCGGATAAAAATCGCAGAAATATCGGATAATTTCGGATAAATATCGGATAATTTTGGATGAAAAACGGATAGATTTGCGCCCGCCGTAACAGCCAGCTCCGAACGCGGTCGCGTAGAGGTGGCGCGAATTCGCAGTAGAGCGCGCTATTGGCAGTTGCGGAATCGCTGATTAAGCATGTGTGAGGAATGGATTTTGACACTTCACTACATGCATATTAAACAAATACAAATATTTTATGGTGAAGGGGTCATAATATCACAGAATAACTGCATAACATGTGATAGGGGGCATTTCGTAAAGTGGAGGTGCCTTATTTCGTTTTGCGAGTCCTTAGATGCGCGAAAAACTTGCAATTTGCGGTATTAATTCAATTTGTTCAATCTCATGATACATTATTGCCTTCAAAAGCCATCCACACTAAGTGTAAAAGGGAAGTGTAAGCGTTTCCACATATTATATACTTCTGCGAAATAATTGAAGGTGCTCCTGATAATGGCACACAAATGATTTTGAGCTCTCAAGAAGACAAACAAGTGTTGTCTTGGCAATTTTTATGGACAGGTTTCGGAGGACTGTGTTTTGTTCGGACGCTTTATTACAACGCGAATCTGTGTTCATAACTCGGGTGACGTTCTGCAGTTGTACTCAGACACGCTGACGGTTGTTCAGCGGGGTAAAAAGGCTTGTCGGTGCGACGGTGGGAGCAAAAACGGGGAGGAGTCGAATTGTTGGTTGTACCGCAGATGAAGAGAAATTCAAAACACTGAGACGGTTATCTGGCGGTGGAAAACGGGTTGACGGTGCAACGGCGGGGACGCGCTCTACCGTCAAATATGTGGCACGTTTCTCAACTCAGACAAAAGACGGGCGCGCCGCCATCAACAAATTTAGCCAAAAGTAATAACAATGATAGGGGTTTTTAAGGCTCCTCTTCTGACAGTGTGCCTCAGTCGGGTTTTCGGAGCCGGACCTGGAAGGTGACCTCGAGTCACTTCCCAGAAGATCCGCCAGATGCCGGAGGATAATTTTTGTCGCCAAGGGGAGGAAAGGTTTCGTTTAACAAGGTAAGGGATCGTAGCCCTACCGAGATTGGTCACAACGCTCCGCTAAACCATGATTCTGTTGCAGGTCTTCATTTTGGTCAGTTATGAGCTCTCACCGGTTGCAAGGGAGGGCGACGTTGCTCACCCGCGTCGCTGTTTTCGAGCGTCGCGCGCGATGAGATGCGCGGCGACGCGACATCCCTGCTTTAGGGTGAAACCGAGTAAATTGACATGTAGAGGGGACATAACTTGCTTTCCTGCGTTCATTTCTCGTCACAGATGATAGCCATTTACTTCCTTAAAGCGCTGAAGACTACTCGCTTGAATACACGGGGTTGAATCCTCGGTACTACTGAAAAAGTTTCTTATCCGTTTTTTCATCCAAATTATCCGGTGGATCCGATTTTATCCGATCGGATATCCGAAATCCGATCCGATAAAAAAATCTGGTTTCGGATAGGATCCGTTATCCGAAATTCTCGTTTGGGACAGAATCCGATTTATCCGATGAGCCGATTTTGCAAAATCGGCAATATCCGAAAATCCGATCCGACGCGATTTTGGCCATCGGATGGAATGTATAATATTTTGCAAGCATCTCCCACTATGCTTTGCCTAAGTCTGATGTTGAGGCGTTCCGGAACTTTTGACCTAGAATAGGCCGACGGTCCCAGACGTTGATGTGTGTTTAGATGTGAAGCCGAACTTGCATGCCTCCAGATTCAGTTGAGGGAACGTCAAGAGCGTGAAAATGTCACTCATTTGCAGTCGTCTGTTGAAATTAAGGTTTAGTGAAATCTATCAACGTATGAGTATAATCTGAGACCAATTTACGTTCCGAAATTATTAGAGAGGAGAGGAAACTATTGCTCATTTACGTGATGACAATGTCCGATTGGAGCGAGAACTGTTTTTGTCTCACGAACAACTGGAATGTGCCAAGGTCCGTCTGTTACATCCACTTCTTTCATTTCCTTCGCGAGTTCTTTGTTGGATTGTGACAGTTCAGAGTGAAATTATAAGTCTTCGACAGGCAGTTGAACGAAGCGATTCATTTGCTCTGACTGCTCGAAATGATAATCAAAGGTGATTTCATTTCTATCTGATCATCATGCTACGTTTTTCATAAGTCTTGTGTATTTGTCACTTACTGGTCTCCTCATTCTGAAATTGATCTGTCTGCTCAAATCCTTTTTTTCAGATTAGTGGAGCAACTGGAACAAGCTCTCTTCGAAAAAGAGCAAACTCTCATCATGGCTGGCGATGGGAGAGACGCCTCGGACCGTGTGATCGCTTTGGAGAAAAGCATTGCTATTATGAAGTCTGATCATGAGGATAAAATGAAACAAGCGCTGGAAGACTTGGAGTCGAGTCAACAGCAACTTCGCATCTTGAAAGACGCAGCAGAACAAGCTCGTACGCAGAAAGAAGAGTCTATGAGAAAGGTTAGTTGTCCCAACTCACGTCCCCGAAATTGTGTTCCATCAGACGGCTGTCGTTTGAGGACTGTAATTATTGCCAGAAAACGTCCGCCGTTCTCTCTGAGATGAGACATCGCGCATTGATAGCTGTCTAAACGTCTGTTTTGCCCGAAACGATCGCCGTCCCACCCGAAACACATTGCTTTTGCCACGAGACAAACACGCACAAGAGCTGTCTGGCGGACACAACTACGAGCGTGCGAGAAAATTGTTCACTGTGGATGCGCTCCTTTCTTGGGTTTGCATGATTTTTTTTTCGCTGGGTGTCCGAGCAGTCTGTATTTCTGCGTGTCTTTTTATGCGACGCGCAGTCTCCATAGCTTCGGCAGAAAACACCGATCCGACGATCCATTCCGCTCGACATAACTTGCCCAGTTTGTTACCCAATAAAGGAGCTCGGGTTCACAGTTTCTTACTACGAGCGAGCCCTCAGAGGTGACGTTAAAGGCAGTGATCACGATAAGATTATTAGGTGTGCTGGCTGTTCATTACTTTTAGCAACATTTGGTTAGATCCTGTTCGTTCAAGAAAAAACGTGTGAATTCAAACCGCGGCTGGCGTGGCGGTTTAAATATCAATCTCTGAGAATTAAACCACCGCGCCAGCCGCGGTCTGAATTTAAACGTTTTTTTTTTGAGGACACAGTCCACGGACCCTAACTATATAATGATAGAAAACACTGTAGCTGGCTCTAGCCAGTGGAAGTGCTTAAAGGCAGCAGACACGCTCAAAATGATATCGATTTCATGAAATGAATCGAAGATTTGAGCTGGTAGTATGGGGAACTCAGGAAAAAAAAACAACGAATACTGTGTGCAAATAGAGGAATAACAGTTGTTTTTGTTATCGTGTGAAAAAGAACGAGTTTTACAGCGCGCGGTTGAAACAGCGAATATTAGCGACAAAACGGTTGAGATGGCGATGCCGATATACTCTTGCAGCCTGTACTAGAACGCTCACCTCGTTGGAAGCATCAAACATCACCCAAAGTGATAGTATTTGAACGATCAATTCGGACGAGTTTGAATTTGGGGGCGGGGTTGGCGAGGTTCATGGGCGGGGTTGTCGGAATTTTTGACTCGCGTTACTCACATTTAGTAGTTTTTACTCGTTTTTGGCGCTTTTGACGGCACGAGTCTTCTACTGTGGGCCATGCGATCCCAGTAACGTAGTTATTTCAGCAGCTTTTTTCGAGTGTGTCTGCTGCCTTTATCAATATCTATAGCCTATCTCCCTCATTTTGAGCCGGTTGAAGTGGGGCTTATCGAGTTTATAATGTCGAAATCATCTTATCGTTGTTGTATTTTGCCATGACCGACCGCTCGTCTCAGCAAGCTAGGCTATAATTTCATCCGTAGCCAAAAGCGATGAACAGCCAGCATGCCTATTCATTTCATCGTGAGTACTGATTTTAAAGGCAGCGATCTCGATGAAAAAAGTTAACGAGAAAAACACAAAAATAATCTTGGTCCGCAAACAGCTAAAAGCCGTCGATGGTGTTGCAGCAAGAAACGGGCTATACTTAGAGCCATTAGGGTCCTAAGTTGCTAATTCGTGCACAGGTGCAAAATTCGCCCGAAAAGATTGAAGTCCCATGCTATATATAGTCAAATTTCATTCACGTTCACAGCCAGAAACAAATGCAAATTTATGTACTAAGCAGTTGAACTAAGGAAACAAGCCTTTCATCCAATGTTTAACTCGAGGAGAACAGAAATATCCGATCAGGCCAGTACGAATACCAAAGGCAGTGTTCACGATAATGATCGTTTCTCTGCTTTCCCGCCTATCTTGAAGACGGTCCCGTGCTGATTCCAATGATGTTTTTGGAATCGTACAAGACCTTTTAGGAACGGAGTTATGGTCCTCAAAAATTGAGCTAGGGAAGCATGGTGGACGAGTTGTCCGAGGCTTGTAACCTCCGTCTTTTGCAGCCGATGTACGCGAGCTGACCTAAGTAAAGAGAGAAGTTGAGAATGAAGGGAGGAACGGGGCTATTGATCGGAAACCATTGCTCATATCACAATCTCGAGCATTCATTTGTTCACGTCGGTGGGCGTGGAAAGTGCATCTGGGGTGTGAGGAGCTGACGGGTGTCCAACTTTGGGGCCGTAGGGGACCGTTCCGAGCTCATTTTTCTTAGTTTTTTCAACGTTAGGGTTGCGCTAGGCCCCGCAGCTGCCGATCTCCACCAAAAAATCAGACATGGTTTTTATCGTGGACACTGCCTTTAAATCCGGCTGATGTTCTTGATACTAGAGATCATCGATGCCGATGATGTGGAGTGATGCCGTTGTACACCATCAAAAGAACAGAAAACTGAGGCTGATAATTTTACCAGAAATAGTGCTTTTGCTATTTTTCTTGCAGGTCCTATAACTCTGAATCCAGAAAAGTGTTCATAGAAAAGAAGTAGACAAGCAGAATTTTCCGCCACCACACTCATTAAACGCAGTGCTCTCGGATGTATTCTACGAAGCCTAGGAAACCTGATTCTCCCAGTGCTCGACTTGCACGAATGAGTATTACCGCTTTTAGAAATCCAAGTATTTCCATGGAGTTTCTATGGAAACACTGACTGAAAATGCTGACTGTTCACTGATAGCGCCCATCAGTCATTTTTTTTACAGAAACTTCATGGAAATTCTTCGATTTGTGGAAGCGGCATCATTCATTCGTGTGGGGCCAGCGCTGGGACAATTGGGTTGTTTAGGCTCCGTAGAATACTTCGTGTTCACGATAAGAAAAACCGTATTCTAGTTTTTTTCTTATGTTTTTTGAGTAGATAAGTTCACGAAGTAGGGGATAGTAGGGTGGTGGTCGTTAAGCTTTTCAACCGCAAAAGAGGCGGGAGAAACGGGGAGAGGGAAGGGGGTGGTTGGAAGACGCACGGAGCTAACCGTGTTCCGTCCAATCACGCACTTCGCTCCTCCTCCGTTTTCCCTGCCTCTTCTGCGATTGTTAAACATTACGAGCACTACTGAGGATAATAGGAGAAAGTCCTTGTAAAACTCTCGATTATCGGAGAAACTAGACGAGAAATACCGTGCGGTACCGATTGCCACAGGGTCTTAAAATACTCTGCAATTTTCATTTGAGAGTTTGAGTCGGTCGGTCTGATATAGCAATGCAACTGATGTCATCATTTCATGCCATTGTGGCAATCGGTACCGCACGGTATTTGGAGTTTACTATCGGAGAAAAACTGTTTAAAAAACCTGTTGAATATTTATTTATACCTGTTGATGTGTTTTGCGCACTGCGGAAAAACGTCAAATCAAAAGTCGCAAATGGTTTTGAGCTTCGAAATTCTAAGGTAAGTGACTTTGTTTTCTGTCTTTTGTACCAAAATCTCTCAAAAAATAAGATGGTTGAATGCCCATGTTTGGATATTAGAATTTTCCAGCATAAATAGTATTCCAATTCGGCAATTGGTGAAACGAACTTTTACATGGCGTGGGCGGGGTGATTCAATTAGTTGGTTGGCCGTTTTTCGTCATACTTCCGTCCTTGCTGTTCTTAGAGGGACCGAAAGCTTGCATTCCTGTGAAAAAAGGCAACTTTTTTCATCATGAACACTGCCTTTAAAGGCATAGTCCAACCTAAGAATCGTTTTTCTGTTTTTCTGCCTATCTTGAAAACGGTCTCACACTGATTCCAATGATGTCTTTGAAATTGTACAAGGCCCCCTAATAGCGAAGTTATGGCCTCTCAAAAATTGTGCTACAGAAGCATGGTGGACGTGTTGTCCGGGGCTTGTAATTTCCGTCATATGCAACCGACGTATGCGAAACGACCTGACTAAAGAAAGAGGCTGGGAATGAAGGGAAGAACGAGGATACAGGTCGGAAACTGTCGCTCATCTCGCCGCTGTTGATCTGGAAATATCGTAAAAGGGGCATGCCAAAGTGGCTTCCTGGTATGGGCTCCCCAGGGTGGCTTCCCCCTATATCTCGCTTATTCGGAGGAATTGAAAGCTCGCATTTGGCAGGGGCTATATAGGGTGGGTGAACTTAACGATTATGTGGAAATCTGAGATTTCGTCCCTGAGCTTGGACTGTGCCTTTAAAGGCAGTGTCCACGATAAATTTCGTAATCGGTTTTTGGCCGGAAATCGAAAGTTCAGGGTCTCATTGGAGCACTGGAGTCGAAAGAACAAACGAAAACGGGCATGAAAGAGCTCCATACGGCTCCAAATTCCGCTCGCGCTAGCCCTTCCGCTCGCGGTCGAGTTTTTCGAAGGACAGTTTAGTCCGCTTCTACATTACAATTGGAGCGCGAGTGCGGCTAAGTTTTAGCATTGAGGCGCATTTGCGCACGCTGTCTACTTCAGGCCCATGCCCGCGCAACTAATCCACCGTTGAAATGTGGCTTTCAAGAAGAAGAGCTAATTTTGGATGTTTCGCAGCGTTTTTCATGATTCTTTCTTCATTGATGAAACAGTCAGACTCTAAACCTTCGTTTTCTGGTGGAAACTCGAAAACAATTTTTATCGTGGACACTGCCTTTAAGTACCATTCTCCCCAGCTGGCCAACGGTAACCAAATGCCAAGAAGCTTCATCCCCAATTTTTTCGGTAAAACTGATCCTTCTGGGCAACTGTGTGGAATCCCGGGGTGTGCAAAAGTCGTGCGTGGGTGGGTAATACTACAACAGCGTTGTTGGAGGTAACCGTCCTGTTGTTCTCGGGGCCAAATTCCGGTCCGCGTTTGCGGACTACGGCTGTTTCATCATGCGACACGTGCTAGTCGTGCTGGGACCCCTTGGTTCTCCCAGCACGATTATCACGTGTCGTAGGATGCAACAGCCGTATTCCGCAAATAAGAACCGGAATTTGGCTTCGAGAGCGGTAGTACATAAAGCAAGCCATCCCCCACCGATTAGCATAGCAGATGTGCTCATTTTGCCGTTGCTGTTAACAACCGGCAAAATCAATCCCTCCCCCCTCACCCAATGAGGGTCCCTGGACAGTTGAGATTTGTGGAGATGACAACTGTGGTACAAAGGACATCCTGAATGAAATATACATGTTTAGATGGAATCGTGGCGCTCCAAATTCGAGCTTGCCGCTCAAGAGATAGAAAGTTTCACAAGATCCATTGAAGAAGTTCGCCACCTAGAAGCTGCCCTCGAGAAGGTGATATGTTTATCACTCTCTTTAAACCTTCCCGTAGCCGCCTACAACTATATACATGCTTATTTTTCCTTGCAACAGTTTGATTTTCCAGAGCCGATCCGAGCAGGCTTTACTCTATGAAGAGTTGGCTTCGCAGCGTGCGATGTTTGATCGTGTCGTGGCTGAAAAGGTTGCCCTTCTCGCTCAAGTGACAGCTCTGAACAGTCAGCTGGATGAGAGGACAAACCGGCTGCGACAAGCCGGCGAGGCCAAAATGGACACTACCCTCAGGTACGGGTCGAACCATTTAAGTGCTATGTTCTACACAATGCCGAGTTTATGTAAGATTAGAAAAACGGATAGTAGAGTAGCGGCAAAACCACCGGAGCACCCTCTACCGCGAAGCACGGGCAGCGGATGTGTGTTGCCTCGTAAACGAAATACTGCTGAATAAATATTAAATATATGCGGCATACTATGAGGAGTCGTACACCTTTATGTGGGATAGTTGCGCTTCTCTGAAGGACGGATTGAATAATCGGATGAGAGAGCATTCGGATTCAACGATCGAATGAATGAAGTATGATTAATCTAAATCTCAAATGTTGTAAGAACAAATATCGAAAATTGAGTGAATTTGAATAAATTGAAGACAGTGGTCACAATAAATCTCGTCTTAGGGTTTTCAGTGTGAAACTCTACGCTGGCAGATACTGGAGGGGATAGGGTCGAAGAAAGTAGCGAAAACGGGTCAAAAATTGATAAAAACGACCGCGAAAAATAGACTTCGTTAGCCCAGTAGGCCAGCTTGGCCCGCCGAGTCCCCCGTTCTAACGGGCTTTTGGCGCGCGGACGCTTTCGACGGCAATTTGCCAAGCAACTTCTTACGTCCAGCATCATCGATGTGCGCTTATTTCGCTGTTAGTGCGCGCTTGCGGTACTAACAGGGCGCGTATGATCTAGTTCCGTAATCGCGTTCAGTCCGCAAAGTCTCATTATCACAATCGTAGAAGCGAAGCGGTTGTTTTGAGAATGATTCTAGTTGATTTTTTCAAAAACAACCGCTTCGCTTCTAAGACTGTGATAATGAGGACTGAACGCGATTGCGGAACTAAACTATATATAGTGGAGACCACCAAGAGTGTCTCATTTACTTATCAATAAAGAGCGGTTGATTGGAGATCAATGAACATGAAACTCATTGCAGCACAACCCCTCTCGCTCAATCGGTGTCATGGGGGCTGGTATGGGATTTATGCACATTGATCCCCAGCCGACCGCTTCTCATTGATAAGTACATAAATGAGACACTCTTGGTGGACTCCACTACACTCGTCCGCGACTTGAACCTGTACGTACGTTACAAACCGTTATTTTAGCTTATTCTGCGCTTTTCTACATTGTTTCTTCTTTACTTGTTAACTCACGACCAACCACCTCACTTTTGAGCCGAACTCGAATATGATATTCATCGTGAACATTGCGTTTAAATTCAATGGAAATTTCATAGGAACACTGAGCAGAAGGAAGCTGCAGTAAAAACAAATTTCAACATTTTACATATGTGCTCTCTGTGGAACGTTCTGTGATGCAGTGAAGAAGCGATCCTGATCGTACAAGGCTATCGTACAACCCGCCTTGGAGATGCTGCTTCAGTCTGGCAGCACATCGCGTCGGACACAACCTGGTTTAAACTGCAGCGCATTCAAAATGGTGCTCTGCGAATAGCCACAGGCTGTGCTAAAAGCTCTGCAGTAGAGCAGTCACACACCGAAGCCAGTGGGCGACCATTGCCAACTTCAGGCACAACAGCTGTGCATAAACAAGCCAAACCATCCGTCGCGAAGAGTATTAGAACCAGGGATGTGCGGCAAACGATTTTGAGATTTCGGCAGACGGCAATCGGCAAGAAAATCCCAAAAATGGATGGCAAACGGCAATCGGCAAACGGCAATCGGCAAACGGCAAAAAACCTCATCGCTTAGATTGACCCAAAAGTTACTCACACGTGCCGCTCTACTTTTTTTCCTATTTTTTCCAATACTTATGTCAACATTATAATAATTTCAATACGAGGGAGTAGCTCCATTTCAAGGCATCAGATGAACAAAAACAAGACATGTGGGAACTCATGGAAATCAAAGAAATCGTCGCTGCGGCTCCGCGAGGAAGCGGCTCCGGCTCTTACAGGCGCGGAAGCGACACTATCCCGGAGTCGCAGCGATAATGTCATGCCGCCCCTGCAATATTGCCGCTGCGGATCCGCGGTGGTGCCGCTGCAGTGACTGCGCTCTGACAAAAATAGTGTCGACGGCGAGTAACCCTTATAAAATGGGCCACAATGCAACTGGGTGGGTCCACGAACAAAAATACACCCCTGCGGTGCTTACGTTCTCTGATAGGGACAGAAGGTATCCCCGTTATTGCGACCTAGGAGATACGGGACGAACGTCAAATTCGGGTTCTTGAACCAGCAGCAAGCTCGTTATACCACACACAACTGTGAATCGTAGTCGACGCGGGGTCGCTGATGCATCCTCGCGGAGTTCGTGCGGTTCCAACACGGAACAGCTGCGGTACTGCCGCGGCAGCGTCGCGGCGTTGTCGACCCTCAAGACACTGCAACATATTCTCCCCGGCACAGTAACTATCACGGAGCTTCTGCGGTACTGCGGTGGTACTAACGCGGCACAATGGAGAGCCGCGGTATTTTCCTGGCACTGCCGCGGCATGCTTACTCAGAGTCCCTGCCCACGTGTGTCGCACAAATGCTTCTGTGTCGCACATGTGCTTCCCGCTTCTTTTAGCGACATGGGAATCTGTCGAAACTCTGGATCAGAAACTAAAGCACCACTTTGGAGTTGGACTATCTATTGCACTACATCGACAAAGTAAATACTTTCGGTATGATCATCCATCAGTTTTTGAGTCCTTGCAGATCAAATGATGGCAGCTCACTGACTCAATGAATAGAGGGTGAGAGGGAAACTAAGAACCCATGAAGCATATACTCACGACCATGAAGGCACGGTAGACACAGATAATGAAACACCGCTTTTCCTTCTATAGCATTCGATGAGCACCGCGACGCAGTGTAATGTTTAGCGTGGGCGGCGATCAAGGCAAAGCGCTGTTCATAGAGGCTCCCAGGAAGGCTTGGAGGAGCCTAACACTATGCGTATCTAGTGGCTCATATCGTGGCATGCGAGTGCGTAGTTTCAGCAATGTCTGGTCCCTTTTCCGAAAATCTTCAAGTCAAAAGCTCGCGTTTAGCTCCAGTTTATCGCAAACTTATCGTGAGTCAGCTTGCGTTTTCGAACCTATTTACTACCATCCCGGATAGTGGTGGAGCGAACAACGGATAATCGGATTATCCCTAGTGCCTACATGGCCGCGAGCATAGGCGGCGTTTCCTTTCAATGTTTTGCCGAGTTTTGGCGGAAAAAATAACAAAGTTTCGGCAAACGACAAACGGCAAAAAAGTCCCAAAATTGGCCGGCAAACGACAAACGGCAAACGGCAATTGCCGCACATCCCTGATTAGAACACTTGAGGGAGAGACATATAAGAAAGCCCGTTTGCTGATGCTCCCACGAAAATCAATATACAGAGATGGACTAACGCACATCAAGCACGCCTCCGTCTCGCGCGCGAAGCGTACCCAATTCGTCAGGTATCACTTGCTTGTGCAAGACCGCCGTTAAGTGTTTTCTAGGAGTCCTGCCGCCTAAGGTCAGCGAAAGGCGTGCCAGGTGCACCCTTGCCTCCTTACGCTGTGAACACGCTTCCATGCTGATGCCATATTTTCATGGGACCGGTAACAGCGGATCCAACACGTACCCGGATTGTAGTAATCAAGGGCATATTACTGAGCATCTGTTTTCCCAAAGAGACCCAACACGCTAATTACAATGGATCTATGGACGAATCCAACAGAGGTCGCCCACTTTCTAGACCTGTGACGATACCTTCTTCGTGGCTAAAAAAAGAAGAAGAAAAGCCACTACAGTTGTGTAGCCATTAAAGCGCGGGAACCGTGGGACCCTGAAAAAAATCAATCAAAATCCCTAATCCTTCTTTCCTAATTCCTTTTTCATGTTGTCCATGAGTGCTCTGCGTGAGGAGACCAAGATAATGATGAAACATGGACAGCATGAAAAATGTGATTAGGGGAATAATTAATCATCCAGCGTCCTGGATGTGCTTCAGCAAAGAGGAGAGAGCAGCGGCTTCCTGTGCGTTTCTTATACAAGCTGGACTCGTCCGAGGCTCTTCTTTTCTGTGTACAGTTGACAGCAATGTTAAAGGGACATGGTGCGGTTGCGGACTCGCACTAAAACTACGGTAGAATCTGGCACTCTCCCTGATTTCGTCATCGATCGGCGCCACAGCTGATATTCTCGTGAGCAGAGATACGACGGTTGGCGCCGATCAATGACGAAATCTGGCAAAGTGCCATGATTCTACCGCAATTCAGTGCGAGTCCGCAACCGCACCATGCCCTTTTAACATTGCGGTCAACTGTATTTACTCCACAAGCGTCGCGAACGCCGCAAGAGCTGCCTCTAATGGGCGCGCATTTTTTTTTTCACTCAGCAAGAATAAATATAGCGATTAGTCTTTAGTCCACCCTGATCTCTGAAGAATCCTCGAATGGGCGGTAACCAGGTTAACTAAATATGAATTAATTATGCTATGGGAGAGAAGTAGACGTTTTTTTTTACTCAGTTTTGTAATGAGAGCGGCAGGAAGCCGGAAATGATAAGATTGTTGTCTAGTTTATTAAAGCGTATGCATCTGCAGACGAAAGAGATGTGGTCGTTTGAAGATCAATATGCACGAAACTCAATGCCACACGCTCGCCACTGGTTGAGCGAGGTCGGTTGAGTTGCAATGAGGTTGACGCGATTTCCAACCGACCGTTTTGCTTCGTCTGTAGGTGTATGCGTATCGGTAAACTAGACTAGAGCAAACATAGTGATCTAATCACTACACTTGTTTACAGATAAGACCTGTTTTTTTCAACATCCTTTTGACTTCCCACACTTTCAGGATTGTTGAACTGGAATCGCAGGTGACAGCTCTTCTACGAGAACGAGAGAATGTGATTGAAGTGAATGAAACAAGCGTGGAGTCGTCTAGTGGAGTCGCCGTGAATCAGTTGCCTACAAAAGTAGCCTCAACAGAACACGTTGCTGTGCAAATGGAACCTCATGTATGAATTATCTATGATTTTGTTCTTTCGATTCGTTTCCATTGATGGTGCATTTCTAGGCCGATCAGGCAGATGAAATCGATCGACTTCGGTCTCAGTTAGAAAGAGCGGAGTACCGTATAGCCGAGGTAGCAATTCTTCTGTATGTAGTTGCTCGAAAAAATATAGAGATGCGCTCGATGAGTCATTTCAGCTCGAGACGATAGAAAGAAATATTGGCGACAGTCAGCCGCTGTTCAACTCGGATGTTTCGAACTCGTCTGAGCGTTTAGAGAGTGGAGAGGTGGGGTTTTCAGCTGTAATTATGTGACCTACTGTTAGTGAATGGTCCCATCTGACATCATCACGGAATCCCTGTGCAATTGCAAAAAGTCCACGTAGGTGCGGAATCGAATCTTCATCATTACGTTCATGTGTCCATTTCGTTATCCACTTCACCTTCTTCTTTTTCTTATGCAGCCTCGGAGCGAGTGGGTTTTGTCATAGGTTGAGGAACCCTCAGGAGAGTTGCGACCAGCCAGCACCTCGTCCATGACAAAAACCCCGTTCTTGGAAGGGTTGGCGTCGGTTTGCAGGGAGGTAATCGTCTTTCCTCCACACTGCCATGGAAAGAACATACGACATCTCAGCAGCATCCACAACACCAGATCGCCGCACTCCACTGGCTTTTCTTTCTGATAGGCATGATAAAAGAGTGAAGGCAGCCGAAGTCAAAGACTGGAAACAGTCAAAGTTTGCGGGCTGTACCTCGTCGGAACCAGCAGCTCGGGGCTAGATATTTCCTAATGTTACTATAGTGGACGAGGAAAAACTAACAATGTATTTCTTTTTCGCAGGCGCGTTTACCGCTCTAAACACTTCCCTTGTGAGGCATCTTTCATAGTCCTCACCGCAAGCGCAGCACACGCGTGCCGCCCATCCAGCACCGCCATAGAGGCACTGCCCGAACCGCCTTGGTGGTTTCGCCATTTGAATCACTACTCGCTTCTCAGTTTAAGCCAAGTCCAACATAGGTAATTCTAGGACTATCCTACGCTATCGTATATGCAAATGCAACTAAGGAATTTCTGTGCATGTCACAGTTGAGACCCAATTTCAACCCGCACCACCCTGGCGGTGCCGCGGGAGATTTTATAGTTGTTTCCCACGCCTACTGCTCGTGCCGCGTGGAGAAAAGTTTCAAAATCCACCGCTCTTCCCGTGCGTCGCGCGCGTGCCGCGCTTGCGGTGATGACTATAAAAGATGCCTAACAATAAGCCTGAAATATCAGCCAGGCGTTGTACCGAAATCACACCTGCTGCGCATGACGGGGGAGGTCTATATCGATTTCCGGTCGATGCACACCTCGACATAATCGGCCGGTTTCTGCTTTACGCGGCCACCCCGAATCTTTTCCGAGGTGTGCCGTCTTTATGATCAGTCATGTCCATATGGCAAGGTGTTTAGTCGAATACAATTCAACCATTCATCTTCAGGCCGCTTCCCATGAAGTGAAATATCGCACCTGATTTGCCTTTCAAGGCCGAGTGATTTTAACACTCAAAGGCAGTGTTCACGAAGGAACAGTTGCACGTTTTTTTTGGCTATAACGTGAGCTTTGGGTCCCTCTAAAAAGATTAAGAACGGAAGTGCGACGAAAAACGGCCGGTTAGTGGGTGAAAATCTCGTGGGCCAGCCAACCCACCGGGCCACTCCGCCCACGTCCTATAACAGTTCCTCTGAATTCGTGGTTGAATGAGCGATGGTTTTTGATCAAAAGCCCCCTTCTTCCCTTCATTCTCAACGTCTCTGTTTACTCAGGTCAGCTCGCGCACATCGGCTGCAAAAAACGGGAGTTACAAGCCTCGGACAGCTCGTCCACAATGCTTCCCTAGCTGAATTTTGAGGAGCCATAATTCCGTTTCTAGGGGGTCTCGTACGATTCCAGGGATATTCTTAAAATCAGCTTGGGACAGTTCTCAAGATAGGCGGTAAAACAGAAGAACGACTTTTATCGTGAACACTGCCTTCAAAGGCACAGAACACCCAAAAAATTGATTGTGAGATTTCATGCTTATCTTGGAGGGAGTCACACGCTGATCACAGTGGTATCTCTGGAATCGTCCAGGACCCTTATGAACTGAGTTATGGCTCTTCAAAGATGCCTAGATTTTGAGGGTGGAAAATTGGTGGACGAGTTGTCTCAGGCCTGTACTTCTCTTCATTCGCGATCGTTGCGCGAGAGAGAGCCAGGATAAGGAGACAGTCCGGCAATGGCTGAAGAACGGCGATTTGTTAAGAATTCATCCATCCATCGAGCCGCTATCGAGTTCGAAAATCTGTTAGGGGGTCGGGCCTGTGGTGGTAAGCGAAGGGGGTCGGGCATGTGGTGGTCGCTTATATCTCGCTTATTTGGAGGAATTGAGATCTCACATTTGGCACATGTTATACAGGAGGGGTCTTCTACACAATCACATGAAAATCTCAAAATTCATATCTGAGGGTGTACTGTGCCTTTAAGAGACCGCGCGTTCCACTACCGATCCCAGTAAGGGACCGGCGAGCTCCACGGCCAACAGTTTCAGTGAGTTTTCGCACAGATTTTTCTGTTTTGAATGGCTATGTCAAAAGGGGATAAATGGCGCTTAAAGGCAGGGTCAGTCCGGGCAGAATTTCGATTTCGAGATTTCCCGCTGAATCGGGGCGTATGCTACAGGTAGTCCCAATGAATGTACAAAAATTGCGTAAAAACGGTCTTTCTCACGTTATTCCATTCACTCCAGTAAACCACCATGTCGCAAAAGTGTGTCCATATTCCATGTTTTAGCCATCGTCCACGCAATTTTCAAATCGCAGTGTAAATATCGGTCATTCTGGCCATGATTATCGTGCTGTGAATAACGTAATTGTGGTGAGCGCGAAGCGCTCACCAGATTTGGCTTTGATTCGCCATCGCGCAACCCCCTGATCTCAGCATCAGGGTCCAGAGTGAACGTAGGAAGACCGTTCTTTTTGCATTTGATATACTTTAGAAAGGTGGATGACTGTTCAAAAAATGGTCCGGAATGGTAACCTGAGATTCGAGAAAAAGTGTCAAAACCACGTCATTTTGGTCGAAAAAATGTTCATCTCCTTTTTTTTCAGTTGGCGTTCACGATCTTGTTGGAACACTTATCGTTGAGCTAGAGAGCTCATTTTTGGCCAGGGAGCTGGTTTTGTTTGCACCTAGCTCCTGTCAAAATTTGAAGTTGGTTGCTCAATTTTTGCGGAACCTCAAAATTGAGGGTCAAGAAAGACAAAAAAACATGTTATTATAAACCATCCGACGTTTACTTATTCGTAAAAATGAACTAGTGAAATAAACACCGTTACTGATAGGCTTTTGCTCAGGATTTGACGGGGCAACGCTTCAATCAATACGGTAGGATCTCGGAAGTACTTTTTGGAACGCCGCATGGTGTGACTCAGAAGTGCGCCACAGAACGCCGTAGATAGTGTGCGGGACCCCAGCAGGAGTGCGCCGGACGCCGTAGAAAGTGTGCAGGACCCAAATGGGCGTGCGCAGAACGCCGGATAAAGTGTTCGGGACCCAAATGAGAGTGCGCCGGACGCCGTAGAAAGTGTGCGGTGACAAAGTGAAAGTGCGCAAGACGCCGTAGAAAGTGTGCGGGACCCAAATAGAAGCACGCCCATGCTGATCATTTTTTCCGCAGGGCTACCGTAACCATTCTTGAGCAAAACATGATAACGAACGATAACACACGCTCATAACATGCGGGGTATAAAAGGGCAGAGGAGCGGTATGCATTCATTCACACACCGTTCTCTAGAAGCCGCCGGGAAGTGGCTGAGGAGGTTGAAATTGTGCAAACACGTTTTTTGGCTATTACGATGTGCTCATATCCAAGCTGACACTCAGAAAATTTTTGAAGGAGGGTTACGGTAGCCCTGCGGAAAAATGATCGGCATGAGCGTGCTTGTGACCCAAATGGGTGTACGCAGAACGCCGTAGAAAGTGTGCAGGACATCACTGGGAGTGTGCAAGGTGTAACAGAATGTGCGCAGGACATTAGTGGGAGTATGCAGGATGACATAGAAAGTGTGCAGGACATCAGTGGGAGCGTGCAGGACTATAGTGGGAGTGTGCAGCACCTCAGAGAAAGTGTGTATGACACCAGTGAAAGGGTGCAGGACATCAGAGGGAGTGTGCAGGACATCAGTGGGCGTGTGCAGGACGTCAAAGAAAGTGTGCAGGCCATCAGTTGGAGTGCGCAGGACGTCACAGAAAGGGGGGGGGGCAGGACATCAGTGGGTTTACTTTCATCTAACACCACCAGGCATAAATCATGTTAGAAAGGAAACCTTTAGGAAAAATAAATGAAATTCCTGAAAGTTTAGGTTCCTGGCAAAAGTAAAGATTTGGCATGGCCATAGAAATATACTCAGTTAAAAAGGGAAAATAAAGAAAAATGAAAAAAGGTTTTGAAATATTCCTGAGAACGATTTGGCGTAGAATAATTTGTTTTTCGGGAAATGAAGTGAAATAGTTGAAAGTGTGATTTGGCAGTCGAGTTTGAACCAACTATTGATAAGAGTTGTGCAAAACGAGAGATCGCCTTGTCTGTGCTTATCCGTAGAACATATCAAAGCGAAATCACGCGTGTTGATTTTACTTCACCTAATACGTGAAGACCGCCGCATTACAGCTCCCGAAAAAGTTTTGATGCTTCCCATTTCACGCGTGATTTCGCTTTGATATGTTCTACGGATAAGCACAGACAAGGCGATCTCTCGTTTTGCACAACTCTTGTCAATAGTTGGTTCAAACTCGACTGCCAAATCACACTTTCAACTATTTCACTTCATTTCCCGAAAAACAAATTATTCTACGCCAAATCGTTCTCAGGAATATTTCAAAACCTTTTTTCATTTTTCTTTATTTTCCCTTTTTAACTGATTATATTTCTATGGCCATGCCAAATCTTTACTTTTGCCAGGAACCTAAACTTTCAGGAATCTTTGACTTGGAGTCTGTTTTCTCTAGAAGAAAGGTCTTATTGTTTGTGCAAGGTCCAGAAGGTGTTCAGCTAGGCCAGCCCAATCTATCCAACCCGAACTTCGGTATCAACAAAATTTGACCGGACCTTAGCTTTAATATCTGCATATGACTTATGCAGGTTGTTTCAAGTATGAATATTCCAGCAATACTAGGAAGGAATCTGTTTTTTCTTGGAGTAAAACGAAAAAATCGAGTTCACGGCGTGGGTGCGCAGTGTGGACACGCGGTATCTTAAAGGCACAGCCCAAGCTCAGGGGCGAAATCTGAGATTTCCACATAATTTTCACACAATACATAATTTCCACACAACCCACCCTCATAACACCTGGTAAGTGCGAGCTGTCGAATCCTCCGAATAAGCGAGATATAGGAGGAAGCCAACCTGGGGCGCCCACACCCGGAAGCCACCTTGGCACGCCCCTTTTACGATCTTTCGAGCTCAACAGCGGTTAGATGGGCGATGGTTTTCGGTCAGTAGCCCGGTTCTTCCCTTCATTCTCAGCCTCTCTCTTTATTCAGGTAGTCTCGCATACATCGGTGGCAAATGACGGAAGTTACAAGTCCCAGACAACTCGTCCACCACGCTTCCGTTGCTCAATATTTGAGGTGCCATCACTCCGTTCCCAGGGACTCTTGTACGATTCCAGAGACATCATTGGAATCAGCGTGGGACCGTTTTTAAGATGGGCAGAAAAACAGGAAAACGATTTCGAGGTTGAAGTGTGCCTTTGAGTGTTAAACCCATCCCATATGTTCGTCCAAAACTTTCGCTTACGTCCAGGCTGCCGTTTCCAAACGACAGATGATTGAAATTTGATTTGAGAATTGTTATCCAGCCTGCAAAATGAAAAGATGAATAGATCGCTTGCTCCAGTGTTTTTGGTGACCATTTTTTTCGCCTCCATCTATATTGTATTTAGTGGCCCTACAACTTCATTGCTGCATCAACTCCTCTTCCGTCGCTGGTTACACTTCTGTCCCGTCGTCTCAGTGCATTCCGTCATCGCCCAACTCGAGCACTTTTGCCATACTTCCGCTATGCTATGGCAGTTTATGCTGTCATGCTCCACGTCATGCTCATCCATTGCTGGTTCTTCGCTGCCTGTCTATGATTGGTTCTGGTTCAAAGGCATCTTACCCGAGCTTTTGCCGTTGTTCTATTTTTTTATCTATTGTTGTTCTCCATGAATCATTTCCCATTTGCTTTACCAACATCACTCGTCCTTCGCTCTAGTGTTTAATTTGTTTGAAAATCATCATCTTCACAGTTGTTGTATGCTACAATACCGCGCGTATCTTTTGGTCATCCGGCGCGCTAGGGCGCCGGAGCGCGCCGTTTGGGGTCGTTCCTCCATAACTCTGTTCAAAGTTGTTTATTTCGAAAAGAAACGTCAGATTTGAAATCAGGATGGAAAATGCGACCTAGTGAACGTACAAATGTTTTAAAAAAATCTCTTAGGAGAGAATTTGGGTGACGGTAGCTATCGAATGTTTCCTGTGTCCAAAGGAATTGGCGATTGAGAGTAGTTGTATATGGTTTTTCAACGTTTTCTTGTATTTATCACATTCGTGTACTGTTTTTAAACCTCTGAGTTCCTTCCAGAGCGTTCTGTCAACATCATACCACGAGTTTTTTAATACAAAAACCACTATTGCTAACCACATATGGATGCGAAGGTTATCGAACTACGAATATCCTACGAATAATTACGAATATATTGGTGAGTATTTTCGGAACAAAATGCATGACTTAGTTGAGAATTTAGGTAAGGAGAAGTCAGTCCGACATCGCATCTTTAATATGAAATGATTTTTTTGTTTACAGATATAAAGGTAGCAGCTTCCATGGCAAATTTTACCAGGCATGTGAAAATATAGGAATGCAGTTCTTCCTGCTTCTAATTGCAGGACGAAATAGGTTCAAAACTAGGTAGTACATGAAATTCTTTCGAAAAATCAGCAACAGAATATTTTCAGTTTTTTCAAAAGTGGAAATTTCTTTAAAGTTCCCAAATTTCATTTCCATACTAAAAACCTCTTAGGACACTGCATTTTTGAAAGGCGCATGAATGCACTTGGGAGTGGGTTCAGCGAAGTGGAATTTTCCGAAACATTCTCAATTTTTCGAAACAAGAAAATTAAATTTCAAAATTGAAATTTCATTAAAAGTTGCTAGTTCGGACTTCATCCGAGACGCCTCTTGAAACTACTCATTTTTCAAACTCCACTCATAATATTCTAATATTACGAGGGGATCTGCGATTTCTTCGGCCCCAAATGTACTAGCCGCTAAGGTCTCACCAGAGCAACTTTGCGTAGAGCAATGTTCAGAGGGCTCTCGCGGTCGTTCCTGACGCCGTCAGCCGGAATCATCTCACTATCTTAGACTAACCTTAGAGCAGATCTGCAGGCGGCCTTCACTCCCTCTCGACGCTCCTTTGTGCTTCAGAAAGCGTTCACCGTAAAGTACAAAAACAAACGAATTACGGGTGGTGCAGTTACAGGAAAACTTTAAAACAGTGCAGTGAAAAGGTAAATGTGGGATATGCTCCAATAGTTAATATCGGCACTTTATGGACCCCATTTATGAAGGTCTCAGATCCTTCCGATTTGCAGTAAATAGGACGCAGAGATCGGTATGACGGACCAGGACAGCTTTCAATTGAAGTTTAGCTGCAGTGCATGTTTGGAGCAGATGGTGTGCGCGCCGTCACGAGGTGAACGTCGCAGGTTCAGTTCTCGCGTATGCCTTCGTCTTTTGCACATAACTGCGCCTTTTTCATCAAATCATTGGTTTAATAGCTGACCTTAATGCGTGCATACTAGAGCAGTTGGCGTGTGCACCGTTATGATGAAAGCGTCGCAAGTTCATTTCCCATAGAGCATTGTAGTTTTTGCGTTGAGGGGTGTTACTTCGTGACAAACACGGAAGAAACATAAGACATTAGTAATCGTTGTCGTGTCTTCGTACGAAATATTTCTGGTGTTGCTGTGAAAACACGAGAGAGTTTAGGACCAGGGCCAGACACTTGTCCTTGGGCTGGAGTAGTTCTTTTGGCCCTGTATCAGGAAATGCCCTACCTGGGGTTCAAATGGAAATTAATCTTTTTTTTTGCGATTTTTGTGACCGAGTCTGAGCTATGAAATAAAAAATTCCATATAAATTCAAAATATGCTTACTATTCGATTGAGAACAGAAAAAAATATACCCCAGTCCATAGATGGGGGTCTGAATTCACAAACCAGCGTAGATAATTATTTGCGATTAGCTTCTGAGAGCTTACATTAATCGGTCGCGATTTCGGGCTGCTCAATTTCCGTTCCAAACCGAGCCCTGAGGGTGGCTTTGAACATCTTCAAGACATTTTTTGTGTATTTTACCACGCTCGAGTTAGAGCTCCATAGGGTATGAAGAAGCGTCAGGAGGGTTATCTGAAGTAGGCAGTTCGTCATAGTGCCATCAAAACTGGTGCATCGCATCCCGATCGCCACTAACAACTTTATTTTTGTTTTCAGGTTCATCCCTTCTTGACGAATTTCGGATAACAGCAAGCTTGTTCACACTTTCGATTTTCGCAGATAAGCTGCTCACCGCATCGTCAAGATTTGACCTCTCCAAATACTAATTCGTTCGACGAAAATCACAGCAAATAGTTTTTGGGTATATCTACTCAGCACGGGTTTTGCGAGTCAGAAAAGTTACCGCCACAACCAATTTTATGGTTCTGAACCCAATGCAGTAGTATTTTGGAACAGAGTTCTGCTCACCAATTTTTTCCAATTTGGTCCGGACCGACCAATTTCCTGTGATTTTTGTTGAACGAAATAGTATTTGAAGAGGTCCAAATCTTGACGGTGCGGTGAGCAGCTCATCTGCCAAAACAGAATGTTCCAAGAAACTTCCTGTTATCCGAATTTCGTCAAGAAGTGAAAAGAAAGATAAAGATAAACCTGAAAACAAAAATAAATTTGTTAGTGGCGATCGGGCTGCGATACACCAGTTTTGATGGTACCATGACGAACTGCCTACTTCAGATAACCCTCCTGAAGCTTCTTCATACCCTATGGAGCTCTAATTCGAGCGTGGCAAAGCACACAAAAAATGTCTTGAAGATGTTCAAAGCCACCCTCAGAGCTCGGCTTGGAACGGAAATTGAGAAACCCGAAATCGCGACAGATTAATGTAAACTGTCAGAAACTAATCGCAAATAATAATCTACACTGGTTTGGGAATACAGACCCCCATCTCTGGACTGGAGTATATTTTTTTCTATTCTCAATCGAATAGTAAACATATTTTGAATTTATCTGGAATTTTACATTTCATAGCTCAGACTCGTTCACAAAAATCGCGAAAAAAAATTAATTCCCATTTGAACCCCTGGTAGGGCATTTCCTGATACAGGGCCAAAAGAACTACCCCAGCCCAAGGACAAGTGTCTGGCCCTGGTCCTAAACTCTCGTGTTTTCACAGCAACACGAGAAATATTTCGTGCGAAGACACGAGAACGAATACTAATGTCTTATGTTTCTTCCGTGCTTGCAACAAAGAAACACCCCTCAACGCAAAATCAACAATGCTCTATGGGAAATGAACTTGCGACGCTCTCATCATAACGGCGCACACGCCAACTGCTCTAGTATGCACGTATTAAGGTCAGCTATCGAACCAATGATTTGATGAAAAAGGCGCAGTTATGTGCAAAAAACGAAGGCATACGTGAGAACTGAACCTGCGACTTTCACCTTGTGACGGCGCGCACACCATCTGCTCCAAACATGCACTGCAGCTAAACTTCAATTGAAAGCTGTCCTGGTCCGTCATACCGATCTCTGCGTCCTATTTACTGCAAATCGGAAGGATCTGAGACCTTCATAAATGAGGTCCATAAAGTGCCGATATTAACTATTGGAGCATATCCCACATTTACCTTTTCACTGCACTGTTTTAAAGTTTTCCTGTAACTGCACCACCCGTAATTCGTTTGTTTTTGTACTTTACGGTGAACGCTTTCTGAAGCACAAAGGAGCGTCGAGAGGGAGTGAAGGCCGCCTGCAGATCTGCTCTAAGGTTAGTCTAAGATAGATGATTCCGGCTGACGGCGTCAGGAACGACCGCGAGAGCCCTCTGAACATTGCTCTTCGCAAAGTTGCTCTGGTGAGACCTTAGCGGCTAGTACATCGCAGATCCCCTCGTAATATTAGAATATTATGAGGGGAGTTTGAAAAATGAGTAGTTTCAAGAGGCGTCTGGGATGAAGTCCGAACTAGCAACTTTTAATGAATTTCAATTTTGAAATCTTATTTTTTTTGTTTTGAAAAATTGAGAATGTTTCGGCAAATTCCACGTCGTTGAACCCACTCCCAAGTGCATTCATGTGCTTTTCAAAAAATGCGTAGTGTCCTAAGAGGTTTTTAGTATGGAAATGAAATTTGGGAACTTTAAAGAAATTTCCACTTTTGAAAAAACTGAAAATATTCTGTTGCTGATTTTTCAAAAGAATTCCATGTACTACCTAGTTTTGAACCCAATTTCGTCCCGCAATTAGAAGCAGGAAGAACTGCATTCTTGTAATTTTCACATGCCTGGTAAAATTTGCCATGAAACCTGCTACCTTTATATCTGTAAACAAAAAAATCATTTCATATTAAAGATGCGATGTCGGACTGACTTCTTCTTACCTAAATTCTTAACTAAGTCATGCATTTTGTTCCGAAAATACTCACCAATATAGAGGATATTCGTAGTTCGATAACCTTCGCATCCATATGTGGTTAGCAATAGTGGTTTTTGTATTAAAAAACTCGTGGTATGATGTTGACAGAACGCTCTGGAAGGAACTCAGAGGTTCAAAAACAGTACACGAATGTGATAAATACAAGAAAACGTTGAAAAACCATATACAACTACTCTCAATCGCCAATTCCTTTGGACACAGGAAACATTCGATAGCTACCGTCACCCAAAATCTCTCCTAACAGATTTTTTTAAACATTTGTACGTTCACTAGGTCGCATTTTCCGTCCTGATTTCAAATCTGACGTTTATTTTCGAAATAAACAACTTTGAACAGAACGACCCCAAACGGCGCGCTCCGGCGCCCTAGCGCGCCGGATGACCAAAGATACGCGCGGTATTGTATCTGTCTTCTCGAGTTTTCAATTCCATTAGTTTGGCGTTTTGTCTCTTTATCTTGGACTTGCCCATACATTTATGAATCGCCTGGAAAAGTATCTGTGATACCGTAGATGTGATACGATATTGCTGGTTAGCCTGTTCTGTTACTTGAATCTTGCATTTAAAGGCAGTGTTTACATAAATCATGGGTGTTCAGTTCTGACAGAATATGATAGGTGAAGGGTTTACTGAGACAGCAGCGTAAGAAAGATCTGCGAAAAGAGACGAGAAAGCTTTTTTTTTACCGCCAAAGCAGGATCTCTTGTGTGACGTGCCATTTTTGAGAATCTGAGGGTTGACCGGTGTTAAGGATTGAAGTTTTTCCATGTGATAACGGGATCATATCTTATCAAACGACTTTTCGAAGCCATTTCTCTTGCTGATCGGCTGCTTACGTGTTGAAGCTTCTTCAGAGAGGAATAGTGTGCGGGGCGAGGTCTACGGGAAAGGGTGTAGTGTCCGGATTTTGGTGGTGCCTCGTTTGGGCGCTTCTAGACGTTTTTTTTCGCGTTTTTTTCTTCGCCATCTGCCCACCATTCAATACACCGTTGGTTCTCTGCGGAACAATGGCCAACTCTTTCATCGTGAACACTGCCTTTAATAATGAAAATCTATTGCTGATGAGTTGTGGGTAGGGTACGCCTTCATCTTTGATATTATTGTGAATATTTGCTGCGATCTGTGAAAAAGTATCAAAGGATTCAAGAAGGGCGAACGAGCTTCGCCAGTAAAAAAAATTTCAAGGGCCCCTTCCTCAGCATTGGCGGACTGTGCTGTGTTGGGATCAGAGATGTGTGGAATTTTTTGTTTTCTGCCCATCTTTGGCCATTCTTCGTGTTTTCTGTTAAAACTGGCAAAATTTGACAGAAAACAAAAAATAAACTCATAAATCGCGATCTTCAGCGAAAGTGGTTCCAGTGACAAGAGGCCAAACTCATCGACGATTTAGGGTGGATTTTAACCGGGCTCTGTGCAGTTCCATGCTCTAAACATTTGAGTCCCGTGAGCCGGAATCAAAAACGAGCATACCTCGGTATAAGGGGGTAAAGAGTAGAATGTTACCATCAACCTGTGATTCATTATAAGCGATATCATCAAAACTGGGGGTATAGAGTAGGGTGCGAAATACCTCAGGAGAGACTTGGGCTTTGCATTACCTACTCGGAAAATACCGCGCTCCAGTGCGGTATTGCCCTCCAGCTTATTTTGGCAAATTGCCGAACTAATCAACGCGTCAAAGGAGTCCAGTGAGTGTGGGTGGTGTGGTAAGGTTACACAGACTATGCGTCTGTGCGCTCATACCTACCCCAATCCAATCCATTTGAATCGCGGTCGAGGGGAGGGGAAGAGTAGAGTAAGACCATGGTATGTTACACCCACAGTTCAATATAATTCCTGGTTTCGTTCATAAATCCGGCCCGTCAAAATTGTTAACTAAATCTACAGGTAAACTGTTGACGAATCCAGCCAAAAGTACGTAATGAAGGCAAATGATGCTAATATTCGAGTAGGATCGTTCTCCAAGGGCAGTGTAATAGTACTCAACCCCGGCTTGTCAAGCGTGTGCTGCACCTGCGCGGTATTCGAGTGTCGTCAATCTCTGGATGGGGGAAGCTGCGACGATGCTATGATAGCTTCATCATGAAAGCCGAGCGATTGTTTTCGAATAAACGCAATGGTAAGAATGGGAGAACAACGGCTTAGCTCCCAAGATAGCGAGATAAGTGTTGCATCACGGCTTCATAGAGATGAGATACAAACCACATACTTCTTAAGCTTCATTCATAGCAGGCCGCTTTTACTTGTCGCTGCACTGCCAACAATTACAAAAACCATCGCGCCAACAGATCTTGCATAGAATCGCGACGGTTTGGAACAGTTTCCAGTTTCAGTCGCGATCGCCGAGCGACTTGGGTATTTCATAGATGGTCGAAGCGACCTGCTTGATTTTGTTAGGTCGCTTCGACGAATCGCGTCGCTTCCATGATGGAAGCGATTCGTCTAGTCGAAGCGACTAGTCCGCAATCTTTCGTCACAACCTTGCGTATGTGGCGCGAAATTGCACACGTCACAGTTCACTCGCACAAAATACGGTTTGTGAAAGGGAGAAACGAGTATTTATCATACATTCAAAATGAGAGATGAGAGAATGTAATGAGGCTACCCAAAATTACATTTTATGCCGGCTTCGAGCAACTAGTATCTGTAGCTTTAGTTTTATGTTGCTGTTCAAGCAAATTCCACCCCTTCCTCTTTTGGACCCATTTTTTTGTTTGAAAACTGTGCAAAACTCTTTTATCTAGGAGGTAAAGGCAACAATGTCAAAAAATAAGTAGGAATGCCAAAAAAAGCTTTTTTTCATTCCTGTGGCTTGGTCCGCATTTGTCCGTCTATTACACGCGAAATTACGTACGCCCGAGCGTTTTGAAATCGCTGGACGAAACGATTTCAAGTCGCGGCACGGAGCGATTTCAGATCGCGACAGTATTGTTGGTCGCTTCGACTTCAAGTCGAAGCGATCAGCTATGAATGAGCCTTTATGCGCTTGCGAATTATACATATTAATACTCCAGCGCCTCAACGATGGCGCACCGGGGTGAAGTTGGGTCTTAAATAATAGGAGTGAAGATGAATGAAATTGACCTTGGAGATAGATGAGAATGATAAATCCGACATAGCGGTACGTTCTGTGTCGCCGTGTTGGAACCAGCGGAGCGTCAGATCATTTATACTCGAACGGCACACCCAAGAGGTACGCTCAGGCGGTGAGGAGTACGAGTAGCCCCAATAGAGTAAGACGTCTGTTCAATGCTATCATTTGTTTTCTTATGGTCTTGTCGTAGTTAATACTGCTGTCATAGGCAATACACTCCCCCAAGGAAACTTTTTGATTCGGGTTTTACTCAGTTTTTAAAGGCAGCGTTCACGATGATCATCATCGGTGACTTTCCACAGTTAAATGATAGGCGAGGACCCTAGGCTTCCAGTGGCAAAAGATTGGTAGAAAACGAGCCAGGGGTGACAAAATAACGGCTGCGAACAAGCGTTTTGGTGTCCCGGAACCGCCCAGTGCTCCAGATCCGCCCCCTCGAAATGAACAAATGAAGACTCAGATTACAGGAATGATCAAGTCAAGGAAGTGCGGATAAGTGAGCTGATCGCATGATTGCACTGATAGTCATCATCCTTCAAGCAGTCAATTTCTCCACGCTCAAAAATCAACGTAAACAAATGAGGACCTATCTTGGCTCAAAAACGCGACTTTCGCGTCCTTTTCAAGCGTGCTCCGCTATATAGGGCACCAGACCTGTAAACCGTGGGGATATTGGAAGTGAAATTTATCGTGAACACTGCCAGTGTTCTTCGATTTTGAGATTAATCGCTAAATCGATTGTTTGGCTCCCGACTAGAACTGAAATGACGAAGAAACTGAGAAAAACGCATCGGAAGGGCACGAAATCCTCTACTCTCACCCCGCTTCATTACTCTCAGTGGAACTGTTTGTTGTGACAATGAAATCTTTTTTGGACCCGTCTTTTGCACTTCTCTATTTTGTGTTGCTCCGTTCATTCCTTCGGACCCTAACTAAACCTGTTTTGCCTAAAATATTCCTTCAATTTTGACTAGCCCCATTTTTTACCGGTGACAACCACCGTGAACATGTTCATCCATTCGGACAACAAGTCCAGGCTGGAGAATATTGTCACTGAAATAAGCGATTTAGTGCATTTCTCGCCGTTTCTGCGTAATTTTGGTAACACTTGGTAGCCAACGCATTGTTTTGAGTGAAAAACTCGGGAACGAAAATTTGCGTGAACACTGCCACAATACACTGCCACGATGCCACGGCAGTGTCCACGATGAAAACCATGTCGTTTTTTTTGGTGGAGATCGGCAGCTGCAGGGCCTATCGCAAATCTAACGTTGAAAAAACTAAGAAAAATGAGCTCGGAACGGTCCCTTACGGGCCCAAAGTTGGACACCCGTCAGCTCGTCACCCCCAGATGCACTTTCCACGCCCACCGACGTGAACAAATGAAAGCTCGAGATCGTGAGATGAGCGATGATTTCCAGTCATTAACCCCGTTTTTCCCTTCATTCTCAAGCTCTCTCCTTACTCAGTTCAGCTCGCATTCATCGGCTGCAAAAGACGGAAGTTACAAGCCTCGGACAACTCGTCCACCATGTTTCCTTAGCTCAATTTTTGAGGGACCATAACTCCGTTCCTAGAAGGTCTTGTACGATTCCAAAAACATCATTGCAATCAGCATGGGACCGTCTTCAAGATAGGCAGAAAAGCAGAAAAACGATTCTTATCGTGGACACTGCCTTTAAATGGAAGTCCATTAACTGCTCTCATTTTTCGAATTCGACTTTCGCCATTGCAGACACAGTTGGCCAGGGGGTTTTCTTGGGCAGATGTAATATGTAATCTTTTTTGGAGTGCAGTGTCAAGCAGACAGACAGCAGTTAGCTAATGTACTGCTCTGGGATTCGCTCTGGCAGCGTGGAACACTTTTCATACCACCATTTTCACCAGAACCATCGCCAGATCACACTAGCATGGTGCCAGTCCGCTCCGAGTGTGTGTTCCCCTTTCACATATTTAGCCCCTGGTCGAGTAATCGAATGTGAAGCCTAGCTTGCTCGGATGAGTTCGGGCGGAGTAAGCAGCGGAGCGGTCGGTCGTGGCAAAATACGGTGATAAGGAGATTTTGACATGATAAACCCGATAAGCTTTACTTCGATCGGCTCAAAATGAGGGAGCTATGCTATAACTGCCTCGCGAAAAGAAACCTTAGAGTGTTACTCGTTATGTTTCTTACACTTATAACCCGCTTTTTCTGGGCATCTATACTACTTACCATGATTGGTTATAGTCGACAGCAATCGAAGTAGGACCAGGTAAGGTTGCGGACTCGTCCTAACATACGGTAGTTTGTTAGCAGTATCTCTCATTTTTCCGAAGCAGCTGTGATAGATTGGTGAGTCTGTGTTTTCTCCGATATGACTACATCTGTGAAAGCAATGAAAACAGGTGAAAATGTGAGAGTGGAAACAAAAACTCACCGACCAATCTCAGTTATTTCGAAAAAAAGAGTGATAACACTATCAGACTACCGTATGGTAGCACGAGTCCGCAGCCGCACCATGTTCTTTTAACACTGCGGTAAACTATATGTGGTTTTGAAAACTGAGGAAATATGGTTCATTACTTTAAGACACTCAAGAAGTGTAATCCTGCCAAAAATCTCATATAGTGTAAGCGAAACTTTTTCAAAAAAGTTTCTGTTTTCTGCCCGTTTTTCAGACTTCCCGTTTTCTGTCTAGCTAGATTTTCTGCTTCCTAGAAAAATTTTCTGCACACTCATGGGATTCATGAACAGGTGTGGGTCTCAGTTCGATTTGTTGGGGGATCTTCACAGCAGCGCATCTTCGCCTGCCTTGGACTTTGAACTACGTTTGGCTCTTACGAGACCGCACCTTCAAGGTTGTTAACCAGGACTGAAGCCGTACCCCGTAGACGCCGTCTTGTTGGATGTACTCGTAGTCAAGTGCTCAGTAAAGCGAGCAACGCCGAGCTGCTGAATTGTGAAAACCCAGCTGGGACCCACACCTGTTCATGAATCGCAGTCTGGCAGTAGTAAGGGGCAGGGTCAGGCGCGGCGAGATGTTTCTGAGCGACTAGTGCAGGTCAAAAATGGTATGGCAACAGGCATTTCGGGTAAGTTGTTTATGCAACCCCTGTGAACCCAACGGTTTTGTCATTCGCACAGTGTTCTGTGCTGAAGTGATAGTACATTCAGAACCGGATAATAATTCCTGAAAGTTTAGGTTCCTGGCAAAAGTAAAGATTTGGCATGGTCACAAAAATATACTCAGTTAAAAAGGGAAGATAAAGAAAAATGAAAAAAGGTTTTGAAATATTCCTGAGAACGATTTGGCGTAGAATAATTTGTTTTTCGGGAAATGAAGTGAAATAGTTGAAAGTATGATTTGGCAGTCGAGTTTGAACCAACTATTGATAAGAGTTGTGCAGAACGAGAGATCGCCTTGTCTGTGCTTATCCGTAGAACATATCAAAGCGAAATCACGCGTGTTGATTTTGCTTCACCTAATACGTGAAGACCGCCGCATTACAGCTCCCGAAAAAGTTTCGATGCTTCCCATTTCACGCGTGATTTCGCTTTGATATGTTCTACGAATAAGCACAGACAAGGCGATCTCTCGTTCTGCACAACTCTTATCAATAGTTGGTTCAAACTCGACTGCCAAATCATACTTTCAACTATTTCACTTCATTTCCCTAAAAACAAATTATTCTACGTCAAATCGTTCTCAGGAATATTTCAAAACCTTTTTTCATTTTCTTTATCTTCCCTTTTTAACTGAGTATATTTTTGTGTCCATGCCAAATCTTTACTTTTGCCAGGAACCTAAACTTTCAGGAATTTCATTTATTTTTCCTTAAGGTTTCCTTTGCAACATGATTTATGCCTGGTGGTGTTAGATGAAAATAAACCCACCGATGTCCTCCCCCCCCCCCCCTTCTATGACGTCCTGCGCACTCCAACTGATAGCCTGCGCACTTTCTATGACGTCCTCCACACGCCCACTGATGTCCTGCACCCTTCCACTGATGTCCTACACACTTTCTATAAGGTGCTGCACACTCCCACTATAGTCCTGCACACTCTCACTGACGTCCTGCACACTTTCTATGACATCCTGCCCACTCCCACTAATGTCCTGCGCACATTCTCTTACATCTTGCACACTCCCACTGATGTCCTGCACGCTTTCTTCGGCTTTCTGCGCACACCTATTTGGGTACGGCACTTTCTACGGCGTCCGACGCACTATTATTTGGGTCCCACACACTTTCTACGACGTTCTGCGCACACCCGTTTGGGTCCCGCACACTTTCTACGGCGTCCTGCGAACTCTCATTTGGGTCCCACACACTTTCTACGGCGTCCGACGCACTGTTATTTGGGTCCCACACACTTTCTACGGCGTCCTGCGCACTCTCATTTGGGTCCCGCACACTTTCTACGGCGTCCGGCGCACTGTTATTTGGGTCCCACACACTTTCTGGGGCGTCCGGCGCACTGTTATTTGGGTCAGTCCCACACACTTTCTACGGCGTCCTGCGCACTCTCATTTGGGTCCTACACACTTTGTACGGCGTCCTGCGCACTCTCGTTTGGGTCCCACACACTTTCTACGGCGTCTTGCGCCCACCCATTCGGGTCCCGCACACTTTCTACGACGTCCGGCGCACAATTATTTGGGTCCCGCAAACTTTCTACGGCGTTCTGCGCACTCTCGTTTGGGTCCCACACGCTTTCTACGGCGTCCTGCGCACACTCATTTGGGTTTCGCACACTTTCTACGGCGTCCGGCGCACAGTTATTTGGGTCCCACACACTTTCTACGGCGTTCTGTGCACTCTCGTTTGGGTCCCACACACTTTCTACGGCGTTCTGCGCGCACCCATTTGGATCCCGCACACTTTCTACGGCGCCCTGCGCACACTCATTTGGGTCCCGCACACTTTCTACGGCGTCCGGCGCACTGTTATTTGGGTCCCACACACTTTCTACGGCGTTCTGCGCGCACCCATTTGGATCCCGCACACTTTCTACGGCGTCCTGCGCACACTCATTTGGGTCCCGCACACTTTCTACGGCGTCCGGCGCACTGTTATTTGGGTCCCACACACTTTCTACGGCGTTCTGCGCGCACCCATTTGGATCCCGCACACTTTCTACGGCGTCCTGCGCACACTCATTTGGGTTTCGCACACTTTCTACGGCGTCCGGCGCACAGTTATTTGGGTCCCACACACTTTCTACGGCGTTCTGTGCACTCTCGTTTGGGTCCCACACACTTTCTACGGCGTTCTGCGCGCACCCATTTGGATCCCGCACACTTTCTACGGCGTCCTGCGCACACTCATTTGGGTCCCGCACACTTTCTACGGCGTCCGGCGCACAGTTATTTGGGTCCCACACACTTTCTACGGCGTTCTGTGCACTCTCGTTTGGGTCCCACACACTTTCTACGGCGTTCTGCGCGCACCCATTTGGATCCCGCACACTTTCTACGGCGTCCTGCGCACACTCATTTGGGTCCCGCGCACTTTCTACGGCGTCCGGCGCACTGTTATTTGGGTCCCACACACTTCCTACGGCGTTCTGCGCACTCTCATTTGGGTCCCGCACACTTTCTACGGCGTCCGGCGCACACTCATTTGGGTCCCGCACACTTTCTACGGCGTTCTGTGGCCCACTTCTGATTCACACCGTGCGGCGTTCCAAAAAGTACTTCCGAGATCCCGCCGTATTGATTGAAGCGTTGCCCCGTCTCAGGGCGCGTTCAATCCTGAGCAAAAGCCTATCAGTAACGGTGTTTATTTCACTAGTTCATTTTCACGGATGAGTAAACGTCGGATGGTTTATAATAACGTGTTTACGTGTTTTTGTCTTTCCTGACCCTCAATTTTGAGGTTCCACAAAAATTGAGCTACCAACTTCAAATTTTGACAGGAGCTAGGTGCAATCATAACCAACTTTCTGGCCAAAAATGAGCTTTCTAGCTCAACGTTAAGTGTTCCAACAAGATCGTGTACGCCAACTGAAAAAAAGGAGGTGAACCCTTTTTTCGACCAAAACGATCGTGGTTTTGACAATTTTTCTCGAATCTCAGGTAACCATTCCGGACCAATTTTTGAATAGTTATTCAGCCTCCTAAAGTGTATTAAATGCAAAAAGAACGGTCTTCCTACGTTTACTCTGGACCCTAATACTGAGATCAGGGGGTTGCGCGATGGCGAATCAAAGCCAAATCTGGTGAGCGCTTCGCGCTCACCACAATATCTTCCAAGAATTCCTTCATCCACTTTCATCATGTCTTGAACGGCTGCTAGTCAAATAAAGAAGGAAATCGCTGTTCTAGATGGACTCCTTTTTTGTTCGTGTTTGCGAAAACTAGGTAGGCCACAGAAGTTTCTATTCCGATAGACCCTTCCCCGCTTATCGGAGAACTATGTATGCACTTGGGATCGCATCGCGTGCGTGCTCTAATTTTTTGCGAACGCTCATAATAGGCCATCGCGATACTGGGAGATTGCGGAGAAATTCGTTCGTGACGGTGCTGTCAGAAGGCAGGTGAACCGGCAAATTGCAGCACAGCTGGCTGTCGGAGTTTCGCCGAAACCGTGATCTCTAGCATTGATATTCGCGCGCAGTCAACTTCTTCGACGTCAAACCGTTGGGAAGATTGCTTTCGACTTCGATGAAGAACAGGAACTTGCACGTGTAAATGGCTCAAGACAGTTATGAATGACCTAGAAAACAGAAAGAAACAGTTATCAAAACAGCGAAACGCAGAGAATAGCACAATGATTGCAACACTTGGGATTGTAAGGTGTTTTTCATAGTCCTCACTGCAATTGCGGAACGAGCGGTGGACTGTGAAACCTTTTATCGTGTTGCCATGTACGATTCTCGTTGAACCTCGGCACTAGTATAATATTGTTGAAGTTGAATACAGCTTGGCACGAGGTAGTAACCGACTTTAATCGACTGACGTTTCGGCGGTTTCGCCTTCTTCAGAGTCTGAAAGAGCAAAATCCTGTTATGAAAATACACGATCAAACGCCGTAGCGGTAAACTCTCTACAGAAATTCGACTTTCAAATTTTCAAACTAATAAGCAGGAGAAAAGTAGGCAATGTATCGCACCTTATCAAGTCCTCAAGCGATCATGGAACGCGATGGAAGCCACTGTGAAATCTCCAGTGCGGGATAAGGCTGGGCCTCAACTATGCCATGCTCAGAAATTCTAGGCTCGCATTTGTACACACAGTAGCGTAGGATAGTGTTGAAATCATTTATGTTGGACTACATCTAAACTGGGAATCGAGGGATGACGCGAATGATAAAGCCGTTATCGCGGTGTGGGTGGTGCCGCCATGGCGGTGCTGGACGGGAGCAGGGCTGGGCACACGTCCCGGCATGGCGATTCCGAATATGCACCCCCTTAGCTGAGTAATTTTTAGCCACCCCCCCTATGGAAAATCGAAATCGGCTATTTTTCAAAAAGTTGAGCTCAACAGCCATGATTTTGACTTCCTGATTTTGATAAACAAGAATATAAAAATGCACTGATGAGAGAAAATTCCGAAAATGTCAACAAAAAATTCAGTGTATTCAGTGTTTATAAACTTCAAAACAATCCCATGAGGAAAATTTGCTAGTAAGACGGTAAGTTATGACAGAAGATAAAACAATTTTCATTACAAAACAAATCAACAATTACAAACAACAGAACTACTACTATTGCAATAATTAATGCTTTCTGTCGAATGTTTTCATGAACCTATGAAGGATTAGTTAATCTGTGTTTGACTGTTCTGATGTGGAAATCAAAACTATTTTGTGTTGTGGAACCATGCTAGGATTCATGTGATGCGTAAGGAGTGGAAAACCTGAGTTATACCCTCCTAGAATGCCGCTATCCCTAATAAAAAATCGGCTTGCCGTGCGATACGGTGTTTGTACACAGCCACACAGCTCACACGGGAGTGGACGCGCACACAATATTAATATTAAAATGCATTTTATTACAGAACGGGGAGGAGAAAAGGATTGAAGCTGAAGGAAATAGAAGATGGTAAAGGTAGTCTATTTTGGACGTGACCATTTTAGAAATTTAATGTAAATAAGCAAAGTTAGAGCGGGGGCAAATATTTAGCCGTAACATGGTTCATTCAAACGAACCTAGTTGACCATATGTAACATTAAACAAGAGAGCAAAGGATATTGTGAGAAGAGGTGAATCTGGCAATCAATTTAGTTTTATAAAAGATAGATTTTTAATGTGATTCAAGGACCTTAAATCTCGTCCCGGTTTTACCCCGAAAACCGGGGCAAAACCGGGACAAAACCGGAACGAGTTTTAATGTCCTTAAAGGCAGTGTTCACGATGATTTTCGTCCGCGAGTTTTTCACATAAAACAATACGTTGGCTTCCAAGTGTTACCAAAATTACGAAAAAATGGCAAGAAACGCATTAAACGTCGTATTTCAATGACATTATTCTATAACATGGACTAGTTGTCCGATTGGGTGAACATGTTCATGATGGTTGTCACCTGTGTAAAATTGGGTCAATCGAAAATAGAAGAGTATTTTATGCAAAATAGGATTAGTTACGGCCCTAAGGAAGAAACGGTGCAATAGAGAGTAGAGAATTGCAAAGGACGAGCTCACAAACGATTTCGTTGTCACAACAAGCACTTCCTATGATACTTAAAGGCAGTGTTTACGATAAAAAATGTGTTTCAGTTTCGACTAGGAGTGGGTAGTGGAGGGCCACACTGTAACGTTGACGTCGAAAGAACGCATGAAAACGCGCCAGGAAAAGCCCCAAAAGAGCCCGAAGTTGCAACTTCGAGCGCAAGGCGAACCCCAAAAGCGCAACACACGCCCACCGACGTGAACAAATGAATGCTCTAGATCGTGAGATGAGCGATGATTTCCAATCATTAGCCCCGTTCTTTCCTTCATTCTCAACTTCTCTCTTTACTGAGGTCAGCTCGCATAGATCGGCCGCAAAAGACGGAAGTTACAAGCCTCGGACAACTCGTCCACCATGTTTCCATAGCTCAATCTTTGAGGGACAATAACTCCGTTCCCAGAAGGTCTTGTACGATTTCAGAGGCATCATTGGAATCAGAATGGGGCAGTTTTCAAGATAGGCGAAGAAACAGAAAAACGATTTTCATCGTGAACACTGCCTTTAAAAGGCGGGGTGATACTTAAAGGCACAGTCCAACCTCAGAGGTAATTTTTGATATTATGGTCCGGTCGCCGCCTATAGCAACCCTGCCAAGCGCGAAATCTCAATTCACTCAAATAAGCGAGAAACAGCCAGGAAAAAGTCGGCCACGCCCCCTTAAAAGAAAAAATGGGTAACGCCCACTGCCAGGTTTCCGACCTCAATAGGGAAGAGCCGCGCGAATGATTTTATTCAAAACCTATGTTCTTCGATTTGTTTTTGGTCTGGCTTTATATTGTGACCTGTTTCAAAACGATGGCTGCGTATAACGAGAAAAAAACAGGCTCGAGATAACTCGTCCGCGAATTTCTAGCCGCTCAAATCGAGATTTTTGAGGGGCCATAACTCCGTTCGTAGTGAGTTCTGAGCGATTCTAGAGACACCATTGTGATCAGCGTGAAATTTGCTCCAAGATAGGCAGGAAAACAAAAAATCGATTCTGAGGTTGGACTGTGTCTTTAAGGATTTCGTGTACTTCTAGTGAGTTTTTCTCAATTTCTACGTCATTTTATTTCTACCCGAGTGCCACTTAATCAATCTAGCGAATAATCTAAGAACTGAAGAATATCGTGAACACTGCCTTTAAGGTACATTGGATATCAAATGTATTGCTGTTAAAATGTTTGCCGATTCTCCTCTTTCTCTCAGTGCTCTTAGTTCTCATGTTAAATGGTGTTTTAATCAACTAGGTTCATTTGAATGAACCTTATCAAGTCCGAAAAATTCACCCCGCTCCAACTTAATAAATTATACTAATACGTATATAAAGTTCATATGTATAGGAATATACATCAAGTATGGACAATTACATGATCGCCAACTTTATAATTACATTAGACCCCATCTTCAGATAATTCATGGTAGGTTAATCAAAAGAGGAAAGGTAAGAAAGAGAAGTTGACAAAGTTCGTTTCGCCCCTGGCCTCAGACGAACTTTATCAAACAGCTCTGCCGGGGCTCCTCAGTGAGGAACAGAACTGTCGATGAAAAGAAGTATGAATACGAAAGCATGAGCCGAGCAGAGTGAAGTAGTGTTAGAAACGTTAGAAAGAGGTTAGAGGGCAAGAAGCTATAGTATACTATCAATATCAGAATGAAGTCCATATGATCACAGTCCTTATTTTGGACAGTATCGAACACCGACTTATCAACAGTGAAGACTTAGCATGTTATGCTTTTTGCCAATTGTGTTATACTTTTCTTATCATCTCTTAGGTTAAACTTAAATGCTATCATTTTTTGTTTATAGATGCATTTTATTATATTTACTTCTACGAATTCTGGTGTATATTGGTTTCCAATTAAAACTGTTTTCGTTTCTTTGAGTTTTTTCCGTGAAGGAATCTAAATTTGAACAGATATTAGCTAATCTCAATGTCTCCGTGTAAATTGTGGATGCTTTGACTTTTATAGAGATATCAGAATGAGCATGAGGAAATCTTTTAACTCTGAAATTAAAATCATCTGTCTTATTATACAATTTTGTGTGTATTCTATTATTAATTATTTCTATACTAATGTCTAAGTAACTGCTTTTATAGGGATTATTGTGCGTCTTTTTGAGCTCCAATACATTCTTGTATATTAGTGAAATTTGACTGTCCACAAATGTTTCATCTTTATTATGGATTATAAGCAAGTCATCCATATATCTAAAAGGTTTGAAAAGTACGTTATTTTCAATTTTCGCGCTCATAGAGTACCTATACTCCAACATGGAAACTGTTATATCGGCTAACAATGGGCTGAAGTTACCTCCCTGAGGAACTCCTTTCATCTGTTGAAGCACAAGTTCTCCGAAACGACAGTAACTGTTGCGTAAAAGATAGTCAACGTGATATATCAAGTCTGTGATGGTATAATATCTGTAATCGCCTTTATCTAGCTCAGAATCTCGATAAAATACTCTGTATCCATTGGTAACTATCCATTTTTTATTAGCATTTTTGAAGCAAATTTTCAAAAATTCTTTCATGTTATACACAATAAAACTGTGTGGAAGGTTAGTGAACATATCCGTAAAATCTGCAGAATAAACTTGAACCCCATTGGTGCTTAATCTACATAATTCAGCTGCTATGTTAATGTTGGAGATAGACCAATAGGTCTTGAGTCCTCCCTTCCTTTGGTAACTCACATTGGTATAATTAATTTAATGTGTCTTAAATAGGAATTCGAGCCTAAGTGAAAGAAAGCTGGAGCCCGCTCTACATGTGAACGAATTTGATCTAATTCCGGATTTAGGTATGCCATACGATATCTTCTCTAATCCGCCCCTAGTTCTGGAGCTATTCACACGATAAAAATTGATGAGATCCACTCTAGTAGCGCCAGATACAATCTTGAAAACCATGCACACATCATAAAGTTTACGCCGAGATACTAACGAATGCAACTTAAATTTTTATTTCTCAGTTTCGGTCCTGTAACTCTAGGAAAATTTCCGGAGTGCAGGAACTGCTTTGATCTTATACACACACACCTTACGGGTGTAGTCATTCTGAATTTTCTCTAAAAAATCAATATCCTTCTTTTTGTGAGGCGAAAATACCGGAGTCCCACATTCCATGATTGGTCGCGATTGGTCTTGTAATCCCTCAATAAAACTTCCTGATCACAAGTTGATAAGCCTCTAAATAGTCGAAAAGTGCGCGAAGAAGCTTTTCGAACTAAGTGCTTGAAATGAGCTGTAAAATCCTGCTTGTTATCATAGAGAAAACACAAGTCCTTAACTGAGAAAACTCTACTCAATGCATGATCCCCCAATTTGTAATTGCCTGGCAATGTAGACCTCCCGACTCTCATGTAAACAGTTTTTTTTTCGGTGCTAACGGCAGTTTCCATAATTCCGACCAGTTTGAAATCGCATCCAAAGCAGATTGAATTTTGGTATGGTTCGGTTAAGTTTTTGGCGTTTGGTTTAGGCACCCCCTTTGCACTCTGTGCAGCGTCCAATATGCACCCCCCCTAAGGTTAGCCGGGACGCGTGCCCAGCCCTGGACGGGAGGCAAGCGCGTCGTCCACCGCGCGTGCCACGTTTGCGGTGAGGACTATGAAAGATGCCCAAGCGGTTTGGTGGTTCCACCACGTAGTTCCTTCAGGAGCTGAGAGGGAATGGTCTTCCATTTTGAGATTTCTGGGCGCACCGCGTAGTCGTAGACGATCATCATCCTATATCCCAAAAGATTACAACAGACTTTCAAAGGCAGCACTTGCTATGGATTTCGCTCTCAACTTTTTGTTTGCATAAACGGCGCATTGTCCATAATGTGTTACTGAAATTATATAAAAAAAGACAAAAACGCGCTGAATCACATGCCAGTGATGAAATATGTAGAACATCGACAAGCAGCAGTTGTCTACAAAAAAGATTGAATCAAGGCGATTTTGAACAGACTAAAGAGAAGGTTTATTCGGATTCGGCTACTAGATTGAATGAAGCATAACTCCATAATGCCGAAAAGAAGATTATTCAGAAAAAAAAAGCGCGAAGTGTGGAGAATTTCAATGGGCAAGTGCACAAATAATTTATCGCTTGAAAAGTAGCAGATGACCGACCGAGTGACTCCGCTTTTTTAGACCTTAGAGGGTAACATTATGGAGACGTAATTTCGAGGCCTCAAACTCTACGAACGATCTTGACGGATTCTTTTCTCAGGGCTAGGCAGGAATTACTGAGATTCAGTGCTAAGCAGGTCCGTGCCGCGACGCAAAGAGTGATGGGGGTAGTATGAACTTTAGCCCGAAACTGAAAATTTGGGAAGGGAATCCTTAACAGTTTTGAGCCAGAAATTAAGATTTCTGAATGCAGTATATAAAAACTTCCGAATCTTTTAGTCATCGGGGTAGGGGTCGCAGTTCGGCCGAGGGCCGCCTCAACTGCCCGCTGGACCCTGGTAACTCTGGCGATTGCTCGCGTGTTGCCCCGGAAGGCGTGGCCAATTAAAACTCTGTTTTGCCGGCGCTAGAAGTTCCAAATAATCGGGCCGGCGAGAGTCGAGTTCCCCCAATCCCGATTGTGAGCGTTGCCCCCACAGAATCTCTGTGAGGATTGTGAGCACTTCGACTCTCCTTAGATTAAAGCGATTAGCAAAGCCGCGTCATGTACTACGCTCGTAATGAGGCAGTGCTAGCTGCTTGCTGCACGACGGACCCAGCTGGAGGCACTCAGTCACTTACGAAAGGATCCCTTAAAGGCAGGGTTCGCGATAAAAACAAATTTCGAGCCCTCTTCATAAAAATGTAGATTTGGCCATCACAAAAGTAAAAATAAGTGAAAAAACCCGGAAATCCGCGGGAAAAACGCTCAAAAACAAAGTATAACGGCTAATTACCGGTGTCGGCCGGCCCCCTAATTAACGCGATTTTCATTAATGCTTGCTTATCCGACATTTATTTTGCTGTTAAAGTGATCAGTAGTCTCCAGAAATGTTCAGAAATCACTTTGGAAGCAAAATAAATGTTGACAAAACAGGCTTTTACCCAAATCTCGATAATTGGGGGTGGGAGGACTCCGAGCCATAACTTGCTCCTGAGCGTTTTTTATCCAATTTTTCACTTAATTTCTTTATTGCGATGGCCAGATCTACAATTCCATGGGTATAGCACAACAACCGATTTTATCGAGAACCCTGCCTTTAAAGAGGGGAGGTTAATTTTGAGGGTAGAGTGGATCTCCTCGCGGTCCGCATTGAGGGTGGTCCCTCGCTGTGCAGCGCAAAGGAAGATGTGTGAAAGATGTCTGTAGCCCATTGCCAAACCGTCGGGAAGCTGGTTGCCTTTCTTGAATGTCCAGATTCAACTGGCAAATGGCAGAAAAGTCACAAAGTGGTACCGCAAACCTTCGAACAAAAATATTCTGGTCCACTGGCGGTCCGCGCATCCCACTCAGACAAAGCTGGCGGTTGTCAGAAACATGTTTCGCACCGCTATAAATGTGTGTTCTGGAGAGGAAGAGCGCGAGGCGTCAAAAAGCCTAGCTTGTCAAGTAGCTACTATCAATGGCTATGGATGACCAGCGCGCAGGTCGCGGAACTCCCAAGAAGGTCAGCGAAGTCCTGATTTGCCACCAAGCGACAAAGTTCCTTTCGTAATGCCATTCATAACCGATGAGGTGAGCCGCGCTGTCAGAAAATGCCTTCGAGGAGCGGGATTGGAAAACTCTGTATCTCTGGTGGCCATCCCGCCCAATAATTTAAAACGGCAATTAGTGCGGAATCGTCAGTATGATCGCGCATGCGTCACGCCACAGTGCGTCATTTGCCCATCGGGCAGAGATGGTGACTGTATTGCTTCTGGGGTTATTTATCTGATCACATGTCAGAGCTGTGGCCAGGAATATATCGGCGAAACAGCCCGCCCACTGCATGTGAGGATCAAAGAGCACTTGGATGGGAAGGAAAGGTCGCGAGTTAGCACAGCGCTGGGCTGCCACAGGGTTAAAGGCAGTGGTCGCGATCAAATATGCTTGTCGTCTTTTTCTCTCCAAATCCTTTCCTGGGTCTCGAGTAGTAGGACCTATAAGAAAAAATCGCGAAAAAACCACTGTTCTGGACCAAATTTGAAACCTGAACTATCTTGTCTTTTGATGGTGGACGAGCCCACTCCACATCATCGGCATCGATGACCTCTTATATCAAGAACATCAGCTAGCTTGAAATTGAATGTCAATCAATGAACCTTCGAATATATGTACACATCTAGTCAAAAACATTGACTGAAGTGATGCTTTCATTATTCAACTGCTTTTATTCGTTAAATTTGCATTTATTTCTCCCTCTGAATGTCGATGATTTTTGACTGCTCGGCATGAGACTGCGATCTGTTTCGTCATCGCTGTGCACGTGTGCACGAACTAGTTTCTTTGGGCCCTAGAAAATCTAATTCTAGACCGTTTTTCACCGCGCTACATTCATAGTTTTTCAGCTGTTTTTGATCTAAGCTGATTTTTGTAGTTTTTTCGATAACGTTTTTCATCGTGACCACTGCCTTTAATTGCCATGGCGGGGACGATTTTGAGGTGCGAGTGGAGACACTAGCGCGGGAGGCCAAAACAAGTGCGCGAAAAGCGCTCGAGGCATTCTGGATCAACGCGAGAGACCCCAAGGTCAACCGGAAGGATGAGGGTATAAATATCACGCGGGAACTGCAGCCCTACATCAGACTAGCCTTCTGATATGGGTGCTGCTTTCTGACATCTCGGTATCCCGTCGTGCTCTACTGATGGCCTGATGCTCTACAGACTTTGAGAAGGTATGCCACTCAGTCTCATCTGTCTCGGTTATTTGTTTGGAAATTTTGTCTTGAATTTTAGTAGGGTAAACCACGTTTGACCGAGTGTTTTTACACGTAGATTCGACCTTTTTCAGACTCCGAAGAGGGCGAGACCGCCGAAACGTTAGTCTGCTAATAAACATCATACTACCTCGTGCCGGCTAAAATCAAAGTACCAGCTATATTCTGATGCCGAGGTTCATCGAGAGTCAAACGTGGACATTGCTACAGACTTCTTCCAGTATACGGGGAGGGTCTTCAACTGATTTTGAGGGTCAACAAGTGGTTTGTAGGCACAAATGCCCACAATCGCTGCGCGATTTCCCTTTCACGCCCCAGAAACATCACTTGGAGCCCAGATGTAACTGGGCTCCGAGGTATGTCTTTAGGCCTAACCTTATCGTTTGATTATGTTTCAATAAGGATTGGTCCCCAGCGTGAGATTTTAGCAGATGGATCCAGCGGCATAGTTTAAATCATCCAGTTTTTCAATCTTGGGATTTCTTCAAAGTACAGCGAAGCAGAACGATTCGTCGCCAGATAGATGTGGCTGCTGCGAATCGCTGAGCGTGGGAAAAATTTCCATCGATTATACACTGGAATGGTACTGTATTTATGGATGGTGGTGGTTATCTCTTCTGGTTTCATGAGTTTATTGGGGTCAAGACCGAGAGAGGATACCTACGCGCTACAGTTGCGCACCGCTACGTATCTTGCGCCGACGATCGCTCCACGACACCATACTCTTCGGACTTCTTCTCCACTTTCTCTCAATCCACTTATCCGATGTCTTCCTTTGGATCCACCAAACTGAAGCTGTTCTCTTAACTGAATTACTAAGGATTGACTTTGATATCATGCTTCTTCCCGAGAATTCCGAGACTCGTTGTGACAGGGTCAAAAATATTGATGGATGGTATTTTTCTTTGTGATATGGATGTACTCTGAATAGAATGTCTCTGTGATGGCTGAAAAGGTGGACTGGGTTCAGCTCTTGAGAATATATTCTCCAGTTGTAATCCATTTCACAGCATTTGCAATTACTGTTCATACCAGTATCCATACCATATTTATAGTTACGAAGTACGGAGTTTTCTAGTCAGAACGTTCATCGCCAGCTTTGTTTCCAATGATTATTCGAGGAAATCATCACAACTATCCTGGCCGAAATCGTCCGCTACTTTTAGCCAAGGAGCGTTGCTGTATTTCCGATGATTCATTCATTTTTCTCTCCATTATTCCTAATTTTTTATAATTTTCGCAACAAGCCGTTCTTGGAAATTTGTTGCAGTGTTCAGAGGGTAACTACATAACATCGGCATGGATCCTGAAGAGACTTTGCGTTCCCTATTGGAGGTTGGCGCAAACTCGGTGCACCTATGTTATAGCATATGGCACCGAGTTTACGGCAACATTCAACAGTGAACGCTGAGTCTCTTTCGGATCCATGCCGACGTTGAATAAGCTGGGAACCTTGACGACACAATAGATTTCTTCACTATCCCAACCCGTACTGAGAGACAGTTCTCAGTTTCTAATATAAATCAAGTCTGCTTTTTCTCGAGTTAAAGCCTCTCCATTTGAGGTTCATAAAGTGACTTTTTGAAATCTAAGCTGAAAATCCGAGACTTCGCCCATATTATCAGACAGTTCTGGATGAGTTGCCTGAAACTTTCTTTGATCGAGAAGTTGCATTGGGATTCACCTTGAGCTTTGTAGGGTTCTCGTTGATTATATGTTTGGTATTGTGGCTCCAATGAACTGGTATGCTCTTCCAGGCAGTTTGAAGTTGCGGCACAATCATTTCTTCTCACTTTCTGGAAAGTCGCTTCTCTGACACATTATTCGTTCATCAGAAGACAGAATTCAGACGGGAAACCCGAGCTGGGTAAGCTAAGCTGCGCTTTACTTTTCTATATGTTCTCATGATTTTATTTGTGTTCTTTGACGGTTAAATTGCGAATTAATAGACATACCATTTGGTAGCAGATTTGTATTTGTTTTCGAAAACGTTACTCCTTATCTGTCTTGCTTCTTTCAAGCCTAGAGAATGCTCACGATTAAAATTGATCTAGCTTAATCCCTTGCTCTATGGAGTATCTTGCAGACAGCTCTAGTCTCGAAGACAGTGTTCACGAAAAAAAAAACCATTTCCGTATTTCCGAAAAAAAAACGCATATGAATGCTGGGATTTAACGCCGAAAACCGTACAAGCGTGTGGCTCTCCCTTTTTATATAGTTGGGCACAGCTTAGTGAACTGGAAGAGTTTTGTGCGTCATATTCCAAAGATATTGGAGATCCCAATGTGGAGCGCTCCGCTGAAAAGGCAGAACTCTTATTCGTCATCTATCATAACTGCTTCCTCCAAATGTGAAAGTTTGCTTGCGATACACTACAGCATTTCGAGAATGGCCTTGACGTCATTTCGAAACGCTCCTGTGAACCAAGTTGGGCTTTCATCGAATAATATCTTTTAGAGGGCACTTTTCGCGGTTTTTGATTCACTGCTGTACTCAAATAAGCATATATTCACCCAAAACCTCAGACGAGTTCTCTGCGTGTTTGAAGTCTGTGAACAATACGTAATTATTGTGACAACTTCTTTTGAAAGCAGACATCGCTGTTAAAGTTAATAAAAGGGGAAGTGAAGAAAGGAGTTGAGTACCTCAAATGTGCTGCTGGCATCGCGAATTCAGCACAGATTCAAAAGGCTCAAATGTCAGCAACTAAAGTCAGAGCAGATGCTGCGAAGCCACCCAAATTCCAGAAACGGCCGGTCAACCCTCCATTGCGCATATTATGTACCCGTACAATGGTTCTAAGTTTGTGGTGCTGGTACACTTATGTGGGTTTCCAAACATCTCGTGTGGGCTGTTCTCTTCATTGAATTGAAATTAGTTGCGGGAAGTCGTGTCCGAAAAGTACGGTGAACAGAAGCATGAGGGAACCTCAGTTCCCACGGGATAAACTACTGCGTACTCTCCGTCGGTATTCGTCCCTTCCTTTCCGCATGCGAACCTAGAAATCCACCTCGATTGAATCATTTCGAAGCAGAGCTTACCGGCTCGAGAACTCTCTTTTGTGAAACTCCATGGCTTTGAATCTACGAGCGCAAATTACCGTAAGCCCAAACCCGTCTCTGCCAATTTCTAGGCACCCACATTTTTGTTAGTTGCGGCACTTCCTGAAGACATCCAGGTGACAGACTTCCTGGTTGAGTGTAGCGCAAAATTCTTTATCAATTTTTATACTTCTCATAGATTTTTGAGAAAATCGATAATCGGTCAGTTTAATAGATTTTTCTAAAAAAAAAGGTGTTGAAATGTACACAGATAGAGTGCGAATCTCGAGGCGCACATGATGCCGAAGAGCCACTGCTTGACATTGCTAGGGAAGCGAAAGAAAAGGTACCGACGCAGATGTCCCTAACACCTGGCCGGTTTTGGCTTACGGTATTTTGTCCTCGTGTTCTTCTGAAAGGGACGAGTCTTCAAGCCGACAACTCCTGCTTCAAAATGACTATCGCAGTGGACCTCTACGTTTACATATGGAAAGTCAGGGGCTAATACCGATACCGAATACGCGGAAGGCTGCGTTTTGAAAAGTTTAGTGAAAAAAACTATAATTACCGGGATTTGCAGTGTAAGCCTGCTTAACATGTTCGAGAGCAGCCGTTAACTAGTCTTGAAACGATTTCTTCCCTGAACTCCGAGTTTGAAGGTAGTGTTCACGACAAAATGAATGGACTTGCTTCCTGTTCATTACTTTTAGTTACTGACGATGGAAAAGGACACTGTAGCTTGCTCTAGCCATAGAAAAAGTTAACAATGTCTGATCATCATCCGTAGGTAAGGCCCCGGTCAGAGTTGGTGCTATTTGCATCTGTAACCCACCGACACCCCCCAAACACCCACCCGGTCGATACGTGTGATTAAAATGATGGGGTGAGGTTGAGAAAATCACCAGGGGTCGTATTCGCCAACAACCCGCCGAGGGTAGTCGAAGGGATGCGGAAGGGATGATACCGCGCGCGGCAGAGGAGCAGATCCACCCATCTTACACCATGTAAGATGGAAATGCAAACTGTGTTACGTACCGATATCACTGCGAAAAGATAAAGATTCCATCGCGAAGCGGCCATTCTTCAGCTATGCTATTCGAAAAAATCCGGCGGTCGCGAGGAAAGCCAAGGGAGGCGAGAGGTGGCCGTGGAGCGCGCACTTTGTATTTCGCCTCATCTACCCTTCGACTCCCCGGCGGGTTAATGGCGAATACGACCCCCGGTGTATCCGACTGCAGCCCACCGGAAGTGATGACGATGATTACGTGGCCAACAGGATTGCACCTGTTCAGAGAAATAGTGAAGGAGAGTATAAAGAAGAAACGGAGGTAGCAGTGTCGATAGCTTTCTAGTGATATGCAAGGTTTTATCATCAGCCCGCCCACCCGAAGTTTTTCTTATCCCCCGTCATCCAAGTATTGCATGGATATCGACCACGTTGGCCACACCGGGTGATTTTTTCAACCTCACCCCATCATTTTAATCACACTTATCGACCGGGTGGCTGTTGGGGGGTGTCGGCGAGATATCCCGGGTGATTTTCTCAGCCTCACCTCACCATGTTGTTCATACGTATCGACCGGGCTGGTGTCGGCGGGTGTTGGTGGGTGTTGGGGGGTGTCGGCGGGATACACCGGGTGATTTTTGCATAGCATTTCCAATGCTTTCCGTGTCTATCGACCGGGCTGGATACATCGGCTCATCCAACTATGACCGGGGCCTAAAGGCTATGAACAGCCAGCGCATCAATTCATTTGATCGTGAACAGTGCCTTTAGTTGCAGTGTTAACGAGGACTTCCGCGCCGGATTTTTCCGCGTAAAACAATGTTAGTGGCCGAAATACCTACCTTTATGCAATAGTTCGACGACCTGGACTAGCTGGTTGCTACAATGGCTTGCAACAGATGAATTATAACCTCAGTCGGACTCAAAAACCGAAGCTGCTGAAATGGAGCAACATGGTGTAAAAGATTTTTTCAAGAACGAAGGCTGAAACCGTTTCCCCTTCCCGAAAAACAGGTCATCTGGGTGAAAGGGCAGAATAGAGAAAGTCGTGAACTTTGTCTTCAAGGGAAGATGAAATTCCGACCTGTGCTAAGTTCACACAGGACTAGCGAGAACTTGGACGAAACCATCGTGAAAACTGCAATATTTAATCACTTTATAGCTTTGACTACATGCAAATCCTGATCTAGCTCTATTTTCAGTCTCAGGACGGCAACCTCTATGACGGGCTCGAAGCCGCGCGGGCATAATCCGCCATCGGATGACCCTTTTGAGGTTCGCGTTTTGCTGGAAATTGCCCACGATTCCACCGACCAATATACAATTTCAGACTCGTGAGGAAGCGTACAAGTTCATAATTGGAGTATCAGGATCATTGTCTGTTTTGTCTCTGCTGACGATATGTCTCGTTGTTCCCTCCATGTACAATCTTGTGGAAAACATTGGCCACTTTGGTAAAATGGACTTTGCCTACTGCGAGGTATGCACTAAAGTTTTTCCACTATTGATTGATGGTCATATTGGACTACGGGCTCATAATGAACAGCTTTTTGTGCGAAGTTGTATGGTGCAAAATTATCAGACTGATCTGGGAGTATTGAGTAGTTTGATGTCATTAAGAGTGCAGTGACGGATATGGAGCAAGAGATGATCTCAATTCGAGAAGCTTTCCGGGAAACGACCGGAAATCGGTCAAGTCGTGCCGCTAGTTATGGACACTACAACCCCTCGATGTTCGCTCCGACGTCACCCCAGTTTCAGGAATGCCCTGGTAGGTTCATATCTTGCTCTGCCTTCGAAAAATGATACATTTCTAATTATCCCCACTCACTTTCAGCCTGCTGTATACCAGGTGAACGTGGTCCCGTTGGAGACCCAGGACTGCCAGCTCTGCCTGGTGCTCCTGGTCCCGACGGAGCTCCAGGACGGCCCGGCACCACACCAAATGCTTCATGCATTCCCGAGCGAATCTTCGAACCGCCACCATGCTTGCCGTGCCCCCAGGGACCTCGAGGACTTCCTGGACATCCCGGATTTCCAGGAGATTCTGGAGATCCAGGTATTCCCGGACGCCCGGGAGCTGACGGTCTTCCAGGAAAGCAAGGTGAACCCGGACCCGTTGGACCATTGGGACCTCCTGGACCTGCAGGACCTTCCGGTGACAAGGTAGCTATTTTCCCCCTTAATTATGTTTTGGATGTTGGAAGTCTTGTGCTACAATGATCCCTGTTCAAAATTTCCTAAACAGTTCAGTGATTTACAGATTTCCAAAATGGGGCATTTTCATAGCTTTGCGGAGAGGAAAGGGATACGAATGGCAATTTTTAGGGTGTTCAGAAAAATTGCTTCGGATATAGCTAAAAACGTTTTTCTAAGGGTTGCTTTGGGTTCAAATCTGAAGCTCATTTGTCGGTTTTTCAAAAATTTCGACTGATTTGGTCCGAAGCTTAAAAATGGGGAAAATTGGCTGGTCAAACGCGACTTTTGACGATTTCCTGAATGCTACGATGAAATCGCCCCAAAGCTTCCCATAGGGGTTATTTGGGCTGTTAAACACAAACCTGTGGTCGGTTTATCGACTTTCCATGGATTACGATATGTAACGGTGGGTATACGTTAGCTTGGTCGAACACTCAGAATTGGCTCAAAATTCTCTGTGGGCGTTATTTGGGAGTACGAACACGAATTCGAGGTTCAGTTTTCGATTTTCAAAGTGCTAAGACAGGTTTTGCTAATCAAAAGGCATCAAGCCTACCGTAATCTTCAGTAACCCCAAGTCTAGCGATAAACAAGGGTGGTAGTAAACTAGCCGAAACTGAGAGTTAGAAACCGTGATCATGTCACGATAAAGAGGAAGAATTGAGGTGTGAGACATCGAAGTTACCCTCGAACCAACTGGGGACTGCCACATTATCGTTCGCAAAAATGGCTGCCACTGGTAAACGAACCCGCGAACGCCGGTTCATCAACAGCGACACATTGCACCAAGCTGCTATGATCTCAAAGTACGAGAACTAATTCTCTTCATGAACTTATGCACATGCATGTGTAAAAGTCGATGAATGCGGATCTGAACCAGTGATCGCACAAAAAGAGCAGCGCGATATCGCATTACGCCACGCATTCACGGACTGAGGAACTTTGGAGAGGCTCTTCTATGTAGGTTCTTGAACCCTGCTCCTTATACATCAACAATTTACACTTTCTCAGTAGAGACAGTAGCTGTGATAAAGATTAGAGCCGAAATAATAGTTTCTATCTAACTTGCAATCTTCTCGTGTTCAGTATATGAGGCTGTCCACGTAAGAATCGAGTTAGATCGGATCACAAATTTTTTTTGCCGTTTTTAAAATTCATATCGTTAGAGCCCCCCATAAAACTCCGGCGGTGTACGCTTCCAGAATTTCCAAATAAAAACTTTGTTAAAAAATGTTATAAAATTCCAAAGTTGGGCATTTTTTGAACCTTCCTTTGTCTAGATCCTCAATGGAAACAAATTCCTGTGATAAAAAAATTCTATTACAGGTTATCGACTATGAGGAATCATTTGGCGTTATCGAAATTTTCAAAATTGCGCTCAGTAAAAAATAATTTATTAATTTCTCTGAGCTCAGATCCTGCAGATAGAGGTTATGCTCAAAAGATGCGCCGTGGTCGATTTGGTTAGAAAAAAAAGTATGAAATTGAAAATCCAAGGGCACAAACAACTTAATTTTTTCGATCGAATGACGCTCACAGGCGAAAAACCCTCGAGAAAGAGGCCGCCCATGCATTCTGACGCGCGAAAAATGGCTACAGTTGTAATTGACTATGGGTAATCAATTGAGATAGAGTTTAAAAAAAAGTTATTTTGTCACTTTCACATCATAAAAAGATGCTTTTGAAAAAAATTAAAACCTCTTTGTTACTATACCTACTTTCTAAAAGCAAGATTAGGGAAGTCATTGCACACTGAGGTAGCGTAAAGTGTGTTAAGTAACTTGTAGGATGAACATGGAATACAGTTCGAAGATAAACGGAACAGAAACGCTCTACCATAGACATTCTACACTATGTAGCTTTTGAATGAATGAGAAATTTGATTATCGTAATCTTACAGTACCCCAAATGAGTAAATACTTCGGATAATAATTTCTGAAAGTTCCCGAATGAGTAAATTTTTCGAATATAGCCTTTCTCAATTTACGTAATGATTTTTTTGGAATACCGCGTTTTTAACGATTTCGAATGTATAAATAAATATATTGAATACTGTTCTCTAATCGGTTTGAGTGAATATTTGGAACATTTATACGAATACTGAAACGAATATTCCAGTTTTCAAAGAACCGAATCACTGATTTTTCCGAATGAAACAATATTTTGTAAAAATCTAAAAAAAAACTTTGGAAAAATATTTTGAAATTTTCAGAAATGATCATCCGAAGTATTTACTCATTTGGGGTACTGTCAGAATACGATAATCAAATTTCTCATTCATTCAAAAGCTACATAGTGTAGAATGTCTATGATAGAGCGTTTCTGTTCCGTTTCTCTTCTAACTGTATTCCATGTTCATCCCACAAGTTACTAAATACATTTTACGCTACCTCCCTAATCTTGTTCTAAGTAGGTATATTAAAAAAGAGGTTTTGGCGCACCAAAAGCAAAATTATATGATGTTAAATAAATAAAATAGCCTTTTTTCAAATTCTGTATACATTGATTACTCGTAATCAGTTATTACTAGTGTAGCCATTTTGCGCGCAGTGGAATGCATGAGCGGCCTCTCTCTTGAGGGCTTTTCACCTGCGAGCGCCATTCGATCAAAAAGAGAGGCTGTTTGTGTCTTTCAATTTTTTATTATATATTTTTTATGAACCAAATCGACCACGTCTCGTCTTTTGAGCATAGTCTCTATCTGCAGGATCTGGGCTCAGAGAAATTAAGAATTTTTTTTTAACTGAGCGCAATTTTGAAAATTTCGATAACGCCAATCGATTCCCCATAGTCGATAACCTCGAATAAGATTTTTTTATCACAGGAATTTGTTTCCGTTGAGGATCTAGACTAAGGAATGTTCAAAAAATCCCAACTTTGGGATTTTATAACATTTAAAAAAAAGTTTTCTGAAAATTCTAGAAGCGCACATTAAAGTTTTTTGGGGTGCTCTAGCTATATGAATTTTGAAAATGGCAATTTTTTTGTGTTCCGATCTATCTCGAATCTTACGTGGACAGCCTCATATGCTTGTTCTCTGTAGAGTCACTCCTTCTCGTCTTCTCGCCTTACTTTCGTTGATTGATTAATTCAGCTGAATGTTTTAACTCTGTTTGCTTATTCTTCATCTAGTTTTGATAAGTATTATGCGATCCTGATTTGTCCCATCGATGTTTTCAATTTAACGAGAATCGTGATTTCAGGTGAAACTGGCCGGAGAAATCTGTCACTGGAATAGCTATGTAGGCTAAAACTTGCTGGAAGGTTGATATGAAAGTCCTTCCTTCGAAATTTCAGGTCTACTATGTTTTTCTCAATCGTTGATTATGAGAACCTTACAACTCACTTTTGTAGTGACCCTGAAATATTTACTTGCTCGGGTAGCTAGAAAAAATAGAAAACACACACATTGCCATTGTCGCCTGCGCAGTATCCTTACTCCTTCAGAGCCTGCCTGAAAAATACTTTCGAAAAAATGCCCTTGCAGAATGAAACCTTTCCGTTGAATTTGAAAAGAATTTCAATTTCTTCATGAACACAGCTTGAAATTCCATTACTTTTCTTTTTCAGTTATTCTTTGTTGTTTTGAACATTTTCTTGGATAAGTGTGAGAAATTTCCTAATATTTAATCTGAATAACGCCTCACATGTTTTCTCCGGAAAAAATATAAGTGAAGTCGAAAACCTGTCCTCCGTTCAATTCAAATGAAAGTTCAGTGAAAGCTTTAAAATCCGAATTCTGGACGCTCAAATGTGCCAATAAATTGGCTACGTATTCTAGAAAACGAATAATTGAAATATCGAATAAATCGATTACTCAAGAATCCCGAATGTATCGAATATTAGAAAAACGAATTATTGAAATAACAAAATGAACTGAATAATCGAAAAAAACATAAAATTAAAATTCCCGAATGAATAAAACATTCAAGTAATCGTACTATTAGACAATTAAATGGTTTCGGTTTCAATTTTAGTCGATACTGCGGAGATTAAAATGACAAGGCATAAGTTTTCTCTCTTTCTTGAATTTTGCATAGAAAAGAAAACAAAAAAAGAAAACATGAGAAAACAAAAATACATGATCACAACAAAAGTGAACAGTAAATTTTCCATGAATTTATGCGAAGGAAAAAAGAACAAAGAGATCTGAAATTTGGAGTTAAAGACTTCAAATCCAAATTTCTGCGCGTTCTGGTCTAGTTAATCCAGTGACAGGTTTCTCGGTCACAATAACCTCAATTCGTAGTCCTCGTAAAATCGAAAAACACAAGAAAATCGAGCACGCAAAACGCTCAGCAGAAAAATCATTCAGAGGGAAGCAGTCAGCTGAACGAGGGAGGCAATAATTGGCTATTGATCGCGTTATCACTGCGCATGACGAACGGTGCGCCAGCCGTTGGGGGGACTGGCGTCTATTTAGACAGTTCTTGGCCCAATCACGGCTCCAGTGATGAAGAGTGAGAAACCCGGAGTTGGCGGGTTAGACTAAAAAGTCCTCTCGAGGACTTTCTAGCCTAACCCGCCATGGCCATCTAGCGCACTCCTCAACATGCCCAGTGTCTCATCGTTGACCTGTGGAAGGCGCCGATTAATCTCAGATATTTGTGGGGAAGTTCCCGAGGACAATAGACCTGATTTGGTCGTTATCGCTCGGTTGAGGGGAGAGGAGCGAGACGGCCCCCCGGAGGGGGACGTCTCGCCCTCTCCCTCGAATTATTCACAACGACAGGGCGTTCGAAACAGTCAACTCAGGGGAGGACAAGGGAAGTTCGCTTCACGGTTGTTCCCATGGCCTCCCCCCGAACATGATGAACGCGAAAACAAAGCCGCAGCGTATACGGTGACGCACCCGGGCTAGTCGCGAGGTGGTCTCGCACTTCGCAAGTTGAGGGGGTAGATCTGCCACTCAAGGACTACGTAAGGCATCTCTGCCTGGTTTTCAGAGGAGCTAATAAGCTTCTCTATAACCTTTAGTCAGAGGTGAATATTTTTGAACCGATCGCAGCTTTTCAGGAACAGGTAACTCTCGAAAACAGCGAGTTCTAGTAAGCTAATTTTTGATCAATCATTGAACAATGTGAAGATCTGCAGTCGGAAGGTCGCGGGAAGACCTTCAGTCGGGAGAACAAGAGAACTCCTGCTATGGGAACTTCCCCCATTATTCTGCTGTCGAGACGTCCCCTTCGCCTCCCCCCAATTCGGGGGAAGCTCCCCAGTTGTTTCGAGGGAAGTTCTGCTGTCGTTCTCGGGAACTTCCCCACGAATATCTGAGATGAGTGAACATCAGTGTTCACGATCGTGATTTTCTAGGGGGTATGATGGTAGTTTAAGAGCAAGTAACTTCGAACTTTGACCCCAAGATTTTTGGTATTAACTTATTTTGGCTCTAGATATTAGTACGCCGATTTCAGTCAAGACTGATAACCTCATAACCAACATTGATGTTAAAAGCCTTGGTTAACATCGTAGTATGGCATGATTACTACCACCCCAGACCACAGATTCGCATTGAGCGCCCTAAATAACCCCCAGATGAAAGTTTTGAGCAGCATTCAAAAAATGCTTTCAGAACACCCTGAATGCCCTGATGGGACCTTTATCTTACCTTTTCGCGAAACAATGAAAATGTCCTTTTTTGGATTCCCCGGAGGAATTTAGAGAATCACGAGCACGTATCATTCGTGTACTATCCCAAACCTACAACAACAAAAACATGGGTTTCCAAATTGTTCGGGTGTGGGAAAAACGGTCCTTAGTTAGTGTCATACTTCATATTTCTACTTTTGTGTCGATCTGTAATAATTATTGAGTCGCTTTCAACATATCAGAGCATCCTGAATGAAACAATTGCAGTGCTGAGCACTAAAATAAAAGCGGTCTTGAACTCCGACTTCCATATTCTCACAGTTTACTTCTCGATTAGAAGTTTCCATCTTACGAAAACGCTACGTAAAGTGCCTGTTTTCGCAGCAATGCTTGCCCTTTTTTATCGTCAGGCAGAAAATCGGGAAGCGAAACTGGATTTCGAATTATTTTTTATGGTTACGTAGTTTCGCTGAAAATTGATGGATCAAACCTCAATAGTAATTTCTGTGAGCTTTTGATGTTCGAATCTAAGACAACGAACATTTTTATTTGCTAGTAAACCCATTTGGAGCAACCTTTCTACCAGCTTAGTAAATTCTTTCTGACATGAACTGCAGAGTTAATTTTCTGAAGTAGAGTACGTTGCTGAGTAGTTAACTTTCTTGAACCTTCTGAGGTCATGTAGAAAGTAGTCTTTGTAGTGATAAGTCCTTAGCGATGAAATCCTGATCTCAGCATTCCCCACCTTTCAAGCTATGGGTTGATTATGTCAGTGCAAAATTATTGGTCGGGTTCTGGCCTGACGAATTCATACCATCTGAGCAAAATTATTTTGGAGAGCGCTATAACAATTAGATTTCGTTAACGAGAAAACGTTTTTACTACCTTATCCCTAACCAAACGAGTCTCTAATTTGGAATTGTCACACATGACACAGTCGTTACTCATAAACACGAAAATTCTTTTCGTCTCCGTACTCAGCTTCCAGCATGCAAATTTCAAGTCGTCATAGATGTTGGTATTTCCTTTGGGACACCTTACATAGAACAACAGAGACTTTCGTTCCCTATCTCTCCATTAGAGGCAGTGTTCACGATATTCTTCAATTTTGAGATTAATAGGTTAATCGATTGTTTGGCTCCCGGGTAGGACTGAAATGACGTCAAAATCGAGAAAAACGCATCAGAAGGGCACGAAATCCTTCACTCTCACCCCGCCTTTTTACTCTCACTGGAACTGTTTGTGGTGGCAATGAAATGTTTTGTGGATCCGTGCATTGAAATTCTCCACTTACTGTTGCTCAGTTCTTTGCTTCGGACCCTAACTAATACTGTTTTGCAAGAAAATGTGCTTCCATTTTCGATTAACCCCATTTTTCACCGGTGATAACCACCGATAACGTGATCATACAACCGGACAACTAGTTCAGACCAGGAAATAATCTAACTGAAAAAAGACGTTTTAGTGCGTTTCTCGCCGTTCCTTCGTAATTTTGGTAATCCTTGGTGGCCAAACCATTGTTTTGAGTGGAAAACTCAGGAAAGAAAATCATCGTGAACACTGCCTTTAATGCGAATAATATATAGAGAACTATTTCAGAAGTTCTGCTTTTTTATGCGACCTCACTCAATGAATTGTTTCAGGGCCGTACTCCTGAAGCGCATGTGATCCCAGGACCACCAGGAGATCCTGGACCACCTGGGCCTTGGGGACCACCTGGCAGTCCGGGAATGCCCGGCGAGGATGGCTATCCTGGTACTCCCGGTGAGAAGGGATGGCCAGGTCCGCCAGGATCCCCTGGCCCTATGGGACCGGCTGGCCCAGCTGGACCTACCGGAGAAGAGGGCCCAGCAGGTAAGTGATAATTTGTACCTGAACGAGCTCCGAGCACTGAGCGGCTCTTTTTAGGCACTCCCGGCACATGTGTATGTCAGGATACAGAGGTTGTTATGGCTGATGTGAACGGGAAAATTCCGGCTCCTCGCGAGGAAGCCTATCCTGAGCCGCAGAAATTACCAGTTAACCCAAGTTACGCAGAAAATGAAGTGTAAGTGAATACCCATTGTATCAACTTTTAAGCATATTTTTGGCTTTCGTCCTTAATGCCTTTGAAAGAATGTATCACTCGTTTGCTCTTCTGTATGATACATCCTGCTCTAAAGCGCTCAAAAGTCGTGGTTGTGTCTTGCAAACTACAGTGGTTCCATCATAGGACCATTTCTTCTGAATACTCGTTTTACAGAAAAACACAGTGTATTTTTGGTGGCCTTCTCTGGAGCCTAGGCGAGGCGATGACCCCAATTCTTCGTATTTTGTATTTCGAAAACTTCGATGAACCCCTACCGAGATTTCATCTTTAGGCAAAAATTTTTACCACCTCCCTCACATAATTTCATTTTCGGGAAAAATTCTCACGATTCCCCTCCCCCCCCTATACGATGTCTCTCGAGACAATCGCAGCTTGACCGTGTTCTTGGCAAAATCATCTGCAATTGACATCAATTGAATTACAGTCCGAAAAACCAAATATCCAATTGACTGTTCTGCGAGAAATTCACTAATTATAACGAAACTAACAGAGATCCCAATAACAGCCATTTTCATCATATTTGGAATTAGAATCCGCATTTTTGTCATCGTATAATCTGATCTCAGCGCGTCCACGATTTTCCTGATTGCTCTCAGTTTGAAGAGTTTTCAGGACTCCTGCTGGCACGATGATGGCAGTGGAAGAGGCGTATTCCAACAACGATAATGGCGGCTATTACAACAAAAAACTTCGAAAGAAGACTAGAAAACTGCGTCAATTATAATGGAGACTATTCAGAGCTCGTGCTCCTCCTAGACACTCATTGCTCATCTGAATGTTTTCTTTCAGAATTTTTCTTATTGTGTAGCTGCCGTCCTCATCATTCAGAGGCAAACATTAAGGGTCAATTCAATGTGCATTACATTTTTTGTATTTCTTTTTTTTTCATTCGTATTTTCGTTGTTCGTGCCGAGGTACTGTGTGCATTCCATATAATCGCGAGTTTGTTCGTTGTTCCCGAAAACTAATAAACGCCTTTGTTATTTATTTCTTGTAAGCGAGTTCCCATCGAATGTTATCACTTCATCATTTCGAAACAAACCAAGTGACCTGATGTTTTCAGGAGAAAACCTCTGGAATTGGGTCAAACTTTGTCGCGAACGGAATCACTTGTAGAGCCGAGAGAATGCGAGCAACTGGACGGAAGAGCGTCGGCAGACGAATGATATGTCCGTCCCAAATCGCTCGTTACCCTTTACTTTCGATGACCTCCAGGGTGACATTGCGGAAAAACCAACTATGATGATCGGGAGATAGACAAAATTGATGGTGTCGCATGTGATGAAATCGGGTAGCGCCCATGTAAGTAACAGAAACGTTTCTTGCCAGTATCCCAGTCAAATTTATACACTCAGTGTTGGCCTAGCAATCGCCTCCTGAGGCGATTCCGAGACGATTCCGCGCAGAGAGCCGCCAGAAGGGTTTTTTTTCTAGCAAGGGAGGATACTTGGAAAAGGTGACCATTCTAAATGGAATATGAATCGCCATGACCAATTTTTGATGTAAAATTCGAATTTACTCTCCTCGGGTGCGGCGCATTCATGCAAACAAAGCTATGAGGTTTTTAAAGGCAGTGGTCACGATGAAAAACGTTATCGAAAAAACTACAAAATTCAGCTCAGATTAAAAACAGCTCAAGAACTATGAAGGTAGCGAGGTGAAAAACGGGCTAAAATTAGAGTTATTAAGACCCTAAACTTCCAGTTCGAGCACACGTGCACAGAAAGATCACAGCCTCATGCCAAGCAGTCGAAAATCATCGACACTCAGAGGAAGAAATAAATGCAAATTCACCCAATAAAACACTTGAACAATGAAAGCAAGCACTTCAGTCAATGTTTTTGACTAGATGTGTACATAAACCCGAAGGTTCATTGATTGAAGTTCAATTTCAAGCCAGCTGATGTTCTTGATACTAGAGATCATCGATGCCGATGATATGGGGTGGGCTCGTCCACCATCAAAAGACAAGGAAGTTTAGGCTTCGAATTTGGTCTAGAACAGCGTTTTTTTCGCGATTTTTTCGTAGTTTCTACTACTCTATACCCAGAAAAGGGTTCAGAGAGGAAAAGAAGACGAGCATATTTGAGCGCGACCACTGCCTTTAAGCCTTTCAAGCGTAGGCGCATCACAGCGAGCAGTCCGTGGATCTGGAGCGCGCCCTGGTAGAACCCTACACCAGGAATCATCCCATGGTGGAGTTTCACATCTGACAAAGTCTGCTGCTATAATAAACAAAAGTCGTGCCCTTAGTGAGCGTTTCAGTGCCTCACGTTGCCAGTTGGCGCAATGGTAAACGAGTTGGAATCTTTGCAGCACCCGCCCCAACCCCACCCCCCATCCCTCCCCCCATTGAGATTCTCAGGTCAAACATCTATAGGATTTCCCCCTCATTTCTAGCCAGGCGAAGTGAGGCTTATCGGGTTTACAAATATTGACTAAATCTTCTTATCACTTTAATATTTTCCCATGACCAACCGCTTCGCTGCTTTCTCCGCCAGGACTTATGAGAGCGATATATAGTCTACAGCAATGGAAGCAGGACCTGGTGGGGTTGCGGATTCTATCTAACATACTGTATTCTGATTGTGTTATTTCTCATTTTTTCGAAATAACTGAGATTGGTCGGTGAGTTTGTTTCTACTCTCACCTTTTCAACTGTTTTCATTGCTTCCACAAATGTAGTCATATCGGTGAAAACACAGACTCATCGATCTATCACAGCTGTTTCGGAAAAATGAGTGATACCACTAACAAAATACCGTATGTTAGGACGAGTCCGCAACCTCACCAGGTCCTACTTCCATTGCTGTAGACTATAGGTTATAGATTCTCGAGAAGTAGGAATTTACCGAGTGAGGTGTAACGTGTTTTGCTAGGAAAATAGCGTCTTTGGGTAGTTAGGGTTTGATCTCCGCAGTTGGTATTTTATTGTGAAAATAATTAGATATGTATTGAACTGTTAATTCTGCGTGTGCTCCACTAGCATATACGATAGCTTAGCGCGAAATTTGCTTCTCACAGTGGAAACAACCACGCAGATTTACTTGTTGATCGAGTACACAGAGTGGGAGGTACCTAGGAGCGGTTAGGCTCAAAAAGTACGTCGCGCGCGTCACATGTGCCCGCCTTACTGCTCCTCGATGCCTCCCATTCTGTATATTCGAAAAAAAGCCGCACAGATGTGCCAGTTGAGGGGATAACAGTATTTAGCAAGAGTTTGAAAAAGTCCAGAATGGTTTTCATAATACCCTGCGTCATGAAATTTCCAGTTAACTCAATGGTCCTGACCTCTAAATACAAGCACTGAACAAACTCAAGCGACACGAACGCACAACTTCGTGTTTCTCCTGCAGGCGTTTTTCTTTCTCGGAAATCTTCGTTAGGCTCTAACGGTTAAACGCAGTGTTCACGATAAAAGTCGTTCTTCTCTTTTCCGCCTACCTTGAAAACGGTCCCATGCTGATTTCAATGATGTCCCTGGAATCGTACAAGACCCCCTGGAAACGGAGTTATGGCCCCTCAAAAATTGAGCTAAGGAAACATGGTGGACGAGTTGTACGAGGCTTGTAACTCCCGTTTTTTGCAGCCTATGTGTGCGAGCTGACCTGACTAAAGAGAGAGAAGTTTAGAATGAAGGGAAGAACGGGGCTTTTGTTCGGAAACCATTGCTCATCTCACGATTTTGAGAATTCATGTGTTCACGTCGGTGGGCGTGTGTTGCGCTTTTGGGGTTTGCCTTGCGCTCGAAGTGGCAATTCGGGCTCTTTAAGAGCTTTTCCTGGCTCGTTTTCATGCGTTCTTTTGACGTCAGCGTTACAGTGTGCCCCTCCACTACCCATTCCTAGCGGAAACTTAAACACATTGATTATCGTGAGCACTGCCTTATAAGAAAAAAGCCACAAACCTAACTGTAGATAGGACCTGGTGAGGTTGCGGACTCTTCCTAACATACTGTAGCCTGATTGTTTTATCACTCATTTTTCCGGAATAACGGAGGTTGGTCGGTGAGTTTTTGTTTCCGCTCTCACATTTCCTTCTGTTTTCAATGCTTCCACAGCTGTTGACGCATCGGTGAAAACACAGACTCACCGATGTATTACAGCTGTTACGGAAAAGTGAATGATACCACTAACAAACTACATACCGTATGTCAGGCCCCGGTCATAGTTGGTGCTATTTGCATCTGTATCCCCATGTACCCCCAACACCCCCGCACCCCCAACACCCCCGCACCCCCAACACCACCCCGGTCGATACGTATGTTTAAAATGATGGAGTGAGGTTGAGAAAATCACTCGGTGCATCCAACTAGATATGACGATGATTACGTGGCCAACAGGATTGCACCTGTTCAGAGAAATAGTGAAGGGCGAGTATGGTGAAGTCACGGAGGTAGCAGTAAGGTTAGCTTTCTAGTGATACGCAATGTTTTATCATCGACCCACCCACCCGGTGATTTTCTCATCCGCCGTCATCCACGTATTGCATGGATATCGACCGCGTCGCATACATTGAGTGGTTTTCTCAACCTCACCCATCATTTTAAACATACGTATCGACCGGGGGTGCGGGGGGTGTTGGGGGTGCGGGGGATACACCGAGTGATTTTCTCAGCTTCACCTCACCATGTTGTTCATACGTATCGACCGGGTGGGTGTTGGGGGTGTTGGGGGTGCGGGGTGCGGGGGATACATCGAGTGATTTTTGCATCCCATTTCCTATTCATTCTGTGTGTATCGACCGGGCTGGAGGCGTCGGCTCATCCAACTATGACCGGGGCCTCAGGACGAGTCCGCAACCTCACCAGGCCCTATATAAGCTCAGAGAAATCCCTAGTGACCTGTCGATTTCGATTATCCCCAGCAGCGGAGCGGTGGGCCTCGGTTAAATATAACTATGGATAAGGAGGCTCCGACGAAAAAGCCACCGCTCCGCGCTGTGATTATCGAAAACAGGAGTTCACTTGAACTGAAACAGAGTCTACTTCTAACTTCTAAACTTGATCATCGTTCAATTACTAAATTTTCTTCCTGCTCACCTCCCTAATACTACTTCATTCCTTCAAAGACTACGGGATGCGAGGCTGGAGGAAGAATATGTTATCGAGTCGTTTGATGTCACATCACTGTACACAAACGTCTCAAACGCAGGGCTTTGCAAGCTGTTTTCGAAATCTAACTCAAAATCAAACTAGCATAAACTTTTTCGGGCTCACCATATCACAAGTAAGGCTTTTGTTGGATAGCTGCATTAGATGCAATGTTTTCAGGTGTTCCGGGCAGTATTTCAAGCAGATCAGGGGTTTAGTCATGGGCCAAAGACTTGCTCCAGTTCTCGCGGTGGTAATCATGTCTAAAATCTAAACGCCATTGTTGGACCGTAGACCGCCTCTGTACTGTCGGTACATAGAAGATTGCTTTATAATGTGCTCCACTCAATTCGAGATGGACACTTGTTTTCGAATTCCCAATAAACAATCTGAAAACATAAAGCTGACTCGAGAAGTACCGACGGACGGCTGGCTCTCTTTCCCAAACGTCCAAGTTCAACTTTCGCGGGGGTCATTCAAAACTAGGGGGTATAGGAAACCCACAAGCGAAAACATAATAATTAACTTTTCCTCAGCCCATCCTTCCGAAAGTAAGCATGCGGTGGTAGGAAATATGTTCCGCACTGCTTCTGCGGTTTCCTCAGATAGCGTTAATAGGGACTTTCCGATAAAATTGGCCCGCCGCATAGCCATCGAAAACGGTTATCCGTCGACCAATCGACCCACACGACGTCCATGGCGGACCGTCCTCTCAGCTGTTTGTGAAGGATACCAGACAAAACTGGCGTTTCCCCTATCGTGTCGGACACTTTGAGTTCAGCAATACGGGCATGTCTTATAAGGGCAGATCTCCAGGAGATGGTTTCCGTGATCGAGATCCCTCCCACAAACCTCAGAGGGAAATTGGTGCAAAACCGCCGATATGACCGACTTTGCGTTACACCGACTTGTGTAGTCTGCCCCTTTGTGAAGGAAGGTGATTGTATGGCCAATGGGGTTGTCTATCGCATCCATTGCCGCCAATGTGGAGAGGACAACATAGGAGAAACTGGCAGGCCGCTTTGCGTAAGAATCAAAGAACATTTGGACGGGCTCAATAAGTCTAAGGTTTCTACGCCCATAGGAGACCACCGAGTGCGCAGCCACGGAAACATATGTTTCTCGGTGGAGGTCACGATCTTAGCCCGTGAATGTGAAATCTCAGCGATCAGAACTCTCGAAGCCTTTTGGATCACCGCCAAAACACCAAAAAATAATAGAAAAGACGAATGTGTTGCGGTTACTCAGGAGCTGGCGCCCTCTTCGACCTATGTGCATTCTGACCTATCGGTTGATATGCGGGCGGGCCCGGTGTGTAGGTGGTCCCATGAGTTCTTACTAGTAAGTCGCCCTCACCGGTTCCATCTGAGAATGTTGGGCCAATCGGTCCCTCCAAAAGGTTGGTATTTACTATGACATCATGTCGTTTGCTCACCTCCGTTTGAATATTAGCCTGTAGAATAAAATGGGGTTTGATGGGGTAGTATTTCAGACACGATTTCGGTTTTTCCAGGTTCTGAAGACGGCGAAACTCGCCGAAACGTAAGCTGAATAAAGGAGTGTATAACAATCTTAGTCGTTGCTGCAAGGAAATCGAAGGTCAACTACATACCAATGCCAAGATTCATTGAGAGTCGCACTTGGACAGAGTCTACTTCTATTGCTGCAGACTATAAATACCTACAATGCCAGCCCTAAGTTTTAAGAAAACGGGCAGGGTTTAGGGGTCTGCAGAGTGGCACCGCGGCGAGTCTCGCTGCGGCAGGGCAATGATGGGGAATGGGGGAAGCCACGCAGCGGGCGATGGCGGCGATATGTCGTGCGGCAGCAGCGACGTGGTTACCTTGCAGAGTGTTTTCGCCGCCGCGGCAGCAGCGAGTCCCGGAGCGACGCCCTCAGCGAGCGGCGGCGGGAAATGGTCACGACCATTTCCTGCCGCGGCGAGGAACGGCAACATCAATCGATTCAAGCTCCCATCTTGATTTCTTCGTGAAATCGATCTTCTGGAGGAGTGATTTTTCAAATTTCAGCTTAACTTGAGAGAAAATGGTTGGAAATTATTTGAAACGTATTCTTTTTTAGATTCACCCCGGTTTTGGTTTTTTGATTTCCAGATTCATTTTCTCTTTTTTTTGCCTCAACGTTGCCTAGTGGTGATATATGCAACTATTAGCATCTGAATACCGTACTACTCTCGTTTTCTTGCAATTTCTGTGTTGGATCATAATAACTTCAGTAATCGTCGAAGACAGTTTCGCTTCACTGTATTTCACTAATTTTATTTTTCAGAGATTACTCATAGGAACTTTCTAAACACGAAATAACAACAAAACAATACAGGCAAAATGTAACGTCGGATGATTTAGCGCGTACGCAATTGTGGAATAGCGGCGCCGTCGGCAAACTCGCAGCAACTCTGCGAGGCCTTGGTGCCCATTGCCACGTCGTGTTTCGTCTCCGCCCCAAACCTCTCGCTCGGCGACGTGCCGCCGGTCGCTGCAACTCTGCAGAGCCCTTTTGGCAAATGGTTTCCGGGCATCTCGTCATCGCCGTCCCCGCCACCAGCCAGCCGCCGCGTGGCCCTCACGCGTCTGGCACTCTCCGGTCTCTCGCCTGCCTTGCCTCGTCCTGTGCTCTCCTCTCCCCGCAGCCCGGGTCTGGAAAGGATATGAGGTCTAATCGAATAGTGTACTGGCCATAAAACGGCCAATGTCTCACCGTCGACTGCGTACCACGCGCTGCGCGACCGCACGTGCGTCGGAAGCAGATGAGTTTTGGCCGCCGCGCGACGAGTTTCGGCCGCCGCGGCGGCCGAAACGTCGCGCGGCGGCCAAAACTCGTCGCGCGGCGGCCAAAACCCGTCTGCTTCCGACGCGCGTGCAGTCGCGCAGCGCGTGGTACGCAGTCGACGGTGAGACATTGGCCGTTTTATGGCCTGTACAGATTCCTAGATTTTTCATTCAATCAAAAATTTCGGCAAGACACAATCGAATTCAATTTGTAAATTCTCAAAAAGCCGCATTCATTCATATACCCGACAATTATGAAAAAGGCTAATTTCAAAAAAGTCATTCATTCGCAGATCTTCAAAAGGTTTATTCGAATTGTTCTTCAATTCCCAGTGGTCTTAAAAGCGAAGGTAAGGTTTCCCACCGCTCAATCTCTTTCACCCACTCTATCTTTGCGTCGAATCCCCCTTTCTGCCGCGCTTCTCGTTCGCGCATACACATACCATTTGAGGGCGGCAGAGACGGTGGTACGACTACCCTGATCGCGTCCCCTGTAGTCTAACTCTAACCCCTCTCGCAACGATCCACTAGTACAATGCTTGGTATGGGACGAGATGCCATAGAATCGTGTTCACGACGAGAAAAGTGGCCCGTTTTCAGGCAATAACGTAAGCTTTGGGTCCCTCTTAGAAGATGAAGAGCGGAAGTACTAAGAAAATGGCGAGAAAGTGGGCAAAAAACTCATGAACCAGCAAACCCATTGAATCCCCAAGCTTACGTCATATAACAGTTGTCCTGCGTTGTTTCATAAAAGAAACAGGCACCGAATTTTTGAATACAGTGCGTTCGGAAATGATAGGGACACCCCTGAAAACCACTGTCTTTATGTTTAAATTGCGTGCGGCGTTCGGTAATGCTCATAAATGAATTCAGCAAGGTAAATAACCTATGTTCACTTGTTTCTATAACAATAGCACAATAATGTGATATTTTATTTTAAATTATCACATTATTCGTCGTTCGGAAATGATAGGGACACTATTAAAAAACAAAAATTATCAAACAAGGATCAACACATACATGAAATCTAATATGATATCGCACCTCCAGAGTTGGAAATCAATCCAAAAATTCTATTCGGCTTAGAAGTGATTGGATATCACATTTTAGATTGGATATCACATACACAATTGGATATCACATTTTTATCCAAATTTCTCCAGGCTTCGAGTACAGCGGCCTTTAGCTCGTCTACGGTCCCATACTGCTTGTTATTCGCGTAAATCTGGCGCACAATTATGCCCCAGATATTCTCTATCGGGTTGCAGTCAGGACTACACGCGGACCGTTCAATCACGCGAACTCGGTTTTGTGGAAGCCACGCCTTTGTAGATCTGGAGACATGGACCGTAGCGTTAGCTTGCTGGAAAATGTAGCGTTGACGCCTGTTTCCAGTGAAAAACGGCAGAAGATGCGCACGCAATGTTTCTTGATACTCCTCCGAATCCATCCGACACGAAGTGAAGGCGATTTCCAAAACACCTTCGCTGCAGAATGCTCCCCAACACATCAGCGAACCGCCTCCGAAATTTCTTCGACTAGATACCATCGGATCCTTGCGAAGATCTCTCCAGTAGCATCGAGCACCGTCAGGTCCATCAAGGTTAAACTTCTTTTCGTCGGAGAAAATTACCTGGAACATGTCGCCTTTATCTTTTTAAATTTTATCGGGTTTTTAGAGAATCCCATACCTCTGACCAGTCTGTTGCCATGTTGTTCCTTGCAAACCGGAGTCGAGCTAATTTGTGGGCTTCTGAGGGTGATGAAGCCTTCTTCATCACTCGACTGACGATGTTTTTGTCTGCGTTTACGACGCTACAAACAGTAGTCTTCGACACATTGAGCGACAACTGAGCCCTGATTTGGTTGAAAGACAGACTACTGTTTGAGCAGAGTCGGCTGATCCTCCGTGCATCCCTACCGCTGACCTTTCTTGGGCGTCCAGGACTCTTCGCCAAGCCGTAGGAGTAGGATCTCGTAGGAACTGGCTGATGCAGTTGGGGGAACGTCCGAGCTGGGGGGCAGTTAGACGTTGGCTCAGCCCGGCAGCGTTGAGGGCACGTATTTGGGCTTGTTCGGAAGCAGGAAGCGATGTACCACGGCCCATGATTGGAATAAAGATGTTGGGTGTCCTCGTGTTGCGTTCATATAGTGAACTTGTAACGGGAAATTTTGTTCGAAGTGAAAAATTCCATTTTTTGCAAGGTGTCCCTATCATTTCCGAATGGTGAAATTTTCTAAATGTAAAGGAAAAATCTTATGAAATTAGGCACGGTTTCAAGGAAGTTGCGAACAGAGGTTTTTTATCACGCTGAATTCATTGATGAACAGTATTCATCACCATTACCAGAAATTTTTTGAAAATCTCATATTTTAGAGGTGTCCCTACCATTTCCGAACGCACTGTATTGTTTATCGCGGAAGGCTCTAACATCCCAGAATGTGCATTGGCCCATCTTATTTTCAAAGAGTTTTCGTTACAATAAACAGAAAATAAAGTCACTAACCTAAGAATTTTTGAGCGAATCAAATCTTTTCCGACATCAGGTTTGACGCTTTGTCCGAACTCTTCGAAACACACCAACAGGTATAAATGAATTTTTTCAGGAATTTCTTTGAGCAGTTTTTCTCCGGTATGTGATTGTTTTGTGGGGACTTCCATGTAATATTAACATCTACTTCACGGTCTTATCTACTCCAGAACACCGAAAATCAGCATACGGTTTTTTTTATCGTGAACATTGCTTTTAAGAAACTTCAAAACAGGATGTCGATTGATTAAAAGGCTAGGAAAAACCAACAGTTGAGGTTGCAGTGCTCCTATGGCTGGGCACTTCAAATCATTGATGGTTTAACGCCAAAATCGCTTAGTAGATATACTTGCTTCAAATGAAATTTAATTCAATTGCCCGACTTTCCGAATATAGTCGAATATCGCACTTTTTCGAATATCTGACTTTTCGACTGTAGTTAGATTTCGCACTGTTTCAAGTATCCGACCTTTCGACTATAGCCGAATATAGCTCTTTTTAAAATATCCCGCTTTTCTGCTAGATTTGTACATCGCATTTGCGAACGTCCGACTTTCCACCTAGAGTCGGATTTCGTACTGCTTCGAATACTACTCGAATAAGAAGTCGTCTTTTTCTTCCGGCAATAAAGACTATAGTCTACAGCAGTGAAAGTTGGACCTGGTAAGGTTGCAGACTCATCCCAACTTACGGTAGTTTGTTAGTGGTGTCACTCATTTTTCCGAAGCAGCTGTGATAGATCGGTGAGTCTGTGTTTTCACCGATATGACTATAGTGGAGTCCACCAAGAGTGTCTCATTTACTTATCAATGAGAAGCGGTCGATTGGAGATCAATGAACATGAAACTCATTGCAGCACAACCGCTCTCGCTCAATCGGTTTTGAGCGTGCAGGTATGGGATTCATGCACATTGATCCCCAGCAAACCGCTTCGTATTGATATGTAAATGACACACTCTTGGTGGACTCCACTACAGACTATAGCTGTTTCATTTTCTCAGTCGCAAAACATTTTTAGCCTTCACTCAAGGCAATGGAGGTTATTTCCAGATCGAATGAACCTTTAAAGGCAGCATACACGCTCGCAAGCATAGTCGAGATAACATCATAGATAGGTCCGCACGGCCCGTACTATGTCGTCAACGACGTTTGAAGCGCTGAAAACTGTCCAGGATGACAATATTTGACAATGTTTGAGCAATCTTGCCTTACACGCCCGTATTTTCACACCCCTTCGCGTAACAGAATGAAAATCGATTTTTGTGAAAACGTGTGATAATTGAGAGTGATAGCACTATCAAATGGGAGTGCACGAGAGAAATAGCTTGGTTTACTTGAGTATAACATGTCTGCATACCTATTGACTCTCGTCCACTTTCGAGAATGCCGCTCTACTTTGGCTGACCTCTTGAAATGGAGGATTTTATCAGTGCACAAACATCTTATATTGAGGTGAATCGAGTTTTTTCTCTACTGCACTCCCTTTTTATAGTGCTATCATTCTAAGTTATCACATGTTTTCTCAAGTATCGATTCTCATTCTGTTACTCGAAGGGGTGTGAAAATACGGGCGTGGAAGGCAAGATTGCTCAAACATTGTCAAATATTGTCATCCTGGACAGTTTTCAGCGCTTCAAACGTCGTTGACGACATAGTACGGGCCGTGCGGACCTATCTATGCTGCTATCTCGACTATGCTTGCGAGCGTGTATGCTGCCTTTAAGATCACTATTTGTTTTAGTGAAACTGTAAAGATGGTTAGTATTCATGTTCAAATCAGTCGTTGATGCCGAGGATTGCATGAGTGCAAGCCCTGTCCCACCCTGGAAAACCCATAGGTTTACCAGTGATAAATCCGGCCCCTGTGGTAATGGGTAATACCCATACAAGGCCTTACGATGGTGAAAGGGCCGTTTCGTTGGCGTGGTGTTAATTGTTGAGAGTTATCGCTGTCGCGAGCGCATTAATTGCTGTTCTCATAATTGACGTTACGATAATCGGGTGTCGATCTGGGCGCGGGTTGTTGTTACCTTTCGGTTAGATATTCACCTGTTTATCCGTTTCTGATTTGCAGCCAGCGGCGGTCAAGGACAGGCGACGGATCTCGTGTACCGTTGGCAGATATCACACGACTGCACTCACACCTGCTCGTTTTCGTCGTATCCCGACCTTATTCCAACTTAATGTCACACCGTTTCCGTGGAAAACTCTTGCGACTCTCGCATTTTTACGTCATCAAAGCCACGTGTTTTCTCTCCACTCTGGAATTCGTCCCAATTAAAAGAGAATTCGCCAGGGCGATTCGATTTGAACCTGAATGGTCAATGCCGCCATCGGGTCGCAGAACTCTGGACGAATTCGTTGGTCTCTATCAGCAGCCTGTTACGGGTGCACTCGCGTCCCGATGATTAATGTCGTACCTGAGATTGAGGCCAACTCGCCCCTTTTTCATCCAGTTTTTTCGCTATCATTGAGAAATTGTGAATCGAAAACGGGGGTTTATCTACCTATGCAATCCAAAAAGGGGTCCGCATATATGTAGTAGCTTCCAAAGAAAGGAATGATGATTATGTCAGATCTTTCTGCGAAACCATTCATTATGCTTCATAATCGTTTAGACTCTTTCATACTACCAAGAGACGGTACATAAGATGACCATTAGTATAGACCGAGATTGCGTTGCACATCGATCATTGTGACCGAGATCATACTTCCAGCGACGCAATGTTTCCACCCATATCGACCGAAAAACGTAATGCCTGGTATGTCGCTGGTCGCTGGAGGTATGACCCTGGCCTGTAGGCCCTGCATAGTTGCGCAGCGGAAAGTCCCACTGCAACGCGGTAATGTTGAAAAATGCGGTGCGCTACGCAGCGGTCGAGGGTAGCAGCGACGGTGTGTCCTCGCCGAAGATTTCCGCAGGCGCGACAGCAGCGACACTCAGAGCTTATGGGGTCGTTTATACTCCGGCCGCCTAGCGACGCGGCACAATGCGTTCTGTGATATAGATCACGCGACGCCGCACGATCGATATTAAGAGGTTGCTCTTCGCCGCGCCGCTCGACGGCGGAAGTGTGAACGACCCCTGTACCATTTTCTTCGGCGGCGACGTTGAGCGATTCATGCTCCCTTCTTGACGTCTCCACAAATTCGATCTTCCTAAGGTGTACGTTTTTTTATTTTAGCTCAAACTGGGAACAGATGACTGGAAAATATTTTAGCGTGTAGAACTTTTTATATTGATCCAGGTTTTAGTTTTTCATTTCCAGATTCATTTCGGCTTTCTTTTTTTTGCTCCCGCGTGGTCTAGTAGTTATATGCTCAACTACCATAAATCTTCTACTATTTTTTTTGTCTTGAAGTCTCTGTTGAGGCATCATCACTCCAATGAACGTAAATTCGAGGTACTTTTATTTACTTCCTATTGATGTTTTTTAGAGGTTGCTCACAGCAAAGAAATAAAAGCTGTTAAAACAGAGTGTGACGTCGGATGAATTAGTGCATGCGTTATGGTAGAAAAGCCACGGCGACGGCAAAGTCGCTACATCTCTGCAAGGTCTTGGTGCCAAACGCCGGGTAATGTTTCGACCCCCCCCCCCCAAACCTTCGATCGGGGGGATGTTGATCGAATTCACAGCGCGGGTGGGGCAAAGGAGCAGTTAAGCTGGCACACGCGACGGGAAACTGCTGCGCTCACTTCGTCGCTGGGGCGAGTCAACCTATGATTCCAGCCTAAGGGGCCGAATAGAGTCTCGCCGCCCAGCGGCGCGGCAGCATGGTGTGCAACCGTATCGATCACGCGGCGCCGCGAGGCGGCGCGGCGGGTCAATTAGGCCCTAGTTATACACCAGCGGAATGAAAACGTCTCGCGATGACATTGCCGCCGCTTGCTGCGTGAATCAGGGCTCGTCTGCAATGTTGCGTCTTTAGCGTCTTTGACGCAATACTGCAGACGAAAAATTTCCAGGCATTTCTAATGGTATTTTATCGTTTTTTCGCTTCTGACACTTTCTAATTGCAGAATATCACTAATAATCAATTCCTCTCGTCATAACAGTGTTCGTTATGTCGTTTTGGTAATGTTTTAACATTTTCAAATCTGAAAAATAATCAGCTGGTGGAAATTGGCAAATTTCCAATAGGGCAGGTCCCGCAAGGATACAGTATACGGTGCCGCGGCGTGTATAACTGCTCAGTGCTGCCTTCCGGCGCGTTTCTCTGCGACCACTGTTCCTTTTGGCATGCCTGAGCACAGTTAGGGCGCATATAAGTGATAGTTGTCTTGCTATTTCCGCAGCGTCCCGCCGGTGTATAACTAGGGCCTTAGACTGGGTCAAGGCAGAATTTGGCAGCGGCCGCCGCCGGCGGCTGCCGCATGGCTAGGCGGCGCCGCTTCGCAACCTCGAGCGGTGCGGCGAAGTGGCGCGGCGACAGCAGATGGTCGAGCCCGCTTCCCATGATTAAATGATCACTTATGTAGGATTATGAAGTGAATTTCTGTCTTATTATGTACCTAAATCGAGGTCTTTTCTAGTCATGGAGTTTTGAGCTCGTGAAACTTGATTTTTGAAGTGTTTCAAAGAGTTCGACACCAATTTAAATGCTAACTTTTTACTAAACTTTGAATCCTAAATTTCCCACGTAAATTCTCAGCTAAAAGCCGATCTTCCGTGAACAACTAATTTCCGAAAAGGTAGAGTTGCCACCTTAAGTAATAGTGAGTACAAGATTAATTCATTTATTCAATTCATTAATTAATTCATTCGAAAACTAGACGCTAGTTTTCGAATGAATTAATAATTCCATTACCATGTTTTAAGAATACGCCGACTGAAATTAAAATTCGGATGGCCGTTTCTGCAAGAAAAATCTCGGGTTAATGGGTTTTTGTTTGAAGAAAGCTTTTTTTTGAATGAATCATTGAATGAAGAAATGTATTCGAATGAGGCATTTTCTTCAAATTTCCGATTGAATGAACTTCGTCAAAATTATTCCGAATGAATGGAAGTTTTCGAGAACTTGTCCTCTATTCTATTCGAATTATCGGGAAATCCGTCCGTATATTTAAATAAAAATTGGAAATTCGGATTTATTACGAAATATTACTTGAGTGTTTTCCAAATTTTTCAGTTGCAAAGAGTATTTGAATGTCGTGACCCAAACTTGTTCGAATATTCGGAAATCTGCATATTTCAGTTTCCAAAAAAGCGAATATTAGAAGAACCGGTTAATGTGAAATCTAGAATGAATCGAATATACGAGACACCGATTAATGCTGAATTCCGAAACAATCGATCACTAGATAGAACAAACAATTTATTCCCCAGGATGAACCGAAGGCCAGAGGAAATTAAGAATCCTGATTCACGGACGAATTGAATTGAAAATAATTTGCGTTTGAGGTTCTTGAATTAGCCGAATATTTCAATAGTTCAAATATTCTTCGAATAACTTTTCGATTCGGTCCCAAGTCTAGTTAAAACCTTAAGCAAAATGACTCAAAAAATTAACGCAACAAAAGTGAAGGGTGCGACTCGATCACGGGATCTATTTTCAGGGGAGAATTCTTCAGTTTTGGAGTAGCTATGATCGCCAACTGTTCCTTGTTAAAAACTAATTTTATATTGCTTTCTCATGTGAAACTGTGGACAGGGCTCAAACCGCAGTGAAATAAAATCTTCCTTCAACTTTGCCAATCTGAATATTTCTATAAGCTAATTCGATATTTAGATGTCAGGTGCACAGCTCTGTACGTAGTACGCAAAAGTGTGTCGCCGCTCCAGCTTGCCGCGACCCGTTAATAGCATTTGGAGATCGGCTGCGGAGGGAAATCTTGTGCGGCGCGGCACGCCGCGCCGCCCCTACCTCCGCCGCCTTTTTAAGCGGCGGGACTCTATTCGACCCCTAAGGGATCGTTTATACTCCCGCCGCCGAACGGCGCGGCACAGTGCAATCTGCGGCGCCGCGTGATCAATACCATAGGATTGCACTGTGCCGCGCCTCTCCGCGGCGGCAGTGTAAACGACCCCTAAGGCCTTTTTTAGAATTCGATCGCGACGCGGCGCGATCTCATGGTAGCGCCCCATATCGATCAGTTCGCGTCGCGGCATCGCGTCGTCTTCAGAGTCCGCCGTGAATGGTGGTCCCCTCGCGCCCAAGCTCTCCTCTTGGCAGTAGGGGCGGCGTGGCTATCGCGAAGCGATACCCTATGGAATTTGAGTAGTTTCCCCTTCTTGTTTAAGTTTTAGTATTTCTTCTCCTGTATTTTTATTACTGCTTTCTTTGTTTCTTCAGGCAAAGCACCGGCTCTTCGCCCTGCACCAGCCCGCTGGTTGTTCGCGGCTTCCGGTTAGTTTTCTCTTTTGAATTTCCTTCCTGTGATATTTGTTGTTAATATTTTGTTCTTGGTTTTGTTTTTCATCATTCCATTCATGTTTTTGCATGGCAGTTCCATGTCGAAATTTCTTTCCTGAGCAAAAAAAAAATAGACATGGACCTGCGTTGCAAAAACATGAATAGAATGAAGAAAAGAAACTAAAAACAAAGTCATCACAAAACGAAACACAAGAAGGAAATTCCAAAGAGAAAACTAAACTACACCAAAAAAATCAGGTAAAGAAGCCGAGGACCAGGGCTTTTTTCTTTGGCAAAGCAAAAAATCAGAATCTATCAGGATGGAAGGAAAAATCGACAATTTGACAAAAAAGTACAAGGTGAACCAAAATGAGAAAAAATAGATTGCAGGCAACATGATTCCGAATTAGTGTGCATTGTTGCGTAAATTGTGTATTGTACGTAGAAGTGCGTGGTCGCGACAACCCATAGGGGTTTTTTTTTAGAGTTCTACCGCGATACGGCGCGATGTCATGAGTCATAGGCGAATCGATGGGCAGTGCGTTATCGATCGATGCCCACAGAAAGCCTCTCATCGCGCCGAGCTGCGATGGAACTCTAAAATAGGCATAGCACCACAATCAAGATCGCGACGCGGCGCGATTTTCAATGCGATGCGTCAGCCGCACCGCCCTTTCAACAATCGAGCCGAAGCGCGATCGGACCCTAAAAAGGTCTTGAGGCAGTGTATCGATAAAATGGCGCAGCCCGAAATCGTGACACTCGAGCAACGGCTATGAGAACAACTACTATGTGCTACAATCTATCGGCTTCAAGTATCGCGTAACAACTTTTTCGGTGGTTTTCAACTGTTGGAAGACATTTCTTCTATTCTTTAGCTCTTTAGTGGCTGTCCCAGGTCCCTGCTTCTAGACCTCGAAGCCTTTTCCACAGTGGTAAACCTGAGTGTTGCAGGAATGTACAACTTCAGGAGCAGTGTCCCCGACAAGGAAGTTTCCCATTTTTTTCTGTAAACGTTAGCTTCGGCTCCTTTTAAGGGAAATATAGGAATGAGAACGACGAAGTACGTAGAGGAATCGTGCTTAAATCGCTCGGATCAGCCGACAAACAGGGTCAGCGAGTTGTGCGTTCAAAGAACAGTTGTCGAAGTGTAGAATATTTTTAATCTTGAGGGATTCTAACATCCAAACATACACACACAATTGAATCTTCTTATTTTCAGCAAACTCGTAATAGAAAGACAGGGAAATGCCTTGACTAAGAGGTTTGAAGCGCAAAGAAATTTCTAACGTTTCAACTTCTACTGCACAAAATACACCGGTGTGAGCGGATGGATGGCGGGAATTGAATGAATTGAGGGCCATGTGGGCTCTTTCGTCATTATCCTCTAATTCGTGGAGTTATGTACAATACCGCTGCCATCCAAGGGAAAAAAGGGAAGAAACGCCAATATAGGCAACTAAAGCGTCTTTCTACTTCAACTCGCTTCAAGGTGCTTCCTTTTGAATTTTTAAAACGCCGAAATCATCAGCATGTCGTGATCCAATCAATCATGTGAAATTTTTCTGTAAATCTCAAGAGAAACCTAATCTTCCAAGGTGAAATATATTTTCATTTTCAGGATGCTAGAGATTTGACAGAACGGGCTTGTGATGTTGTGATATCATTTTTGAGTTCACAGCTAACTTCATCTCAAAAAGGAGTTTCCATAGAAAAATTCTGAAATTATCGTATGTATTTGGATAGATTGCAACACGATGAACATTCTGGTCTTTACAAAATTGAAAATAGAGCACATTAAAGGCAGTGCTCACGATAAGAATCGTTTCTCTGCTTTTCCGCCTATCTTGAAGACGGTCCCGTGCTGATTCCAATGATGTTTTTGGAATCGTACAAGACCTTCTAGGAACGGAGTTATGGCCCCTCAAAAATTGAGCTAAGGAAGCATGTTGGACGAGTTGTCCGAGGCTTTTAACTTCCGTCTTTCGCAGCCGATGTATGCGAGTTGACCTGAGTAAAGAGAGAAGTTGGGATTAAAGGGAAGAACGGGGCTATTGATCGGAAAACATCGCTCATCCCACAATCTCAAGCATTCATTTGTTGAAGTCGGTAGGCATGGAAGGTGCATCTGGGTGTGACGAGCTGACGGGTGTACAACTTTGGGGCCGTGGGGGACCGTTCTGAGCTCATTTTTCTTAGTTTTTTTAACGTTAGGGTTGCGCTAGGCCCCGCAGCTGCCGAAATCCACCAAAAAAACATGGCTTTTATCGTGAACACTGCCTTTAAAGGCAGCATACACGCTCGTAAACGTGATTAAGATAACTAAGGAAATATAATGGTATGGCCCAGATTACAACGCCTATGCATTTTGAAGTGTCAAAAACGACCCACAATGCCGCTACATGAGTTAGAATTTGGCCCCGCCCTGTATTTCCGCGCCCCCTGTATTTGCCCTTTTCCTGTAACGCAAGGTTGCCGGGTCATATTCACCGTTGGTACTGTTGGTAGCTTGCCCAACAAGTGAACCACACACGTCACTGACGGCGAAGATGGTCCAGTAACCCTGCGTTGGAGGAAAAGGGCAAATACAGGGGGCGTGAAAATACAGGGCGGGGCCAACTTCTAACTCATGTAGCGGCATTGTGGGTCATTATTGACACTTCGAAATGAGTAGGCATTATGTTGTAAGCCATACGATTCGGTTCACATTGTTATCCCAACCACGTTTACGAGCGTGTATCCTGCCTTTAACGCGTTGCGAGTGAATCTAAAAGGAAGTTTCCAGGGAACGAAGCTACTCGAATTGGCACTCAGGGCCGTATGCTCACTGTCCCCGAAAAAAGCACGGGAGCCCCCACTAGAAAAGGAATCGATGGGTATGGAAAGAGCCACCCAAACTAACTCGTTTGAAAACATCTTCTGTTAGGAAATAATGATGAGTGAGGTGACTTCCTCTCAACTTTCCACTTGCCCTGTGGTAAAGGAACGGTTGAGGGAGATAGCAGTGTACCATAAAAAGTAGTATTCAATAGTAATAGTTCAGTCCCGTCGCATCGAGGCTCGAGATGGCCCTACAACAACGCCGATCGAGCATCTACTCAGAACCTTGTACTCAAGTTGAAAACTGCGAATTGGACAAGTAACGAATGGCTTACGTTACTCGTTTGGATTTGTTTGTGAACTCTCCTCTCATTGAATGTAGTTTCATACTTGATCGTTCTTGAGATATATTTGTGATTACTTGTCCGTCACCCCTTTGTCTGCACGTTAGTTGACCATGAAATAAACCACCGCAGGCAATTATTGTTTGACTTATATAAGTGATTTTATAGTTGTGCATGCCTAGATAAGTTGTTTTAAACTTGTTGAAGGCATTTTAATTAGCCTTCAACTTGAGGAAAAACTTCTGATTAGCCGGTTTTTGAAGGTTTAATAGCCATAAAAATATAATAAAAACCTCAAATCTTTGCATGCTTATCTCTAGCTTTCCCCTGTTTTCACACGGAATATATGAGCATTCGATACGTATTGACTGTTTTCCCTGGCGGGGAGGTATGGGTACGGCCCACAACCATACCTAGTGTGCACAGTCGCGGGATCCTTAGGGATGCAGTTGCAAACTATTATGAGAATTGATTCTCATATCAATAGTGGTGAAGAGCCAGCATTTTCGGAATTTTTCGGTGAGGTGTTTGAGATTTCTTCATCGCTCCTCCCAGCTTCCAAAACAGTGTATTTTTGACGCACCAGGCTGTGACTTGTGCTAAGGTGGATTAATGCAAAGATAAGGAATGCTAGTTGGTTGTCTACGCCAACGCTCTCTTAGGGTTTAGTCAAGCAACGAAACGTCATGTCGTGTACGTTAAGCGGTCATTAGGCTTTCTGTGATTTTCTGTTGTTTACGCCTGCTTCCAAGCCAGTAGATTCCTCAGAAATCTGGACAACATTTTCAAAGCGAACAAGATCTTGAGAATCTTCGAAGTTGCCCGGAACAAATCAGATGTCATGGTCGTTCATCTCCGCCAACCGCATCTTGTTTTTGGCTCTTTGCAGACTTAGAAAAAAACTGGACATGTTTTTTTTTTCGGACCGTTTTTGTTGTCTAGGATTTCGACATTGTTTTGGGAAACATTAATTGTTCTCTCGACTACATCCTTATGTCGGCGATTCAGTCTGCAGTGAGGTTACTAGGGGTTGCTAACATGAAGCCAAAATTTTCGGATCTTTCGACACGTCTGTGGAAATAATTGAAATGATTATAGGCGTTTGTATTTTACAGTCTGCACTTTCAGATCAGGACCTCTGGAATTCTTTTGGTCCCCTGATCCCAAGAATCGGATTCGCTGCAGGTAAACGATCGCTACTAACAACTGGGTCGTCGCATCCCGTATGACCCCGCCTTCCGTCGTCGTACAGGTATCTTTCCAATCTATCCGTCATCTCCATACACCTTTCTTCCTTCTCCCACATATTTCCCAAGATTTGTTACACCATGTTGTATCAATTACTCAAAATAAACTGCTATCTACATGATGTTTCTCTTTTAACCTGAAAACACTGATGAGCAGATAACCCGTTCACTCTAATCGAAACTTCGTACCATTCAGGAGCAGCACGACCAGGGTGAAAGTCCTGTTGAGAGCCCGAGGAAGACTGTAAAGCAATTGAAACAAAAACACCAAGAGCAGCGAGAGAGAAGAGATTCAAACGGAAAGTTAGTCTTTTATCATAGTTCTTGTTAACTTCCCACACTTTCGGATTTTCATTACAGCATCATCAAGGAGAAAGTTGAAAGAAAGCAGTCCATTGTTAGTCGTTTCTGGTGTGTTCTTCTAGGAGTGCTCGATAAGAAGCCCAAGTTTCGCCCCAACTGCCGAAAGGTTCGTTCCAGCCGGTAAAAACTGCTGACTGCTAATTGGATTATTTGTGTATTCCAGGCTACGTATAGCTTCGGCGATTGCTCAGCACAGGACGAAACCGACATAAAGCAGCGTTGGTGGTGGCAGAAGAGCAATGTCCAAGGCAGGCAACGACAGGTATGCAAGTATTGATCTAAGGAATCGATTACCGATCCACTTCCTACTTCTCACACACTGGAGGGGGCTAGCGCAGCTCCTCAGGGGGGCAACCCTCCGGGCACCGGCGCTTGCCCCCCCCAATCGGGGGGCTCCCGCCGGGGTGACACTTTGGATTGATCGGAGCCCCCCCGTCACTGCCCTGAAGCCCCCGTCACTGCCCTGAAGCCCCCTGTGACTGCCCTGAAGCCCCTTGTGACTGCCCTGAAGCCCCCTGTGACTGCCCTAAAGCCTCCCCCTGTCACTGCCTTGAAGCCCCACCCCCATCACTGCCCCGGAGCCATGAGGTCACGGCTCCGGAGCAGTGACGTCGCGACACCGGAGCAGTGACGGCGCCCTCCCCCCGGCAAGCGTCTCCGCTTTCCTCCAAAAATATCCCTTTCTGACAGTGACTCGAAGTCGCTGTCCAGGGCCGGCCCTGTTGGGCCGAATTCGGCTCTCCATGAGGTGAGGCGCGTTTTATACCGGTCGAGCACGTGACAGACGCCTTCTCTGGCCTCTATTGTCGTAAACTACCTTCTACGACTTCTTCCCATCTTTTCCCTCTCTTCCTCTCGGGGGGGGGCAAGTGCCGGAGGAGAGCAGGGGCCTCCCCTGAAGCCCCCCTCGGGGGAGGCCTGCGCTGTCGCTCCCCCAAGTCGAAAACGGGCTCTATTGTCCGGCGCTTGCCCCCCCCCGCAGAGTCTGAGTTGAAGCCATTTTTAGCTGTCCGCTGTCCTCGCTGACAATGTCGAACCCAAGGAGAAGAATATACCAGTTCGTTACCGGTCTACAGATTGCCTTTAGGTGAGTTATACTTCATTCTCGTTGTTTACACATGTAACATAGTGACCGGGTTAAATTTTTTTGAAAGTTGAACATATAATCCTGGGCTAAAATACAGACGATCGAGTGCAAAAAGTGAGTGCAAGCGTATATTGTGGTATATATCATATTGAGGCTTCCAGATGATAAAAAAGTTGGGAAAACTCCGAGACCAAATGCGAAGTGTGAAAATCGCCTTGCCTTACGAAGGCGGAGGAAAAAGCAAAGTGCCTCGGAGAAGCCTAACCAAAACGTACACTCATTTCACGTTTAGCCACCAATCTACATACAGTTGAGTCCGTGGCCTGTTTCCTCAAGAAAAAACATTTAAATCTCATCCGCGGCTGTCGCGAGCGGTTTGAGTCTCACCGACGGCAGGCAGTATGGTAAGCTGATCAGCCAGCTGCGCTCTTCTCTCGGCGTTAATCGATTAGCGGGCCGGGCGCGCGCGACCGCCCTCGCCAGCCGCGGGTGAGATTTGAATGCTTTTTCTCGAGAAAGCAAGCCACGGACCTAACTATACTCGCTGTTGTCGGTAGGACACGGTAAAAACGCTAACTTATTAAATGTTCTCTGTAGACTTGAAGTCCATATCGGAGTGAAATCCCGATCCGAAATTGCACACAACCGGTGTTGCAGCAAGCAGATCAAAGACAAGCGTGGCGGAACCCTGTGGACTCAGCTGCGTGCTGCAAGAGCGCTTTTCTGTAGTTCTGGAATTTCACTCCGATCGGGATAGGTGCTGTCTTCACACACACGGAGGAGTTGTACCGTTTTTGCAGTTCGACAAGTCACGCTACTCAATTCAAGCGAGTCGGTCCCGAACGGAAGCAGAGCCGCAAAAGACGCGACAACTCCTCCTTCGGTGTGTAGAGAGCCCCTATCGCCTCAAATATGAACAACACCTCACGAAATGATTTCTGTGGATATCTGAAAGAAGAGCTTCTTGTTCCACAAATGCCGGTCGCGCTTCTAGACGCCTCTCGCCGAACTCAGTCTAGCGCATTGATCAGACCCGATCATTGCGGACGAGCGTGCCGTGTGTGCGACACCACCGGCCAGGGAGTTGCGATCGTATGTTTTTTCATTAGATATGTTTGAGTATTAAGGGAATTTTCAAGAAAGGTGGCGCAATTCGCTAGAAAGAGCAGCCATATGCATTATGATCAAAACTCACAGACAATTTTTCACTCATTGTTGGGGAAGTCCCCTAGGAAATTATACCTGATTCAGGACACGGTGAAACGTTGCCTCCGAGGGTTAGTTCTCACCATCCTCCCTCGATTTTATAACTACATATGTACGAAGCACGTTCGAAACAGTTGAATTTGGGGGGATGAAAGAGCAAAAAGTTCCCTCCACTGTAATTCCCTTCAGCTCCCATCCAAGCATGATAAACGCGAAAACTAAGCCGCCAGTTACGCGATGATGTAAATTGTCCAGTCTCGAGGTGGTCTCGCTCTTCGTAAATTGTGGAGGCAGTGAAGGCAGAGCTGCATCTCAAGGACTCTGCAAGGTATCTCTGTTCGGATTTTAGGAAGTATAAGAAGCTTCTTTGTAACCAGATGTCAGAGGTCATAGATTTTGCTTCAATGAAAACCATTCATCCTGTCCTGGATTTCAGACTGGGTCCATAATATTAATCAGCCTCCTACCCTTTATTTCGTTTGGAAGTCGCAACCAGATATATATCTATTGTTTTCAGTATACTTTCGGTGTCAATACTGTGCCTCACACTTCCTTTAATGTACAATAATGTTCAAACAACGATCGAATACGTTGAACAGGAGATGGAGTTTTGTGAGGTGAGTCCTGAATAATAGTATGCCCGCCTTGAAACCATACATTAAAAATTTGGCTCCTCAGCGATCCAACCAAGAGGCATTGATAGAACTTGAATACGGAAAGATGTCCTACAATCGAACCCGACGTTCAGCCTACGCCACCCGTTTTCAAGGCGCTTCATATGGAGATGATATAACGGGAACTCCACTGGAGACAGAGTGCCCCGGTCAGTTTAAGAAGTGGAGTGACTTCCATACCACTGATATTTGTTACGACTTCAAAGAAAATTATGTATTCAGGCTGCTGTATCCCAGGCCCTCCCGGTCCTCGCGGCCCTTCTGGTACTCCTGGAAAGCCAGGTACACCAGGACAGGCTGGAAAGCCAGGTTTGCCGGGAACGACCCCTAATCAAACCTGTCCCATGAACCTGATGCGTGAACCGCCACCATGCCGTCCCTGCCCGAAAGGACCTCCAGGAATCAAGGGCTGGCCAGGATTCCCCGGCGATGTTGGACCACCTGGTCCACCTGGAGAGGTAAAGCACTTTCTGACTAACAAAGGGTTGACGGTACCACGATTGCACAGATATAAGACCTCGGATGGTATTCCTCACCGCTAGTAAGATTCCGGTTAACTCCTGTACGATCTTTCAAAATGTGACAAAGGAAATCGCGGATCACGTCAGCGAAAAAAATCATATGCGGCTGAATTTGGCGTTCTCCAAAACCGAGCTAAACACCACGTCTCTTTCTTTTTCATAGATTTGGTTCAAAAATTGCTCACAAGGTTTCTTTTAAAACGCGAACTTGGATGCAATGTCAGCTTGTTGGTTTTTAGAAGACTATGTAAGGGATCGATGAGTTACAGGTTTAAAGATTGCAAAAAGCCAACACTGTCCGGTTGAGTTTCTACCTGATATCAATCATGCAGAACTTTAACCAACAAATGTAGGCTTCTGGACTCTTCTTGACCAATTAGTCTCCGAAAGCATTTCAAGGAAAATGTTCAGATGCTGTGGAGTTATTTGCATCGCTTAAAGGCAGTGTTCACGATAAAAAATGTGTTTCAGTTTCCACTAGGATTGGGTAGTGGAGGGACACTCTGTAACGTTAACGTCGAAAAAGCGCATGAAAACGAGCCACGAAGAGCTCCAAAAGAGCCCGAAGTTGCAACTTCGAGCGCATTGAAAACCCCAAAAGCGCATCACACGCCCACCGACGTGAACAAATGAATGCTCGAGATCGTGAGATGAGCGATGATTTTCAATCTTTAGCCCCGTTCTTCCCTTCATTCTCAGCTTCTCTCTTTACTCAGGTCAGCTAGCATAGATCGGCTGCAAAAGACGGAAGTTACAAGCCTCGGACAACTCGTCCACCATGTTTCCATAGCTCAATCTTTGAGGAACCATACCTGCGTTCACAGAAGGTCTTGTATGATTTCAGAGACACCATTGGAATCAGCATGGGGCCGTTTTCAAGATAGGCCGAGAAACATAAAAACGATTTTCATCGTGAACACTGCCTTTAAAGGCAGCATACACGCTCGTAAACGTGGTTGGGATAACAATGTGAATCGAACCGTATGACTTACAACATAATGCCTACCCATTTTGAAGTGTCAAAAATGACCCACAACGCCGCTACCTGAGTTAGAAGTTGGCCCCGCGCTGTATTTTTGCGTTCCCTGTATTTGCCATTTTCCTGCCACTCAGGGTTGCTGGGCCATCTTCGCCGTCAGTGACGTGTGTGGTTCACTTGTCAGGCGATCTACCAACAGTACCGACGGTGAATATGACCCAGCAACCTTGCGTTGCAGAAAAAGGGCAAATACAGGGTCGTGAAAATACAGGGCGGGGCCAACTTCTAAGGCCATTGGTATACCTCAGCGACAATCGGTCGCCGGCGACGGACAAGGCGACGGAGTCGTCGCCGCATTGAATTCCACGCGCTTTTGCGTACTGATATTTCCGCACACGCGCATCTGCACAGCAAACAAAAAAATCGATTATGGTCATGTCATCACAGCCTATGTGGGATTCCGTGATATTTCCAAATGTTTTCACTTTCTGTCTCAATATGATCATCATTCTAGTCGTTTTATCTATCCCTGGTTTTAGTTGGCAGTTGGGGAAGCGGAAAATCTAGAAGTTGTCATAGAAGAGGCAAAACACGTGGTCTTGGGATATAATCCATGCATTCGACAGCCCAGAAAAAAATGTATAAATAAAAAGGACAATTTATAATTAATCGAAAGATATAATGACATCACATAAACACTCAATTGAAAAAAAAACTGCAATTAAACAGCTAAACCGAAACGTACAAAACTATAATGTCTTTTGATGTCACTATATTGTCCATGATATGCCAAAAATCATATGAAACAGCATGAAATAGATGAATCTGTGGAGTCCAGGGAAGCCAGCGACAGCCCGTCGCTGTGCGCAGCACAGCGACGGGCTGTCCTGCGGCGACGGAGTATACCAGGGTTACGTCACTGAAAACTATAACACCCCTCAGCGACCTGTTTCGGCGACGGTCGCACGCAAACTGATCCCCATGACCGACCCTGCCATAGCGCCGGTGCTGGTCCCGACACGATGAGTGACAGTTGTCCAAACCTGTCGCTGCAGCGACAGAGAGGTATACCAATGGCCTAACTCATGTGGCGGCATTGTGGGTCGTTTTTGACACTTCAAAATGCGTAGGCGTTGTAATCTGGGCCATAGCATTCTATTTCCGTAGTTATCTCAATCACGTTTACGAGCGTGTATGCTGCCTTTAAATGATGGGACTAGAGATTACAGTTATGCCGTCTGAATACCGAATAATTGAAGAGCTCCCATTTTCGCTTCAATGCCACAATGCATCCTTACTGTTGACGGTTCTTAGCTTAAAGGCAGGGTTCGCGATACAAACGAATTTTGAGCTCTCTTCATGAGAATGTAGATTTGGTCATCACAAAAGTAAAAATGAGTGAAAAACCCGGAAATTTGCGGGAAAAAAAGCTCAAAAACAAGGTATAACGGCTAATTACCGGTGTCGGCCGGCCCTTTTAATTAACGAGATTTTCATTAATGCTTGTTTCTCCACCATTTAATTCGCTGCTAAAGTGATCAGTAGTCTCCAGAAATGCTCAGAAATTACGTTAGAGGCAAAATAAAAGTTGAAAAAACAGGCTTTTACACAAATCTCGGTGATTGGGGGTGGGAGGACACCAAGCGATAATTTGTTTCTGAGCGACTTTTCTCCAATTTTTTGCTCACTTTCGCTTTTGTGACGGCGATTTTATGGGGATAACACAACAACCGATTTTATCGAGAACCCTGCCTTTAAGTTTGACAAGGGAACTACTATAAGTCATACAAACCATTCCAAATGAAATGTATCTCTCTAGAACCATTCTTGAACGTAAAGTCCGAATATGCCCATAGCAGCTGCCTAGACTCGCTCTGAAAGAAGTTATAAGCGTTTTTAAAGTTTCGCGGGCCCATGGAATTTTAGTGGTGTTTTCAATTTTTTTCCGGATTTTGCTAAAAACATGTATGTAGGGGTAATCTGGGGTGCTGAACACGAATCTGGGGTTAGCTTGTCCGCTTGTACAAATTTTAAGGTTTACTGTAGGTTACGGTAGGTAACATGCCCATACGCTGGAGGCAAAACTACGTTAGTAATTTAAAAATCGCCAAATGGACATCGAATTCGTATTCAGCACTCTAAATAACCCCCGCATAGAAACTCTGAACAAATCTGAGACTCTGATCAAACTACCGTATACCCACCGTAATCTACGGTAAGCTGTCAAAAATCGATAAACCGACATGAGATTCGTGTTGAGCACTCCAAATAACCCCTAGAAGAATGATTTGAGCCACATCTGTCGTGACATTCCGGAAATCGTCAAAAGTCGATTTCGCCGACAAATTTTTCTGTCGTTGATAAGCTTTGAACAAATTTAGTCGACAACTTCGGGGAAAACGACAATTATTCTTCAGGTTCGTGAACAGTACCCCAAATAAGCCCCCAGGGCGGATTTTCAGTCAAATCTGGAATATTTTTCCACAACGCTACCACAGCCCTCCAATTGGCAGAAATAAACGCCCAACCGGAAATCCGTCTAGGTCCAAAACGCTGTCAGTCTGGGCAAAGTTTGGAGAATGTGCCTTCACCCAAACTTTGCACAGGAGGGTTGTTTTGGGCACCGATAACGATTATGAGGTCCGCGTCCGGATTTTCGTAAAATTAATGAGGGTGCTTTTCGGAGGGTTCAATATGTACAAAAATCAGAGAAAAAACGCTTATAGCTTTCTTTTCAGAGTAATTCTAGGCAGCTCGGAAGGGCATATTCGAACTTTACGTCAAAAAATGATTCTACACAAGTACATTTCGATCGGAATGGCCAGTTTGGCTAATAGTACTTTGCTTGTAAGTGTTCCCATAATTCATGAGAGAACAAAATTCTAAAAAATCTTATGTATAGTGAAGTCCACCAAGAGTGTCTCATTTACTTATCAATGAGAAGCGGTCGATTGGAGATTAATGAACACGAAACTAATTGCAGCACAACCGCTCTCGCTCAATCGGTATCGAGCGTGCTGGTATGGGATTCATGCACATTGATCCCCAGCAGACCGCTTCTTATTGATAAGTAAAGGAGACACTCTTGGTGGACTCCACTGTAGTATTGAACCGGTACTCATTCGAAATTATACGATATCCGAGTACAATTCGGATAACTGATAGTTGCAGGTTTCTGAATGAGTGGTAGCAAGTTTTTCATCAATTATGGGAACATCCCATTTAGGGTAATGTTGGGAAGCTAAGGTAGTTCGGAAGCATTTTGTTATTAGAGCGCAAATCCAAATTATTCAAAATGTTCGAGTATTCGGAGAGCAAAACTAGACTAGACATGCATGCGTCCCTAGGAAGAAGCTCCGAGCAAAGAAGAGGGAGGGGGGGGGGTCAGGTCTTCGATTTTTCTCGTTCTATGTGAAGAGAACCAGTCGCTAACTAACACGGGTTTGTTCCTGGAAAGTCAGCAGAAACCAACTTTTTCGAGTGCCTGTAAGAGTAAAGAGTAAAAGTAAAAATAAGTTCAATATTTTCATCTGTCAGGTCGGTAAGAAGCGGTGCTCATCATGGAGGGGTTTCTTCTCCTATTCTCTTTGTTATCTACTTAGACAGTAAGTGCGGGCGGATCGCTGGCTTTTGGCGGGCGGATCGACATCCCCCCCGCCATCTGCCCGCCAGTAGCCAGCGATCCGTCCTCGATGCCACATGTGGGTTATTCCGATGGTTCCCACCACAGTCTCCGTGTGTGTAACCACCCCCCCCCCTAGCCGTGGGGACCGTCCCCTCAGCTGCCGAAAATTATTCTCCGGCTTCTGAGTGATCCCTCAAAGGATGAATTGAAGTCACCTTCCAGGATCGGCCTCGAAATGCCGAGCGAGCGTTCGGTTAGATGGAACGCCTTTTAAACCTTCAATTCTCATCAATAATTGACAAGTTTCACCGTGTAAAATTTGAGCGGGCGGATTGCTGGCTATTAAAGCAGTGGCGGGTGGATCGCTGACTATCAAAGCCCTGACGGGCGGATCGCCGGCAGGTTGCGGGCGGATCGCTGCATCTCATAGCTCAGAGGGCTGATCGCTGGCTATCAAAGCTCTTGCGGGCGGACAGCTAGCAGGTTGCGAGCGGATCCCCGCTTTAGAGCTTGCCGGCGATCCGCCCGCTAGCGTGATAAACTTTCCCAGGCGCCGCTATCCGCCCGCCAAAACGCAGCGATCCGCCCACAAGAACAACGAGAGTCATCGACCCGCCCGGGGAGGTCACGATGGGCAGCGATCCGTGCATACCGCCCGCAGAGGCCTTGATTGCCAGCGGTCAGTCCGCACCTATTGTCTGAGTACACCTCAGAGTTTCTTAGTCTTCTGAAACTTTGCGGTGTCTAGTGCAAATAGTTTGCCGGTGACATTAAGATTGATAATGAGGTTGATAATGAAGATGGTCAGATTATGATAACCAGCGCTTTGAAGAAAATCCTTGATTGGTCTCACGAGTGGAAATTAACATTTCCTAAGGTTATACTCAAAAGATTGAGAATCTCAGCCTCTTAAAATTTACAGCACCGAGCAATTTTTTTTGCAAAAACTGTGTTTTGCTGGATTTTTTCGCGCGATGAGTCGCTGCATCGCCGCAACTCACTTTAAAATTGACAAATCAATCTTCCAGAAAAATTCCATGTTCCTCTCGACGTGGTGAATGCGCTGGTATGTCAAAATTCATTTTGACTCCGGCATTTGGTCGAAAAATGTATTTGCTTCTGGAACTTGCATCGACCACAGGTCACAACATAACAGATTACTGCTACCATGACCGTCTGATCAGTTCATAATGAGGGATTTTGAGATGGAAATAGGCTATTTTCTATGAATTTTTGAAGTTGGGTATATTGATTTGTATACGCTACTCTATGGGGCTCGTTGAAAGCAATTCAAAAAAAGCTTCAAATTTGAACCCGGATCACCTTGAAGCAAGCTATGACAAAGCGGAGAGCAAACGTACTGCAAAATTTCGCTTTGGAAAAAATTGCTCGGTACTGTAGATGGTCACGTGCTAAATTTCGTTTCCTTTGTGAAATTCTGTTTAATCTGTGAAAAACCGTCTTCCACTATAACAGCAAGCTTGACTTCTGCGCTCACTGAAAATTTTTTTGGGCAACTAAGCTTCTTCAAAGACCTTTTTTGTCTTCAGGGCGCTATCTATCACAGATTTAAAATAGATTTGTAATAATGTGCAGTTGAAAGTTTTTAAAACATATATAGGACCCCTTTTAGAATGTGGAGCATCGGCTTCCTCACCGAAAAAAGAAAAGGTATTCTGCAACCAGAAAAAAATGTCACGACGATTTCACCCGCAAAGTTCAAAAATCTAGCAATACCACAGAACACCTGATTCGGTCGCTAGGAATTGTGAATTGAAACTTCGTTCATTACATTCTCTTCGTCAAATTAATTACGTCTGTATAGTTTCCAAAATACTTGCTAGCATTACAAAAACGGACGTATCAAAGTTTTGTACATGGTGATACCGAACCATCAAAGTTCAGTAAAAATTTCGTATCTATCACCTAAAGGCCATACTCATTTACTTGTAGAAAATAATTATATACATGAGGTCATGCTGTAGGACGCAATGTTGATCTACTCACTGTGATTATAACTGATTTCAGAAAGGATTCGATGGCGAGGACGGAGCTCCTGGAGAAACCGGTGTCAAAGGGCCACCAGGATACAAGGGAGGCCCTGGAGCACCTGGAGACAAGGGACCAACACCTGAAGGAGAGCTGCGAGAGGGACCACCCGGAGATGAAGGACCACCTGGCCCAGTTGGAGCTAGCGGAATGCCAGGATTACCGGGTCGTAATGGTCTAACAGGCCCTCAGGGAGAACGTGGCTGGCCCGGAGTACCGGGCGAAACCGGAGAGCCTGGATATCCAGGACCGGAAGGACCAATGGGCGGACAAGGACCACCGGGCGAGCCAGGTGTTTGTGTGTGCCAAAACGTGGACTCGATTCTACTGGTGAATCCAGGACCACAGCCCCGAATTCAGTCTGAGGATGAGTATCAACCTGGTAACACGGTTGAAATGCCCAGACCAGGAGGCTATGGCAGATGATGATACTGAATCAATTGAACAGTCAGCTCCTATGCGTGTACAAGTCGAACATTCCTCTCAGTTGGAGAAAGCTCGAACTGCTCTCTTTGTGATGCACATGTCTTTCATAATCGTTTAATATAATAAAAGCTTATAACTATACACTTCACAGGGGCTGTAAAATTTTTATATTAAGGAAGATCACAGTTAAAGGCAGTGTTCACGATGGAAATCACACTCGAGTTTGACCCGAAAATGGGGTTGTTTTGTCGTGAGGGAACTAACAGTGAAGAAACAGCAAAGAAAAACGTCTAGAATATGCTAAAAAACGGTTTTTAACATTCATGGCGTGGACGAGCTTATTGGCCCCTCTTGTTCCCGCAAACGCTCAGCAAGCGCGCTAATCGCGAAATGTGCGCGAATCGACCAGGCTGGACGCGGCAAAGTTGCTTGGCAATTTGCCATCGAAACCTGCTCGGCGCCACAAGCTTGTCCGAAAGGGGGGCGGACCGGGATAGGTAGGCGCACCGGGATAACTTTCGGAGCCGTTTTTATCGACGTCTGGCCCGTTTTTGTTGCTTTCTTCGATCCTATCCTCTCCAGCATCTGCCAACTTAGTGTTTCACACTGAAACCTCGCGAAGGAGATTTATCGTGGACAAAGGCAGTGTCCACGATAAAAATCAATTTCGAGTTTCCACCAGAAAACGAAGGTTTATAGTCTGACTGTTTCACCAGTGAAGAAAGAATCATGATGAACGAGGCAAAACATTCAAAATCAGCTCTTCTTCTTGAAAGCCACATTTTAGCGGTGGATCAGTTGCGCGGGTATGGGCCTGATGTAGACAGCGTGCGGAAATGCGCCCCAATGCTGAAACTCGGCCGCGCTCGCGCTCCAATGATAATGTAGAAACAGTCCAAACTGTTCCTCGAAAAACTCGACCGCGAGCGGAAGGGCTAGCGCGAGCGGACTATGAAGCCGTATGGAGCTCTTTCGGGCTCGTTTTCGTTCGTTCTTTCGACCCCAGTGCTCCAATGAGACCCTGAACTTTCGATTTCTGGCCGAAAACCGAGGACGGAATTCATCGTGGACACTGCCTTTAAGAAAAACAATAGTCTCGAAAATAATGCCGATATCACCGCCTGTTGATGCAATCGTCCTGTCTCCCTTCTGTGAAAACAAAGTAATACATGATCAAGAACAATAAAAAACTGAGCGGGTAGAAGACTCGGCAGAAGTTGTCCAGATACCTGAAATTGTTTTTTTGTTTCAAATGATCGTAATTAAAGGCACGGTTCGCGATAAAAACAAATTTCGAGCCCTCTTCATTATAATGTAGATTTGGCCATCACAAAAGTAAAAATAAGTGGAAAAACCCGGAAATCCGCTGGAAAAACGCTCAAAAACAAAGAATAAAGGCTAATTACCGGTGTCGGTCGGCCCCTAATTAACGCGATTTTCATTAATGCTTGCTTATCCGACATTTATTTTGCTGTTAAAGTGATCAGTGGTCTCCAGAAATGTCCAGAAATCGCTTTGGAAGCAAAATAAATGTTGACAAAACAGGCTTTTACCCAAATCTCGATAATTGGGGGCGGGAGGACACCAAGCCATAACTTGCTCCTGAGCGTTTTTTATCCAATTTTTTACTTAAATCCTTTATTGTGATGGCCAGATCTACAATTCCATGGGTATAGCACAACAACCGATTTTATCGAGAACCCTGCCTTTAATGAGCGCTGTTATGAGGCCAAGCGAGACTAATGAGACGTTGCCCACGCAGTGCATAACATGACAGGATTGCGCTCAATCTCTTAGACACGGTCTACATTGAGAGCACTTTGATGACAATCTCGCGATAAAAACCAACTTCTAAATCACTTCACAATACAGAAGTCCGAGTTCTGAATATAACATGCAAAACGAGGAAGAAGGCTTCCTCATTTTGCACTAGAAGTTCGAACTCTATCAATAAGCGTTAACCGCTTGCTCAAAAAAACCACATGTTCTCTCGATCGGGTCTGGTTCAGTGGAAGCTTCACATAGTTTCAATGCAACTTCCTTGGATTGTGTTGAACAAATACGAGATTTAGGCTTTATTATTACCGACAAACTACGTTTTCGCTCGCATTACAGAGTAATGCATAGGGCTTACAACCTTTTAAGATCACTCAGAACAAAAGGAGCTGCTTCGGAAAGTGTGCAAAATAATTTCACAAGAAAACTTGCTTTACGTTGCAGTGATGTAGATTATCGTTTCATTCTCAATGGTTTGGTAAGACGGCAAGTTTTCGGGAAGTCTTGAAAGTTGGAGAAAAAGCAACGATCTTGTCATGTCATACAAAGTAATTACTCGCAAAGTCGCACTCCGATCATCTGATTTTTTCACGTTTGTGATTTCACGCACAAGAGGAAACACTTAAAAGCTCAAAAATATCTCGGACACAAGTCAGGTCAAAATTTTTCCGTAGTAGAGTAGTCCGTACTTTCCATTTGTTGATTAATAGAGACGCATTATGTTTGAGCCTCAGTTCTTTCAAAAATTTAGTTCGCCGTGTAATCTGCTCTGAATAGCCATGGAGATCCCAGTGGTTTATAGTCTAACATTCTTTTGCAACCGGTTTCTCAGTTATATCCTCTGTTTTACCCTTTAGCGTTGTTTGAGAACGCTTCCGGCGTCTGTATTTGATGGTATTGATGTTTTGATTTCTCCATACTCGTACACTATGTATGTGTGTGTCCATAAATAAACAAAATAAATAACCTCAAAGGTTGGTGAAACTTCGGAGTTGGTATCTGTGCTAAAGTATCAACACGCTACCGGTATCCTTGAAGGGCGCCGCTCGACGGCAAAATTGTTGTACCAGCTTCACACCCTGGATCATTCCCCACAGCAATTGCTGCCGCTTGTTAGCATATCGCTTTTACCGTGTTCATTAATGAAGATGTAATAACGCGGAATCCTCTCGATTATCATGTAAGGTCGACTCAGACGATATAAATAGCCACATGTGATCCCATGTGCACTCTCATTCCATCACATCAAGTTTTGCCACTGATCCCTGTATTTAATCACAGACGAGCACATTTTGTTGCATCGGCTAAATATGGTTAAACCGATTGGTCTCGTCTCCCAGTAGAAGCCAGAACCTAGGATTCAGAGGAGCGCCTATAACTCGCGTACTAAGAGACTCGAGTAGCCAGATTACTAATACTGGCATTGGCATCAGCACGACAGCAAAGAAAATCTGCACTCCCCAAATGGCAGATTTTAGCTCAATAACAAGAGAAGCCATCGTAGCGTAGTTCGAAGCGAGCAGATCGATTACTTGAGAGACCCTAATAGTCGAATGAGCTAGATAATCGATTGTTTTAACTTCATATAGTGAACCGAAACTGAGCCATCGGCTCATCTATTTTATGACCTCGCTGAGTGACAGTTAGCAAGGATTGCACTGATATTTTGCATTCCTTGTGCGCGCATATGATTAATCATGCATATGTGCACCGAGTTTGCGCCAATGCACCACAAGAAACGCAAAGTATGAGTGCCATCCGAGTCGATTTTTTGTTTCTCTCCAACAACGAAATATTGTTTCGGCCAATTAAATTTACCAATCCAAATTAAAAATAGATGTTGCTGTCACTTGGCCTACTCTGTTGAGAACGCGTTTGTCATTACGGGATATATTTCAAATCAAAGACTTGAATGAACAGAAAAAGTGAAACAGTCGAGATAAAAGGTTCTAAAAATCGAACTAAGAAAAAATTCGAAAATTTAAAAAGTTGAGTTAATCGGAATTGTTATCGCTCAAATATTCGAAACATCCATTCGAATCATGAACACTGCTTTTCAAAACGCACCTGCCAGTTTTGTGGTACCGCCTGGCTTTCAGGAGCATCATTTCTCGAACCTCCACGGTAATATCGAGCTTCTGCCTTGTTGCCCATTTTTTCTGAAATTTCAATCTCACGGAAGAGTCAAAAACGATTTTTCTCCTCACATGCGCCGAAGTGAGCGTGTCAGGTAGTGTTCTTCTGATACAAATTGTGGTTTCAACAAGTCGTAGCCCACGCTCATTAAATGGTTACGATAAAGATTTTTTCCGCGTCTCTATTGAGCGTCAATTTACTGTTTTGTGACAGAATTTACCTACTTTGGAATTCTGTTGATCAGTTCATTTGCAAAATCATACCAGTTGATTGCTCCTCTTATCGAATCCAATCACAAATAGTGTTTGTAGCAGAGTAAAGAACACAAAGCCGGTGATGAAACCAAACCAGAGATCTATGGCCTGCAAGAAATGACATTCCAGTTATAATCACTAGAAAATCCACAAAGTGCAGCTGAATACATATGTGCAGTCGGATCATTGGACGAACTTTGGAACCGAATGACTCGATAGAGGATCGCGTCGTTCGGTGACTGAGGTTGCTGGCAGTCCTTTTGACGTTTTTGGTCAGGAAATACAAATCAAGGCCATGCTATTCTCCATAAAAAAAGTGTTTTCAATTTTCATATGTCTGATTTCGTATTCCATATGTTTTCCATGTGTTTTGAGGCCTTGCTCAGACAATCGCGGTACTCTTTCACACTTGCCGACACTGGTTCATGAGAAGACTTTTCCCACTGCTCACATTCCGCAGTGAGCCGAAGACCCATCTCAGCTAACTCGCCAACTCAGGCAACTGAGGACTTATCGCGCATAGGAATCGGAGAATGTTATTTACCACGCTCAGGTCCCGTTCCTACCGTGAACTAAAATTTCAAATAGAACTGAAATCGAACATGTCTGCTTCGTAATCCTGTTGTCCGCGCTCAATCACGCATACCGGACTTAGTCCAGCTGTACCGAGTCCATTGAGAGCTGACCGGGCACAAAAAAATGGTCCGATCGCTGTTGACTCGGCATTCGTTTCTATGTTGCGTCGCGATAAGTCCGCACCGTTGCCGTAGAACCGCTCCTTTTATGTGGTAAAATAGAAACATCCATTGGCACCAGTCCTGTCAGTGGCTGTAAGTATCCAGGGTTACCCAAAAATCTCGCTCCACTTTTCACATTCTTTTTACGTACGAGCAATATCTTCGGTAGCTCCTCAAATAAACAGAAGTAGACATTGATGGTATTCAACTCAGAGATCCTTGCAGATGAGCTTTCTTCACGAATATCAGCATTTTCAACTGGTTTGTCCTCGTCCAAACTCCGTAGCATAGCTTCGTTGGGTGGAGCGGGGTACTATATCAAACTTCACCTCCGGGCTGGTAAATACATAGAGGGGGGGGGAAACCTTCACCACTGGGAAATCCGGCAACGTTCGGAGCAAAGCCCGGAAAGGAGTCAAAGTGACCCGACATTCATGCAAGTCATCTTCGGGATGAGGTAGATGTCATTACCGGTTTTCCGCACATAACTTTTTTGCTCTTGAAGATGGACTCTTGGTGAAGGTCGTCTTCGAAATCTCACTAGAATTCTGCGTCGCCCCAGTTGGGGAAAATTTTAGTCCAGATCTTTCAGCCTAATTCATTTTATGAAATACTAGTTTTTCGCCCATAACTCTTTAACCGTTAGAGAGAGGGTCATGGTGATGGTTGATTGTGGAATCCACGTGAAATTCTGCTTCAAGTGATATATCGGATTCCTTACATTACTTGCACAATAAGCTAGTTAGGTCTGTGGAACCAAGCTCCATAGTTATTTCCATAGTGTGCTCTCGCTTCTACTATGTAAATGAGAGACGCAGAGATTTACTGGAACCAAAAAATGACGCTTGGCTACATCGACCTGGCTGGCTTATAGAGCAAGTAATGTTGGGATTTCAACCTAAAATTCGACGCAGAATTTCAGGCAAATTTTAAAAACAACCTTCACCATGACGTTATCTCTAACGGTTCAAGAGGAATAAGCGAAAATTTGGTATTTCATAATATGAATTAGCTGAAGGATCGAAAAATTATTTTTCAAACATAAAAACTAGTTTGTAGACGCCGAATTATGAAGAATTCTAAATCCTTCGGAATCAAACCTCACCAAAAGTCCATCTTCAAAAGTTAGAAAGTTATGAGCGCAATACTGATAGCTTTAATCCGAAAATCCATTTCATAAACTGAAGTCGGCTGCAAGATCGAGAAAATGTTTTTTCAATGTGAAGGCGCTATTCGATGCAGAAAAACTACCGTCATCAAAATCTCCAAGGACAAAAAAGTTATATGCGAAAAACTGATTGCTTTGAGGGAGAAAAGAGGTATTTCATAAACTGAATTTGGCTGAGAGATCGGGATCAATAAAAAATATTGAATGCAAACAAATAGGAGGATTAAGGAAACCTTGTGACGGTCTCGTCCTTATTTAGGCGTTGACTAATTGCCGAACTGTACATCGGCAGTCTTTATGGATGACGAATTCCCCAAGCGAGTAGCGCTTGAATCGGTGTTGATATTGTTTCGATTGGGAATGGTTTTACGCTTCGAATAAAACAGCTCTTTGCTGGAATCGTACTTCAAAAACCTTCGATGCACCGGAAATGAACCGCATTTGGACGTGGAGCGTGCGTAGAGTGTGATGAGCACTGTGACTATGAATCACTTAGCCAATCGGTGACAGGGTCTTCTCAGTTTTCTGATGAATCCTATTGAACGTGACAGTCGCAGGACTTGATGGGAGGTTCCAACACCACAAGCTCGGGAGCTTAGATCCTTACGGGTCCTGACTATTCCATGCCACACCTGTAGATATTTTTATTGACATAAACCTTCCCACGGGGGAAGCGACAGTCCAAGGCGGTGAAAAACGCTGGTAGCTTTGAATCGACGAACAATCTGCGGCGTCTTCTGGTTGGAAGGAGTTCATCCTTCCAGTGTGTCCTCTCGTATTTTCACCGGTCCACCAGCTCAGTCTCTGCGAACGTAGGGCTTCCGTGAAAGAGACGACGAAAATCCGATCTTCATTCGCATTTCTGGTGGCTTGTCCATGTGGTTCTGATCTCCTGCCCATGATGATAACCATGCCAGCGATGAAATTAAATCCGCCAGCAGCTACAGCAGCTTGTGATGGCTTCTACTCACAATTTTGGTCTTCTTTGAAAACTAATAAGAACCTGTCTCTCTACCTGCTGTGTTGGAGCTTGAAGCGCTTCCATTGATAAGGCCCGAGTTATACATCGGCGATTCGGTGTCGCTGGTTTTTGCGGGACGTTTGCGATTGGTGAGATTTCGAAATTGACCAATAGCAGACATGCCGCGCAAGCCAGCGGCGGCGGAAAGCTGGTGTATAACTAGGGCCCAGCAGATATGAAGTCACGCTCTTCAGGTCCAACACCAAATATCAGATGCAGATTGGATACAAGAGGACAGAAATGTTGTTTTTTGAAAGGTCAGCGGGTGGTAGGTGAGAAACGCAACTCCGTTTATATTCTTGTTGCACATCTTGGATACGATCGTTGTGGTCGATTCTTTCTAACAGTTTCTGGACTGATTTTCGTATCTTGCAGTGGAACAATGACCTTCTCGATTTTCAGGATTCGCAGAATAATGGATTCAAAGGTCGAAGCCATTTGCAATTCTCCAACGTTTGAATATACAGACAGGAAAACAGGGCTAATGCTGTGAGACATAAGAACTTTCGGGGTTTCGTAACATATGGTATTCTACTGTATCGAGATTTAAGGGGTAGCAGGGCTAGATATGTGGTTACATCAGACATTTTTTTTCAGAATGCGTCCAGCGGTGGCGACAGGGCGATATTATCAGATACAGACTGCAATCGTTCTCTTCCTGTTTGAATATGTTGAAAGGGAACCTTGGAGCAAAGCCGGGATCATTTTGAAATTTGAAACTAACAAGGGAACTCCTTTTTGCCAAACTGGCCATTCCAAATGAAATGTACTTTTCTAGGAACATTTTTGGGTGTAAAGTCCAAAGATGCTCATCGCAGCTGCCTAGACTCACTCGGAAAGAAGTTATGCGCGTTTTTAAAGCTTCGTGGAAAGGTAAGGGCAACGTTTAGGGTGTTTTCAAAAAAAAAATTCCAGATTTTGCTAAAAACATGTATGTAGGGGTAATATGGGGTGCTGAACACGAATCTGGGGTCCTATTGTCGGAATTCTGAGGTTTGCTGTAGGCTACGGTTACCGCCATGCTAATTAGGAGGCAGAACTCACCTTAGTTATTCGGAAATCGACAAATGGACATCGAATTGGTATTCAGTACCTCAAATAACCCCCGCATACAAACTTTAAATAAAATCTGAGACTTTGACCAAACTACCGTATACCCACCGTAATCTACCGTAAGCTGTCAAAAATCGATGAACTGACATCAGATTCGTGTTGAGCACTCCAAATAACCCCTCAGAGGAACGATTTGAGCCACATCTGTGTCACATTCCGAAAATCGTCAAATTTTGCCGTCAATTTTTTCTCCCGGTTGGAAGCTTTGGACGAGTCTAGTCGAAATCTCTGTAAAAACAACAAACAAACCTTAGATTCGTGATCAGCACCGCAAATAACCTACCTGGGAAAACTTTAAGTCAAATCTGAAATAATTCTCTTCAACGCTTTCTGAACCCCATAATTGATCGAAGTAGCAACCCTTGAAAATCCATAAAAGTCCAAGACGCTCTCAGTCTGCAGAAAGTTCGGAAAATGTGCTTTTACCATAACGTTTACTAGGGGGTTGTTTCGGGCGCTGAACACGAATATGAGATTCGTTTACGGATTTTCGAAAGATAAGTGCGCTTCTTGAAGGGTACAATAGATATGAAAATCAGAAAAAATGCCTATAACTTTTTCAGGGTGATTCTAGGCAGCTGCGATGGGAATATTTGAATTCTGCGTCAAAAATTGATTCTGGGAAAGTGCATCTCACTAGGAATGGCCAGTTTGGCTAATAGTAGTTTACTGGTCAGACTCTTCTGTGAATAGCAGGTCTGCTCGGATGAAGGAGGTGCTGGCTTCTAGAAGGCAAGGGTAAGCTTATTCAATTCGTCCCTTCATAACAAAGATATGCACATATGATGGACGCTAAACCGTTCGCAGTGTCAGTGCTTTCTGCCGTCGACATAAAGAATGCGCACCACATAAAGTCTGTCCGAATGGGATTGTCCGCCCACGCGACCGGCGTGCGTGTCGAGCGGCCGCCCCGGAGACATTCTTCGAACAAGCCTCCGCACGACAGAGATACAGTTGACTGCAAAATTTTATTCACACTTCGTCTGATATTCATTCTAATCGAGTCAAAGGTTCCGGATACGCCTTCGCGGCGGCCTATCAACACGCCCGCCGACCGCGTGGGCGGACAGTTTCATTCTGAAAGGCTTTACCTAGACACGCAGAGACGCACACTACACCCATCCAACGAACTGTGGACTGTAAATAAAACAGTGCAAGCAACATCTCCATGCCGCACTCTGTGTAATTTGGAACGATTGTACCTTCAAATATGAAACACTTGGCAAGTGTTCACGCGCACCGGCCGATTCCGTGGAGAGTGTGAGCAACACGGTAATCGCGACTCCGATGCGACCTTCCATGAATTCTTCAGGCAGCCACACACCAACCTGCAACGCATTATCTTCTCAGCAATGAAATTCTTTTAGATTCCTGAAAATTCGAGAGATTTTCCACGTTTTTCTTGCTGCCTTAACGGGCCGATGGGTGTAAGCACAAAATCTCTGGTTCTCGCATACAGCTGTACATGTGTACAACTGTACGTATTACGATATCTGTCTGTCTGTCTGTCTGTCGCTGGAGATTTCTGGCAGATTACGAAAAAATTACCAACCGATAATGTGTAAATTACGAATCCCTTTGCGAGGTATTCCGCCAGAAAAAAAGAAAAGCTCTCGAATTTCCACATATGTGGTAGTATTTTTTTCTTGCTGTGAATGGATTCTTTATCCATCAGCAGAGTGTTTTCCCCATATTATGAATTGCATCGTAAGGAAGTACCCAGGAGAACATTAGTGCCAGTGAAGTCGGAATGTATGTCTGTGCAATGTGAAACCCAACGTCCCTTTTGAGTCGAAACACAGCTCGTAGACACGAGAAAGCACCTGAAACGATATAAAAGATAGATAGAATATATGATAAAAAAGATTATTTCACCGATATATTTTACTTGATCCGATTTGGCTAATTCTTACAAAGTGAAAGGGAAAGCCGATTCACCGTCCCAAACCATTAAGTCACTGTCCGAAAGCATTCAAGGTAGTAACTTTTGTAGCAAGCTTCAACGCGTGACACACTCTCAATCTCAAAGCAAATTTTACTATTCTCAATCGCGTGGGTGCGCGCGCATAGGTATGCTGGTTCTCCCTCTCCTCAGCTTCAAAGAAACAGAGTAAATTTCGCATTGATATAGAGTAAACATGGCTGTCGCATAAGCGAAGAGTGATTATAATCTTTGCCTTCCCGCGTGCCATTAATGGCGCTTACATAGCTGAGCCACGACTTCTTAAAAGTGACAGGAGTGCAAGTGAGAAATCTCACGGGTTGAGCGCAAAAACGCAATTTTCGCTTGACAATCGGAAAAATACTGTGGAACACTTCAGAAAATGCTCGAATTTCTGCCCAGCCGTTTTTTAGGTAACTTCTGAGGTGGAGTTCCCACACATTCTGAACTGGGCGGGACAGGGTCTCTCTACACACGGAGGGAGGAGCAAGGACGAGATTCATTGCTGACGCGACGCGCGCGGCGGAACTTTTTATCCTACTACCCCATCACTGGAGCGCGCTTGCCACAAGGTCACGAGATTTCCTGGGGTTTTTCATGTTTTTATTCATTCTCACATGACTTTTCTTTATGTTCCTAAGTTGTTCCTCTCATCATCTTATACTGGACACTCATTTCAATAAGTCTTGTATGTTCTCGTGCCGTTGTACCGCTTGATATTTATAGAAAATGTAATATGGTATTAAAGATTGAGCACCATTTTAGATGTAGTGATGGGATCGTTGCCGCCGTAAACCAGTTTGTCTCTGGATTATGAAACATGCAGAAATAGTCATATGAGAATCAATAAACACATGAAATGCCATGAAATCTCGCGAGATTGTGGCAAGCGCGCTCCAGTGATGGGGTAGTCAGATTAAAAAGTTCCGCCGCGCGCGTCGCGTCAGCATGAAATCTCGTTCGTGCTCCTCCCTCCGTGTGTAGAGAGACCCTGTCCCGAACTGGGCTGCTTTACCTTCAAAACTGACTATTTCGAACTATGAAATCTGTTCATGGTTTTGAAACAGTGTAAAGTTAGGGTTGCAGCTCCTGATTACAAAAGTTGGAAGTTACATGGAACCCAAAAAAAAGGTTTGTTGTGTTGATATGTAGCTTACGAAATGCATACAGCTTAACCCTTGAACACACAGTCATAGCTCAGGAACGTAATCTGAGATTTCTACATAATTGTGAAGTAGACCCACCCTATATAACACCTGCTCAGTGCGAGATCTCAATTCTTCCGAAAAAGCGAGATATAGGAGGAAGCCACCCTGGGGCGCCCACATCAGGGAGCTGCTTTGCCACACCCCTTTTATGATCTTTCGAGCTTAGCAGTGGTGAGATGAGCGATGGTTCCAGATCAATATCCCCGTTCTTTCCTTCATTCTGAACTTCTCTCATTGTTCAGGTCGGCTCGCATACTTTGGTTGCAAATGACGGAAGTTACAAGCCTCGGACAACTCGTCCACCATGCCAGGGTAAGGGGTGCCTTGGTTTCCGGTCTTTTGGAGGTGCGGCCCCCCCCCACCCCTCCCCCCACCCAAGTTGGAAATTTTTGCCCCCCCCCCAACTTATCAAAGACGTTTTTTTCATTATTTGGCGCTTTGCGGCACCATGCATACCACGGCTACGCGGCTGATCGATACATAAGGTTTGCACATGGAACTTAAGGCCCTAGTTATACACCAGCGATATGAAAACGTCCCGCGATGACATTGCCGCCGCTTGCTGCGTGAATCAGGGGCTCGTCTGCAATACTGCGTCTTTGACGTGCTTGACGCAATATTGCAGAATAAAAATTTCCGGCCGTCTCAATTGCCCTTTATCGATATTTTACACTTCTATCGCGTGTTTATTGCTGTAAGTCACTAATAATTTATTCCTCTTGTTATAGCAGTGCTCCTTATGTCGTTTCGGTAATCTTTAAACGAGTTAGAGTGTAAAAAAACAATCAGCTGATGGAATTTGGCAAACTTCCAATATAGTAGGTCCCGCAACGATGCAGTATACAGTGCTGCGGCTTGTATAACTGCTCGGTGCGGGCTTCCGGCGAGTTTTTCTCTGACAACTTTTCCTTTTGGCATGCCTCGGCACAGATAAGACGCACATAAGTGATAGTTGTCTTGCTATTTCCTCAGCCACCCACCGCTGTATAACTAGGGCCTAATTAGTCCCGTTCTCAACTTCAACGGGGCCAATCGACTTGGCACTCAGGCAAGGCAGTAACTTTTCGTTGTGATCTTTTTCCATATAATATCGATTAATCGCTTAGCGGCACCAGGTATGCCACGGCTACCCGGCTGATCTCGGCTCTAATGGGACCAAATGACCTGGGACTCTGGCAGTAACTTTTTTTTGTGATTCTCTTCCAAATAAGCACTGCACCAGCCCAATCCGGAAAACTCGCCTAGCCAACTTTTTCAGAAGCACCAAGTCAAAACTGCGTTTTTTCGCAACTTTGAAGCCCCGGAAGACACACTCATCGTCCTTGGTTCGGTCGCAAAAGGTCCGCGATTGTAACTAAGCTCAGTGTATGTCACTCTAAAAACAAAGTATGGAGACATTAGCCGCCGAGCGGCGCCTCGGTTTCCGAGCGGTTTTTTCGACCCCTGGTAGCCGACGTCCCGTTCTCGGCTCTAATGGGACCAATCGACTTGGGACTCGGGCAGTAACTTTTTCTTGTGATTCTCTTCCAAATAAGCACTGCACCAGCCCAAACCGGGAAACTCGCCTAGTCACCTTTTTCAGATCTGTCAGGTTCGAAAACGTTTCACTCATGATGTTGAAATAATGAGAAGCCAATTATTTCGCCTCTCGAACTCGCTTGATGTTCTCGCTGAGCCTTTCATCTCGCCCTTGTAGAAGTCAAAAGTGAATCTGGAGAAGACATCTTGCATGCCTTACGAGAGCATTTGATTGGATTGACCCCTGGGCACAGCAGCCTGGTCTCTCTATGACCTCATGAAGTTTCTTTATGAGTCGCCTGGTCTCACTCTTAAGCGATGGAGCTTCAGAAATGACGGGTCGGATGCAAGGCATCCCGTTCTCTCAGTTTGCGAAGCTCATAAGTTGAACCTGGTGATTACCGCGCAAAAAGGGTATACCATGAACCTCACTCAAGCCTTTCTGATAGAAATGCACTACTTATTCGGTTCTCCAATGAAGAGTAGTGGAAAATCCACCTACCGATCTGTTGCGAAGGAAATGAATTTTCAATTCCACCAAATGACGATGCTGCACGGTGTACGCTGGGCTGCCAGTTTGCAGCCATCTGTCCAGAATATTTTCAGCAGCTATCCTGTACTACTTGAAAATCTGAGAAGACTTCATTTGAATCTTGATGCCACTACTAAAATGCAAAAAGCACTTTGGGTGATGACAGATGCTCAAACATTCATCGTACTGCAACATGTGAACGCTACCCTTCATCATTTGGCCTCTGTTTCTGAAGCTGTCCAATCGAAGAGCCTGGGCTGGAATCCATGAACGCTAAACCGGGGTCCCAGTAGGGTTTGCTTGAGAACGTCCGCAAACCAGCGATTCATCATCGCTAGGTTTGGTTAGGACTGGGCTACGCCTGGTTCCCATGTAACCTCAGCCCCAAGGTGGTGGTTTGGTTTGGTTCGGTCCCAGCTGGGGCAGCTAACCAAACCAAACCCTGCCTGGACCCAATGTGTTCATGAATCCCAGCCCTTATTGTAGACTTCTTTTCTCGCTGGCGACGTCTAAATGCTGAATTCGAAGGAAGCGGAATGAGGACAGAAGTAAATACCTATTTGATGGAGAGTGGCATTCAAAGGGACTAGAAGGTAGCGGAAGAGCAGAAAAACTCATTCCTGACTACTTTCTGAACTATCATCCTCGCTTGGACGCACCTGATACATTACAGCGCACCCAGCAGTACAAGATGGCCTGTTAGGATAATTTACTCTGTTCCCCCGCGCGCTTGTGCGGAGCGAGAGCAGAGAGAGCGAGAAAGTGTGGGGACAAGGAGACGCAGCGTACGCGCGCAGACGCAGGCGATGAACGAAAATTAATTTCACTCGGAATCAGAGAATAACTTAAGTTATTATCAATTGTTCATTATCTTTATTATAATCTGCCCAACTTTCTATCAGTTATTTTGGGAATAAATTCAGAGCTTCGCTATTTTTCTGTTCTACTAAGTCCCAACAGCTTTCGCATGGCGACCGGACGGGGGCCTGCGTCCCCCCCTGGTTACCGAAACCGAGGGTGCTTTACCCTGCACTATGCTTCCGCAGCTCAATTTTGAGTGGTCATAACTCCGTTCTTAAGGGGTCTTGTACGATTTCAAAGACATCATTGGAATTAGCGTGGGACTGTTTTCAAGATAGGCGGAAAAACAAGGAAAACAGAAAAAGGAATCCGAGGTTGGACTGTGCCTCTGATAAAGGCAAAGTCACGATGAAAAAGTTGCTCGTTTTTTTTTGGCAAAAACGTAAGCTTTGGGTCCCTCTTAGAAGAGTAAGAACGGAAGTACGACACGGCCAGGACGTGGGTGAAAATCTCGTGAACCAGCCGACGCATCGGATCACTCCGCCCACGTCATATAACAGCTGTCCTGCGTTCGTTTCGCTGGATAAACATTTGCCGAATTTGAATAATTTTCATCACGAGGATTCTAACATCCAAGCATGTGCATTGACGGTTGTCGGTGCAAGAAGCAGAAAACAAAATCGATCACCTAAAAATTTCCAAGCGCAAACCTAGGTTTGACGCTTTGTCCGCAGTTGTTCGAATGGGCGTAATTAAGTTTTTCAGAGGTTACTTTAAAGTCAGAATTCACGACAGATTTACCTTTCGATATCTGTCCGGGTTACGGAAGGTCTGGCGCCCAATATAGCAAGGCATGCTTTAAAATTGCGAAAGCGGCGTGTTTAGGCTGAAATAGGCCCTCTCTTGTTTGCCTTGACTTTTGAGCGTGGAAGAATTGGCCGCTATGAAGGATGATACCAAGCAATGCAATGTAGTGTTTTAGCTCACTCAACAGTACTTCTTTAAAGGCAGTGTTCACGATAAAAAATGTGTTTCAGTTTCCACTAGGATTGGGTAGTGGAGGGACACTCTGTAACGTTGACGTCGAAGGAACGCATGAAAACGAGCCGGAAAAAGCTCGAAAAGAGCCCGAAGTTGCCACTTTGAGAGCAAGGCAAACCCCAAAAGTGCAACACACGCCCACCGACATGAACAAATGAATGCTCGAGATCGTGAGATGAGCGATGGTTTCCGACCAATAGCCCAGTTCTTCCCTTCGTTGTCAACTTCTCTCTTCACTCAGGTCAGCTCGCATACATCGGCTGCAAAAGACGGAAGTTACAAGCTTCGGACAACTCGTCCACCATGTTTCCTTAGCTCGATTTTTGAGGGACCACAACTCCGTTCCCAGAAGGTCTTGTACGATTTCAGAGACATCATTGAAATCAGCATGGGCCGTTTTCAAGATAGGCGGGGAAACTGAAAAACGATTTTTATCGTGAACACTGCCTTTGAAGGCAGGGTCCGGGCAGAATTTCGATCTTGAGATTTCCCGCTAAATCGGTGCTCTTGCTACAGGTAGTCCCCCGCGAGAACTGCGTAAAAACCGGTCTTCTTCAAGTTGTTCCAGCCACTTCCGTTAGCCGATGATCCAGAAAAGCCAGAAAAGTGTGGCCATCGTCCATATTTCAGCCGTTGTCCACGCATTCTTCAAAAGTGATGTGTAATTATCGGTCAATCCAGTTATGATTATCATGCTGTGAATACTGTAATCCCTGACTTTGAGGCTGTTTTCTCCAGAACTAAGGACTCAGAGTTCGCGAAACGTTCAGACGATGTTCAGCTAGGGCAGCCCAATCTATTTAAAGGCACAGGACACCCAAAAATATTTTCTAGTTTGCATGCTAATCTTGGAGAGGGTGACACGCTGATCACAGTGGTATCTCTGAATTCGCCCAATACCCCCTGTGAACAGAGTTACGGCTCCTTGAAGATGCTTATATTTTGAGGATGAAACATTGGTGGACGAGTTGTCTCGGGCCTGTATTTCTCTTCATTCGAAATCGTTGCGCGAGAGCGAGCCAGGATAAGGAGATAGTCCGGAAATGGATTGAAGAACGCGACACGGTCGAAATTTATCCATCCATCTGGCTGATATTGAGGTCAAAAGCCAGGAAGCGGATCGGGCCTGTGGTGGTGAGTGAAGGGGGTCGGGCCTGTGGTGGTAGCTTATATCTCGCTTATTTGGAGGAATTGAGATTTCGCACTTGGCACGTGTTATACAGGAGGGGTCTACTACACAAATAAGCGAAGATCACAAAATTCATCTCTGAGCGTGTACTGTGCCTTTAAAGGCAGTGGTCGCGATCAAATATGCTTGTCGTCTTTTTTTCTCTGAACCCTTTTCTGGGTCTCGAGTAGTAGGACCTATAAGAAAAAATCGCTAAAAAACCACTGTTTTGGGCCAAATTTGAAGCCTGAACTTTCTTGTCTTTTGATGGTGGACGAGCCCACTCCACATCATCGGCATCGGTGACCTCTTATATCAAGAACATCAGTTGGCTTGAAATTGAATTTCAATCAATGAACCTTCGAATTTATGTACACATCTAGTCAAAAACATTGACTGAAGTGATGCTTTCATTATTCAACTGTTTTTATTCGTTAAATTTGCATTTATTTCGTCCTCTGAATGTCGATGATTTTTGACTGCTCGGCATGAGACGGCGATCTTTTTCGTCATCGCTGTGCACGTGTGCACGGAACAGCTTCTTTGGGCCCTAAAAACTCTAATTCTAGCCCGTTTTTTACCGCTCTACCTTCATAGTTTTTCAGCTGTTTTTGATCTGAGCTGATTTTTGTAGTTTTTTCTATAACGTTTTTCATCGTGACCACAGCCTTTAATCCAAATTTCGGTATTGTCAAAATTTCACCGGACCTTGCCTTTAATACAATTATCTGCTGTTATCACGATCTCGAGTTTCAATTTGTTCACGTCGGAGGGCGGGCACTGCGCTTTTTAGGTTTACCTTCCTTGTGCTCAAAGTTGCGACTTAGGGCTCTTTCGGGGCTTTTCCTGGCTCCTTTTCATGCGTTCTTCCGGCGTTAACGTTACAGTGTACCCTTCCACTACTCATTCCTAGGGGTAACTGAAACACATTTTTCTTCGTGAACAGTTTTTCTGTGGTATTTGAGAGTTTTATGGAAACTTCTCCCCTAATATCCTCTTCTTCGCGGTATCACCTACACAAAACCATGAAAAACTAGGATACAGCGTTTTATCGTAAACACTGCCTTTGAAACTAGCCGAGCGAACTCAAATCTATCTGGCTTTACATGTCGAAATCTCCTTATCACCTTCATATTCTGTCATCATCGACCGCTCCACTGCTGGGTCTGCTCGGACACATCTGTCGAGATATATGGGCGATATATGACCTCGATAATCATGATGATCTCTACACTACATGTTCACAGCAATCTAATGACTTGGTTATCTCGAGAGGATTGGACGCCTTTGAGGATTTTATATAAGTATCTTGAACCAGACCGTACCCGATTTTCTCGATTTTTTGCACGTTGTTGGTTCATAGCGATCAATGTAAAGCTCTGGAAGTTTAACGTCAGGGTTTTTGTCAATGGCATCAACGCGACGGGTGAACCATTCAAACTGGACTGTTTCCACTGGATAGGCGACTGAAACAAAGTCACTTGAACACAGTTGGTGAGGACAGTACATACGGAATTCGGGATCCGCGAATCCAGTAAAATTTTCCACTTACAAGACTTGATAAGGAGATCACAGGTTTGCTTGTCATGTGGATACTTGCAGAGGATCAGATTGCATGACGGCTTGATCTTGATCCTGCAAATTACCTAACTGTAGTACAGCATCGGGCAAATAAGAGGACGGCTGAAGGAGTTGGTTCAATTAGGAACGACACTGCCATCAACGGACATTTTAGGATTTCCCTCAACAATACAACCGCGTGTGTACAGTCGGCACGGTTTGCGCTGATACATTGCAAGGAACGCAAAGTATCAGGGTGATCCGTATGTTCACGCTATCTTGGGAGCGGAGCGGTTGCTTCTTAATTTCTACTATTGTATTTTTTAAACAGCCGCTCGGTTTGTATGAGAACGATATCTTAGCAGCGTCGCGTCTCACCGAAATCATGATATGGGCGATGAATAGCAACCTAAACTCCAACGATTTATTGAGAATTGTCATTTGTGGCTTAAAATCCATCCTTGTGAGCTGAGAGCGTGATCATTCAGCCGGAAGTTTGTCACTCTCGACCTGCGATCGATGGGATTTCGCGAGGGAAATACTCTTCAACCACATCTCTGCACAGCACTTTTCATGTCACTATCACAACGAATCAGTCTTCCGTGCTTATTCCTCAATTTCCACCACTCATTTTTCCGCGAAACGGCCTCTTCACTTGGATGATAGGCATCGTAGTTTCTCTTCTAGAAGTATAGCCTAGCTCCCTCATTTTGAGCCGGTCGAAATGAGGACTATTGAGATGTTATATTTTGTCATGGCCGACCGCTCAGCTGCTTGACTAGCATGGACTCATCCGAGCAAGCTAGGCTTTACATGAAAAATTGAGTCCGTGGCTTGTTACCTCAATAAAAAAACATTTAAATCTCACATGAGGCTGGCTAGGTGGTCACGTGCGCTGGTCCGCTAATCGATTCAGGCCGAGAGAAGAGCGCAGCTTATCGGCTTACCATACCGCCAGCCGCCGGTGAGATTTAAACTGCCCGCGCCAGTCGCGGGTCAGATTCAAATGTTTTCCTCTTGTAGAAACAAGCCACGGACCTAGACTCTGTTTCATTCCAAGTGAACTCATGTTTTCGGTTATCACAGCGCGGAGCGGTGGTTTTTTCGTCGAAACCTCCTTACCACTAGTTATATTTCACCGAGGCCCACCGCTCCGCTGCTGGTGATATTCGAAATCAACAGGTCACTACGGCTGTACCAGAGCTTATGTGTATAATTTACCCAAATGTTGAAAGGACATGGTGCGGTTGTGGACTCGTCCTAACATATGTACGGTAGTCGGTTTGTGGTATCATTCATTTTTCCGAAGCAGCTGTGATTCATTGGTAAGTCTGTGTTTCCACCGATACGACTACATCTGTGGAAGCAATGAAAACAGGTGAAAATGTGAGACAAGAAACAGAAACTCACCGACCAACCTCAGTTATTTCGAAAAAATGGGTGATAGCACAAACAGACTACCGTATGTTAGCATGAGTCCGCAACCGCACCATGTGCTTTCAACATTGCGGTAAACTATACTTCCACTTCCCAGGCCTCTTTTTTAGATGAACTTCCATTAGAGGTGTACTTCAGATAGAGGGTGTACTTCTTGTTCTCACCCCCTTCTTTTTAGTAAACTTCCATTAGATGTGTACTTCTAATAGAGAGTGAACTTCTAATAAGCAGCGTGATTTTTCGATTTTTCAATGGTGAACTGTATGCATTTTCCGCAGAAATTTTCAAGATAACACTAAGAATTTGTATGCATTCAAATCTAAGGCAGCAACATGGAAACGTAACATCGGCATGGATCCTGAAAAGACTGTGCGTTCCCTATTGGAGGTTGACGCAAACTCGGTGCACCTATGTTATAGCATATGGCACCTAGTTTGCGCCAACCTTCAACAGTGGACGCAAAATCTCTTCCGGATCCATGCCGACGTTAGCAACTCGAGCTCGATCGCACTGGTATCATCCTCATGTTCAAAGCCTTTATTCGCTTCCTTCGTCAGGTCGATTTTTCCAAAAACTGTATTGGTGCGGCATCGTTTTTGTCGACGCGTGCTTGACGAAGAAGATAGAGGTTGCTTTTGAACAACTTGAAAACACCTCTTTTAGAGGAGAGCCCTCACATCCACAACCCACTTTACGTAAACGTCCATGACTGGTGGTGCCGGATTTCCTCGTCGTGTATACGATTTCTCTACATGAATCATCCACTCTTAATAACGCTAGCGACTACTGGGTTTGGAAGGACCGTTATCGTCAATGTTGAAGCCCACAAAAAGTTATTTTTGAAGGATTGTCACCTCATAAAATCAAAATAGCTGTAATGTATCTAAATGAACTTCGTACACTCGCCGCGAGTAACCGCAGCATCAGTGTTTATCTTTAAGATTTTCTTGTCCATTTCGCATTTGGCATCGAAAGTTCTCCTATACAAACAATCTTCAACCGAAAAAAGTGGCCGATATTTCACTTGTGAAAATTCAAATTCCGCGAATATTTGAAAGAAAACACCTCGAGCAATGTGGCCTCTCTCAAATGCCACATCCGGATGGCCAAGAACTTATCTGAAGAAGTGTACTTTTAGTAGGTGTGTACTTCAAATAGAGGGTGCCCTTCTAATATTCAGCCCTCTTTTTTCGGTGTACTTCTATTAGAGATATACTTCTAATAGAGGTGTACTTCTAATAGAGGAAATACGGTATATGAATGTGTGTTGCCAAGGTGTGAATGGATGACAAGTACACAATTTACGACAAAACACTTGAGTCAAAATTACTACTTTCACATAACATTGCACTACTCTCATTAAGGAAGACCCGCATCTGTGCTCAAAAATACAGATGTAAAATTTGGAAGCGGGTTATAAAATTGTGGCGCTTCGTGCGCGAAAGAAGTGCGCGAAAACACCGTTTCTCAAAAAAAATATGGGTTCGAAGTGCATATGAATAAAATGGAAGTATTGCAAGCGATCTGACAAGTTTGTACGGAGGTCAGTTTGGTTCTACGGCATGTCGGATGGAAAGCAGACTTCTCGACAGACCAGCATTTTTCGAGATGGAAAACGACAAACCAGGGCCAGTATTATTGCAGTATTACTACGTAGTCTTACTCACCGTGTCTCGTAGAGGACAAGACCATCGGGGAAAATACGCATGAGGAAGTTGAGGAATGTGACCTCGTGGAACTCGGCCTCTTTTGCGTTTGCGAAAAACGGATCTGGCCTCCAGATCTTCTCCAAAATCTCCTCCTCCTTGACCAGAATCGGCTTGTCATATGGATTTACCAGCCGTGCGTCTCTCCATGCCATCATAAGGTAGATGTCCATATCATAGTCCTAGAATGTCGCGCTTATTCTTGGAGGTTCACCATGTATTCCATCGTACTCCGTAGTGAGGTACTGCCCTTATAGGAACTTCAATGGTTGCGCTGTTTTTCGTTCTCGAGTTTCCCACTTGAAAAAGTGTGTTACTAAAATCACGGAAAAAAACGGCGAAAACGCATTGAAACACCGTATCTCACTGACATAAATGTCTGGCTTGGACTAGTTGTTCGATAGGATGAACACGTTTCGGTGGTTCTGACCGGTCAATAATGGGATCAATTAAGAATGAAAGAATGTTTCATGCAAAACAGTATTAAATAAAGGCAGTGTTCACGATAATCTTCGATTTTGAGATTAATTGCTGGTTCGATTGCTTGGCCCCCGGGTAGAACTGAAACGACGAAGAAATCCAGAAAACGCACTAAAAGAGTCGAAATCCTTAATTCTCACCCCGCCTATGGAGCCTCATAGAAACTGTTCGTTGCGACAATGAAATCTTTTGTGGAGCCGTCTCTTGCCATTCTCTACTCTGTTTCTTCGTATGTACTTTCTTTCAGATCCTAACTAATTCTGTTTTGCCTTGAATAGTCTTCCATTTTTGATTAGCCCCATTTTTTACCAGTAAAAACCACCTTGAACATGTTCATCCAATCGGGCAACTACAATACCCGCACTAATTTTCTCAAAAAAGCCGCAAAAGTCGCGAAATCGCGACTTTTGCGACTTTTCGTCATAACTTCGCCCGAAGTGCTCCATTTGAGCAATGAACGCATCTTTCGAATCAGCATCGAGAGCTCTTTTTTTGAGCTCTCGCGTGTCTTAAGACCAAACAAGGCATATAGGGATAACACAATCAATCGAGTTTGCGAAAGGAAAATTCAAGTATTTCGTGATTATTTGACGTAATGCCACGTCCATCTCAACAGTGTTAATGTGATAGACAACAGTTCAATAAACTGTCTGCTGCTGACCGACTTTTTCTGCGAATAGTTTTTTTTTACTTTCCAAACCCGAATAAGTCACCATTTCTACAGCCACAAGCCTCCTCTTACTTAGATTTACAGAGAGTAGCAATGTTTTTCATCAACCGTGTCCGAATTCACCCATGGTGGAGAACTTTGACAAAATTTAGGCCGTGAAAAATGGTTCGCAGCTACGTCAAATGAGCGATCTGACTGCAGCCCTTCCAAGAAGGCCCGTACTCCCTCTCAGGAGCTGGTAATATTTGCAGCTGCTCGCTGTACATGATAAATAGTTCGAAAAACCACCTCAGATTTCCTGCCATCTATTCTTTTCAAACTCAAAATCGTGTAGTAAACATCGATAACTTCTATTTGTTCTCCGATATCCACGATCAGCCACTTCCCAAAATTTAGAATGCTGGTGGTAAGGGCTTTCCAGTGGAGTAATGTTTGCTTGTTTAAGTTCGGACAAATCCTTCTGTGTTTCTCAGATCTAAAAGTGTTGTTTATCGTTAGTCCCTCGCTTTGCGTGTCTGCGTCTCTGCCTCTCCGGGCTCCGCACACCCCCACTTTCGAAGGTGTCGAAAGCACACCGTCGTGCCTGTCTTGCTCAGTGAGCGAAGTCCACGCAATATGGATCGAGCATTCAATGCGTGTCGAATACGTATCCAATAGAGTGTTGGAACGAATAATTTTTTTTGAATATTCGAATAAACGAATAATTCGAATATCTCACTTCTTCGAATATTCGATTATTCGAATAAACGAATATTTCACTTCTTTGAATATTCGATTATTCGAATAACCCGAATAATCCACTTCTTTGAATATTCGAATATTCGAATTATTCGAATATTCGAATATTATTCGAATAAAAGAATATTTGGGGAACACTATTGCGTACTATCCTATCCAATCCACTCGGGCAAACTAAGGCACCGACAACAGGTTGAGAAGTTGTCATTTCATAAATTGCACCCTCTTGACAACTCAAATCACTCGCATTGTAAGCCTGACAACTGCCCGTTGCCCAGCGACGTCCGCCTGTTGTCTGTCTGCTGACATTTTGACCTGTCACGTTTAGCGGCCTATTTAGCAGCGGTTCACATCCAGCAAGACTTTTATGTAGCTTAGGAACTACTTTGCACCGACCCGCGTCGCGGTCGGCGCATCGATACGCATCGCGGTCAGCACACCTACACGCATCACGGTCGGCACACCGACACGCGTCGCGGTCGGCAAACCGACACGCGTCGCGGTCGACACACCGACACGCAGCGTAGTCGGTAGATCCACGCGTCGCGGCTGGGTCGCCCAACCTCCACTGAGGCCGCCACCGGATGGGCAGGGCTTCCAGATGCTGGGCGGGGCCAATGTACTGCATACTTGGGTAATTGAACCGGCTGCACTCTTATCACTTAAGTTCAGCATACACGCTCGTAAACGTGGTTGAGATACTAACTACGGAAGTTGAATGGCATGGCTCAGAATACAACGCCTACGCATTCTGAAGCGTCGAAAACGACCACAAGTGACGCTACACGACTGAGGAGTCGGCCCCGCACCTGTATTTGCGTCCTCCCCCAAACAGGAGTGCTGGGCCATTCCCACCATTGTCGATGTGTATGGCTCACTTATTGTACTCATTGTTCCACCCACAAGCGTCGCCGATGGTGGGAATGGCCCAATACCCCTTTTTTGGAGAAGGATGCAAATGCAAGGGCGAGCAGATACGGGGGCGGGGCCAACTTCTCACACGTGTAGCGTCATTGTGGGTCGTTTTTGACGCTTCAAAATGCGTAGGCGTTGTGTTCTGAGCCATACCATTATATTTCCGTGGTTATCTCCACCTCGTTTGCAAGCGTGTACTCTAAGTTTTGGCCGAGAAATAGCCGCGAAACAGACGCAAAATGCCTTTTTCCCGAGTAATAGTCGCGAAATTGCCGCCAAATAATGCTGGCTGCGAAATAGTCGCCAAATAATGCTCGCCGTGAAACAGACGCGAAATGCCCGCTAAATTGCCGCCAAATTTGTGGTCTGCTTCGGTCTAGTTTGATTTAGTTTAGTTGAGTTCAGTTGAGTTATGCGCGGTTTATGCGATGGCGAACTTCCTAGTGCTGCTTGGCCGTGCCCTACTCCGGAATCTCAGCGACAATTCGTAGTTTGTCGTTGAGACCGACACCACGTCACTGGGAACTCGCCGTGTAATATTTCGCTTCCAAGCTCCATGAGACGTCTGGGCGACAACAGACGTTGAGTGGCTCAGGATCTGGCGCGAACTTGAGACTACACCCAGCTAGTCGTCCTAGGTGGCTGGAAACCATCGAATTCCACGTCCAGCATTATGGAAGGAGAGAACTTGGGCTTTTGCGTCAGAATTCAGGTGAAGTTCACCGCGAAAGTAGACAAATAGCATCACCTCGAACCAGTTTCATGAAAATACACATGAAAATGGCTCACTCTAGCCATCATCGTGAGAAATTTCCAAGTTGCTCAAGTGTTGATATACTTATGAGCCGCTCAAGATTTAGACTTTTCTCCATAACTTAAGGTGAAATGGGCATTTCTAGCGTTTTGACAAAATCCTACGAGCGATTTAATATATTGGAAATATCTGCTATACTGTGCTTATCTGGGTCAAACTCCGGTTCGCAATTGCGTCTCGACACCCTTTGCGGCCGCGCGCTTTCGAGTCGGAAGAGTTTCCAGCGCCGCAGCTGCGAATCTGTTGACTCTAGGTGGGTTTTAGAAACTGGAAACTAAACAAAATTGAAGATAACTGCATAAAAAAAGCCATATCGTGTCGGCTTTGGAGCTGGAAACTCGGTTGACTCGAGCGCGTGCGGCCGCAAAGCGTTTCGAGGCGCAATTTCGGAATGGAATTTAACCCAGATAAGCACAGTAACTTTATATTTATGAGGTACCGGAGAATTGTGAGAAATTAGTAGTCACTACGCTAAGATGTTTGAAATGTAAAATCAGGGCAAAATGAAGTGCGATCTTGTCGAATGTTCAAATTATTCGTGCTGAATATTCGAATAAACCGAATATTTCACTTCTTTAAATATTCGAATATTCGAATATACGAATATTCGACTTCTTTGAATATTCGATTTTTCGAATAACCCTAATAATCCACTTCTTTGAATATTCGAATATTCGAATTATTCGAATATTCGAATATTATTCGAATAAACGAGTATTCGGGCAACACGCTACTGCACACCCCCACTTTCGAAGGTGTCGAAAGCACACTGTCTTGCCTGTCTCGCTAAGTGAGCGAAGTCCACGCAATAAGGATCGATTTCCATGGGCAGAGTTTCACTCGGGTGACGATAAGAGCGTGGGTTGAATCAGTAAGAAGAGAGCAGAAAGAACAGCAGGAGAAACATGAGGGGAAGGTAAACACACGGGAGGTTCCCGGGTAATCAACGGGTAGGGACAGGCTAGAGGAACTGCTACGTCTTTTGATTCGAATTTTTCACGCATCTGGTGATATCAAATCTGCGGCGCCGCGACCGCTCGCTCGGAGTTGCGCGGGCGACTACTGGCGTAATCATTTATTTATTCGAACAAACAACAAAACCGTGAATAGTCGAAGTGCGTTCTTGAAGAAATTCTCATCAAAATCAAACACGTCTTCACTACGTGGCGTTCTCTGAGGGAGGCACCTCTCAGGAGGCGTCATGGGTGCGACCCTCTCCGCAGCAGAGTGCACACGGCGCCCACTACAACTGAGAGCAGTTTTCACGGATGCCTGCCTTTGCGGACAAGTTGACTTGGATGTAATTGTAGACAACCTAGAACATTCTTCTCCAAAACAGAGCTGCGCCGCGTTGCGCTGGAGCTCAGCAGTGAATTGAGGCTTAACGGCAGCATACACGCTCGTAAGCGTGGTCGAGATAACAACGCGAATCGAACCGTACGGCTTGCAACATGCTGTGCTTCTCTGGGCCAAATTTCGGTCCGCAATTGCGTCTCGACACGCTTTGCGGTCGCACGCGCTTGAGTCAGTCGAGTTTCCAGCTATAAAGCCGACCCGATGTGGCTTTTTTATACAGTTTTCTCCAATTTTGTTTAGTTTCCAGTCTCCAAAACCCACATAGAGTCAACAGATCGGCGTCTGCGGCGCTGGAAACTCTTCCGACTCGAAAGCGCGCGGCCGCAAAGTGTGTCAAGAAGCAATTGCGGACCAGAATTCGGCCCAGAGAAGCACAGTAATGCCTACGCATTTTGAAGCTCCAAAAACTACCCATAATGCCGCTACATGAGTAGCAAGTTTGGCCCCGCCCGCATTTTCACGCCCCAGGTGAAGTGTGCCCGAATGAGAATGGCGATCCACGCGGTCGGCGTGCTTGGCAGGCGGCCGTCGCATGTGTCGCCCTCGGACGAGTGTTGGATTCCAACGACGGCCGTCCCCTCTCCCACTGATTGATCGGCGCAGTGCTTGCTGCCAGCCGGTGCCGGCCTCGTTCGTTGTCGATGGCGATGGGGACTTTTCGCATGCTCGTCCGAGAGCGGCGAACGCGACGGCCGCCTGCCAAGCACGCCGGCCGCGTGGGCAGCCAATCTCATTCGGACGCACCTTATTTGCCCTCCTCCTCCAACGTAAGGTTCCTGGGTCATTCTCGCCGTCAATCACGTGTGTTGTTTACTTGTCAGGCGGTCCACAAACAGTACCAACGGTGATGGTGACCAGGCAACCTTGCGTTGGAGGAGGAGGCCAAATACATGGGGCGTGAAAATACGGGCGGGGCCAAATTCGCTGCTCATGTGGCTGCATCATGGGTCGTTTTTGACGCTTAAAAATGCGTAGGCAAAATGCTGTAAGCTGTACGGTTCTATTCACGTTGTTCTCTCGACCACGTTTACGAGCATATACGCTGGATTTAGAGATGAAGAAAAATGCAAAAAATGCCTCATTTGGAGCAAGAGCTTCGCGCGAGCGGTCGCGTCGCGTGTGCGATAAGTAGCATGCGGCCATTGAAACCGAGACGTTGATATTTAGTAAGTAGTCCCTTGGAGTGACTTCCTTTTCAGCCTGTCTGTAGTCGCTGATGAGCTAGGGATTATCCATCTCGTTGAATCCCCTTCTAGCCTATCCCTACCCGTTGATGACTCGGGAACCTCCCGTGTGATTACCTTCCCCTCATGTTTCTCTTCCTGTTCTTTCTGCTCTCTTCTTAGGCCCCCATCATAGTCGGCGGATCTACGGTGTCCCACCGGGTCGATACGCACCGAATTCGTGGAAAACGGGTGCAAAAAAATCAACCTACTGAGTCCCACTGCGACCGTCTGATGCCCACCGCAATCCCCCCGGTCGATACTGATGGTTCTCATGCGTACAAGGGCGGGGCCAATGCACCGACTGAGTCCGACTGAGTCCCAATGAGTCCCACCGGAACCATCCTCACCCCACCCGGTCGATATAGGTGTTTTTCACGTGATTTGGATGCATTTTTTTCGGCCGACTGCGACCTGCCGAGTCCCGCTGCATCTCGACTCTCGCCGTCTGCGCTCTGCCCCACGTACTGCTGATACGGAAATCAGATTCAGACATGTTGAAAACAAGAAAAATCACCCACCAAACACGTTCCGATTCACAGCTGAGGTGATAATCGTCACTATCAATTGCGTGTTTCGCAGAGGAGTTGGTTGGCGCTGGGGGCAACCGGACTCAGTGGGACTCAGCAGGTTTTTCCACCCCGGACTCATTCGGACTCAGTCGGACTCAGCAGGTTTTTCGGCCGACTATGACGGGGGCCTAAGTCAGCCAGGTCGGTGGAGCCGAGCCCCGTTGTAGGCTCCAGGAGAACTCTGCGTCTCCTACTTACACCATAGAGGCGAGAGCACCCTATGGAGATAAATATGGAGCTCGGCTCCACCGACCTGGCTGGCTTATGGAGCAAACAAAGTTAGGAAACCGATATATCATTCGACGCAGAATTTTACGTAGATTTCAAAAGCATTTTCATCAGAACCCTATCTTCAACGGTTGAAGAGTTAAGGCGAAAAACTGGTGTTTCGTAAAATGAGTTAGGCTGAAGGATCGAGAAAATATTTTTCCAAACTTGAAACACTAGTCGACGCAGAATTCCATCAGGATTCGAAAAACAACCTTAATCAGAGGTCTATCTCCAAGCGCAAAAAAGTTATGGGCGAAAAACAGATAATTTCAGGCGAAAAAAAATGCACTTTATAAACTGAAATCGGATGGTAGAAGGAGAAAGTATTTTTTTTAAACCGAAAACGCCATTCGATGCAGAATTTCATAAGGATTTCGAAAACAATCTCCACCAAAGGGCTATCTTTTAGGGTAAAAAAGTTATGGACGAAAAACCGGCAGTGACACCCACCCAATCTTGAAAATGACTTGCATGAGTGTTGGGTCACTTTCATTCTTTTTAGGGGCGTTTCACCGGTTGTCACCGGTTTTCCCAATGGTGAAGGATCCCCACTTCACCTGCCCAGGGGTGAAGTTTGGTGGAGTACATGGCTCCACCCAACGAAGCTATGATCTCGACTCTCGTCGCTGCTCTTATCGTCACCCGAGTGAAACTCTGCCCATGGAAATCGATCCATATTGCGTGGACTTCGCTCACTGAGCAAGACAGGCACGACGGTGTGCTTTCGACACCTTCGAAAGTGGGGGTGTGCGGAGCCCGGAGAGGCAGAGACGCAGACACGCAAAGCGAGGGACTAACGATAAACAACACTTTTAGATCTGAGAAACACAGAAGGATTTGTCCGAACTTAAACAAGCAAACATTACACCATTGGAAAGCCCTTACCACCAGCATTCTAAATTTTGGGAAGCGGCTGATCGTGGATATCGGAGAACAAATAGAAGTTATCGATGATTACTACACGATTTTGAGTTTGAAAAGAATAGATGGCAAAAAATCTGAGGTGGTTTTTCGAACTATTTATCATGTACAGCGAGCAGCTGCAAATATTACCAGCCCCTGAGAGGGAGTACGGGCCTTCTTGGATGGGCTGCAGTCAGATCGCTCATTTGACGTCGCTGCGAACCACTTTTCACGGCCTAAATTTTGTCCAAGTTCTCCACCATGGGTGAATTCGGACACGGTTGATGAAAAACATTGCTACTCTCTGTAAATCTAAGCAAGAGGAGGCTGGTGGCCGTAGAAATGGAAACATATTCGAGTTTAGAAAGTAAAAAAAAACGAGGTTTCGCAGAAAAAGTCGGTCAGCAGCAGACAGTTTATTGAACTGTTGTCTATCACATTAACACTGTTGAGATGGACGTGGCATTACGTCAAATAATCACGAAATACTTGAATTTTCCTTTCGCAAACTCGATTGATTGTGTTATCCCTATATGCCTTGTTTGGCCTTAAAACTCGCGAGTGCTCAAAAAAAAGAGCTCTCGATGCTGATTCGAAAGATGCGTTCATTGCTCAAATGGAGCACTTCGGGCGGAGTTATGACGAAAAGTCGCAAAAGTCGCGATTTCGCGACTTTTGCGGCTTTTTTGAGAAAATTAGTGCGGGTATTGTAGTCCTGGCCATAGAACACTGAAATAAGACGTGTTAGTGCGTTTCTCGTTGTTTATTCGTAATTTTGGTAACACTTGGTTGCCAACGCATTGTTCTGAGTGGATGGAAAACTCGGGAACGAAAATTATCGTAAACACTGCCCTCAAGGCCCAAAAAAAGAACAGAGCAAGAGAGAGATGAGAATTTCAAAGGACGGTTTTACAAAAGATTCCAAGGTCACAACAAACAGTTCCTCTGAGAGTAAAGAAGCGGGGTTAGAGTACGGATTCTACAGCACTTCTGGCGCGTTTTTCAAGATTTTTTCGCTATTTCAGTTCTACTCGGGTACCAATGAATTACTTTAGCAAATAATCCCGAAATTAAAGAATATTGTGAGCACTCTAACATTACAGAAAATACGCCTGGTTACTACTCTTTTTGCTTAAGGATACAGTCCAAGCTCAGGAAAGCTCAGGAACGAAATCCGAGATTTCCACATAATTGTGAAGTAGACCCACCCTATATAACACCTGCTAAATCCGAGATATCAACTCTTCCGAAAAAGCGAGATATAGAAGGAAGCCACCCTGGGGCGCTCACAACAGGAAGCCACTTTGGCACGCCCCTTCTACGATCCTACGAGCTCAACAGTGGCGAGATGAGCAAAGGTTTTGGATCAGTAGCCATGTTCTTCCCTTCATTCTCAGCCTCTCCCTTTATTCAGGTCGGCTCGCATAGATCGGTTGCGAATGACGAAAGTTACAAGTCTCGGGCAACTCGTCCACCATGCCTCAATTTTCGAGGGGCCATAACTCCGTTTCCAGGGGGTTTTGTACGATTCCAAAGACATCTTTGGAATCAGCGTGGAACCATTTCAAGATAGGCGAAAAGTTAGAAAAACGATTCTGGGGTTGGCCTTCAAGGTCCTTCAAATGAGACTTGCTTGTTTCCGATCACAATGACAGTTGCACGCCTCCCAGATCGTGAAAGAAATTTTGTCTGACCACAAAATACAATACCCGAGCTAAGTTTTGTAAAAATGGGGAGCATCTGGCACACTTGGCAGAAAAGCGTCCGATGCATTTAACTTTTTTGAACGAAGACTTTTTTGAATTCTGAAAACGCTATCTCAGTCACGGATCAAATTGCTACCTAATTATGCGACTTGTAGACCGAAGTTCCCTAAAATCGCTTTGTGTTCGAAGGAAATAGTTTTTGCAATCTTTTTCCAAAAACGTCGAGCGCGGCGAAGTGCGGCGAAACTTTGAGCAGTATTTGTGCAAGTAATGGTAGGGCAATCTGTATGCTTTCTTCATAAATTAGGTGCAGGTAAGAGCATCTCAGGGTTTATGTTTTTTGAATTTTTGAAATCCTTCATTAAACACGCATGAGAACTACCTGAAAAGTCGGGGTTTTGTTGCGAAAACCCTGGACCCTTAAATGAAGGATTTCAAAAATTCAACCAACATATGTAAGCCTCGAGATTCTCTCACCTGCCCCTAGTTTATGAAGGAACCATACAGATTGCTCTTTCTTTACTTGTACAAATACTGCTCAAAGTTTCGCCGCACTTCGCCGCGCGCGAAGTTTTTGCAAACCGATTGCAAAAACTATTCCTTCCAAAACAAAGCGATTTCAGGGAAATCTGGCCCACATGTTGCATAATTAGGTAGCAATGCGATCTGTGAATATGATAGTGCTTTCAGAATTTGGAAAAATCTTTATTCATAAAAGTTACATGCATTGTACGCTTTTTTGCCAAGTTTGCCAGATGCTCCCCGTTTTTAAAAAAAACTTAGCGCGGGTATTCATCCCATTATGATCCGAAACGTCGCCTGAATGAAGGATATTTCGAGTTTTATTATTCTCAATACAGCAAGCGGCACAATGAAGCTCCGACAACCTTCTATATTACGAAAATTTAGTTCATGAAATGTTGTGCAGTTGCATTATCTGAATTTGAAGAGTTACGGTAGGCTACGGTAACTGAAGGACATCGCGATCATTTAAAGAGAGAGTGTCAGGTTGGAATCTAAAACGATAAAAGCAATGCAGAACAAAAACAAGTGGAAAAAAATGATATTAAAAAAATCAGAAAAATAAAATGGCCAGAATGAGTGCCGACATGTACTAGTAAATGGTTACAGCTCAGTGACTGCGTTAAGAAGCGGCGTTTAATTCTTTTCTTAAACACTTCATTCGCAGAATGAGATCTTAGTACGAGCCAGCGAAGCTGGGAATGGCCGTGTCAGCCAGCTATGACACATTGAGAGTCCACCAGAACTTTGGAACATGCGTTTACTGGTCTTTATGGCGTCTTCGGAGTTTTTTCGACATCAATGTTGCCATAGGCCCCAAACCTTTCCGTTCTCTGTGAAAGCTCGAATACTGTTTGTATCGTAAAATACTGCCTTCAACTCCTCGAAAATCTGTGAACGAATATCGAATATACGGACGGCATTGAAAATGTAACTGACAGCATTTTATTTCGGAAATCGTCAAACGAATCTCAGGCTTTTAATTATAATAGCTAATAGTCCCCATTGACGAAGCTTGGGTATTTCTTTCTTCTCAGTAGAGTTCGAAAAATCGAATAGTGTCAATTAGGAGATGTTGAAATAATATTGAGGAACAGTCAAATTGCCCAATCACAGAAATGGATAGTACATAGTTTTCATTGTAGGGACGACCGAATCGTGCGCGAAAAGGACCAATCTTCTTGAAATTTGGAGACATGTTCAAAACTTCATGTGGTGAGCCAGCAGTATTGCCACGCGGTCTCATTTGCTGAAGGGGGCATATACTATATACGACCGGATGCCGTTATATAATCCCCCAAACCAGCAGGTAAGTTTTTTTTCAGACATCTTACCATTGTTGATGTTTGGAAGTTCGACATTGACTCAATGTAAATCCCAAACCGAACGACAACTGCGCTGCCCTGAAACAAGTCTCTATATAATCCAAAGACCAATATCAATATCAGGGATGGAAAGCTCAGTCAGAAAATAGAAATCTTGCTTTCCAAGTTGCATATCCCAAAGAGCAAAGGAAAGTAACATTCGAAAAATTACCTGAAAAACAATCGGAGCCGAGAAGGGGTCGTACTGGTTCTTATTCAGAACAGGAAGAATGAAGGATCCTCCGAGCGTTCTGAAACCCATTGACCTACAACTATTGATGAACTGCCACTCAATAACTACGCGAGAATTCGCCGAGTTTATGTCGTGTTTTACCTTTAAACCGCGACGCTACCGCGTTGCTCCTTTCGCACCGCCATCCGTGCCCTGATACTCGTTGTCCGACCAGTTCGGTTGAATTGCAGCGCCGGTGCCGTTTGGATACCGCAATTCACTCAACTAGAGCGGTGAACGGTATTGTGTATTGTGCAAGTCAGGGCATTTTCGTGTCCTTTTACAACAGGTGGAGAAGGAAAGGCTGCCGGCTCTTGAGGGCTTCTGGCAAATAGTGTCAGGGTACAGCAGTGAAGGCAGTGGGCTTTATATCAGAGCTTACTATCGTTCTCTGAGCCAAATTCCGGTCCGCATTTGCGGACTACGGCTATTGCATCATGCGACACGTGTTAATCGTGATGGTACCACTTGGTCCCCGCACGACTCGCCCTTCTGCCAGCACGATTATCACGTGTCGCATGATGCAATCGCCCTAGTCCGCATTGCGGACCGGAATTTGGCTCGGAGAACGATCGTATCTACCTACTGAGGCTTTGCCGCGCTGTCGTCGAGAGTGATTGTACAATACCCGCGTTTTTTTGTGTGAAAACGGAACGGGGAGCATTCGCCAAACATGGCAAAAAAATGTCCGATGCTTGTACCTTTTGAACAGAGACTTTTTTTGGATTCTGAAAACGCTATCATATTCAAGGCTCAAACTCCTACCCAATAATGTACTTTGTGGATCGAACTCCCCTAAGAGCCCTTGTTTTTGAATGAAATTCTTTTTGTGGGTGTTCTTCAAAAACGTCGCGCGCGGCAAGGTGTGGCGAAACTTTGAGGAGTATCTGTTCAAGTAGTAGTGGAGCAATCTTTATGCTTTCTTCATGAATTAGATGCAAGTGCAACAATCTTGGGACAGGTGCAGGTTAAATTTTGAAACTCCTTCACTTGACGGTTTGGGGCTTGCGCAATAAAAGTCCGACTTTTCAGGAAGTTCCCAAGCGTGCTTAGTACTGTCGTTCTCTGGGCCGAATTCCGGTCCGCATTTGTGGACTACGGCTGCTGCATCATGCGACACGTGATAATCGTGCTGGTAGAAGGGGGAAGCCATTGTTATACCCCACGACAGGTCTGTCGCGGTCGCAGAACACTGCGACGTCGCTGTCGCTGAGGGTCAACCGTCGCTGTCGCTCAGGGCCAAGAAACACCCGGCAGGATACTGGATTTGGCTGGGTCGCTGTCGTCGACACTCGTCGCAGTGACTGCACTGCGACGGACAGCCGCGACAGCGACCGATTACCACACGGTTTCCACATTTCAGGCATAACATCCCCTTTCGAGCCAGCGACCGCGACAGGTGCTGCAAACTGTTCCTGCGACAGCATTTTTCTACTGTGCGGACCTGGTCCCGGCACAATTCGTGACAGTTGTCCGCACCTGTCGCGGTCGCAAACTTTTGGTATAACAATGGCCTGAATCGTGCCGGAACCATGTGGTCCAAGCACGATTAACACGCGTCGCATGATGCAATAGTCGTAGTCCGCAAATATGGATAGGAATTTGGTACATAGAACAACAGTAAAGGATTTCCAAAATTCCACCTTCCCGAATCTCGAGATTGTCCCACCTTTATCTAATTCGCGAGGAAATCGTAGAGGTTGCTCCTCTATTATTTGTACAATTACCACTCAAAGTTTGGCCGCACTTTGCAGCGCCCGACGGTTTTGAAAAACGACCGCAAATTTGATTTCATTCGAAAACAAAACGCGTTTGGGGAACTTCGGTTGACAAAGTACACTATTAGGTAGAAGTTTGAGCTGTGAATATGATAGCGCTTTCAGAATCCAAAAGTCTTCGTTCAAAAACGTTACAAGCGTCGGACGTTTCTTGCCAAGTTTGGCAAATGCTCCCCGTTTTCACAAAACTTTAAGTATTGTACTAGTACTACTACACAGTACCATCGCTGTTGTGCGGTAGAACTTTGATCAGACTTATATATAAAAGCATAGTACGGTCTCGGGTAAGGATAATGGTATACGTCAGCGACACAAGGTCCCTGTCGCTGTATACAGCGACCGCGACCACCTGCCGCAGAACTCCTGCCCTTTAAACCTGTCGCTGTAGCAGTGCGCTGCACAGCTAAGAGCGACAGCGGCAGCAACAGTCTCCAGCATATTTGCACTATGTCAGCCCTCCTGGACACGTCGCTGCATGGGCCACTATTCCTACAACGACCAATGCCGTTCAGGGGTGTTCGTAAATGAATTTTTGAATTTCGTTAATCGTAAAACGTAATTACGGTGAAACTAAGTAAATCGTAAATCGTAAACCATGAATCGTAAACAGTAAATAATAACAATAACCACTAAAAAAATTATTATTGCTATAGTAGAACAAAAATTCGAATACCTTTTATCAATAAAAGATAAAAAATTGTTTCAGGAGTTTGTTGCTTTTTGAGCACCTGATTTAGTTAGGAGTACACAAGAGAAAAACATTTTGGCAGTTTTTTAGTGCCCAGAGCGGACTCAGTATACGCTTCACGCAGTGCCATATTTACAAAAGGCGTCATAGTAATAGTACATATGGATTCCGTTTTCGATTTAGTCTGACGCATGGACCAGGCGGCTGGCCGTGCGGTGTTGGCCGGCCTCACTGGAGAATGGGGTTTCGCTTCGCGCGGGGTGATCTACCGTAGCGGCCCCGTCCAATCATAAGACTAGAATTGTCACGCAAACTCTACAAGGGAGGGTCTGTTCTTAGGTGATCTCAGTTGTCCACTCTCAGGTCGACGGGATGCCATTCCAAGAACCGCTATATGTTGCCAACCGAAGCTAGGCGTGTTTGCCACGAAAAACCGCTTTCTATTTTTTGTCAATGTGTACTTTGGCTCAAATAGTTGAGAAAAATAGCGATAGGACCCAACAAAACGCTCTCATTTGGGAGAGAAAACGTTCTAAAACAGGCGAAATGAGCGTTCAAGTTCGGGTTCACGCCTTTTCTAGGTGTCGGTTTGTTGGTACGAAGACCGTTTGAACAAAATAAACGATTTTGCGCATCAAACTTTTAAGGTGAGCAACAATTTTTCGCAAGCCTACAAAAACTTCATCACTGCTGCGTGTTTATGTCAACAGAGGGAAACAAACGCCGAAAAAGCATTGAAACTGGAGACACCACGGTTTTAAACCCCTTCACGGGCAAAAGTGTGTGCATGAGTCCCTCTTAGAAGGTTGCTGGTTGGGACGAAATAGCGCAAAGGGTAGTTCTTCGGCACGTCGCCACTGCTTCATAGTTCGTTACTGAACTATGCTTGGCTGGTTTTTCCCTTCGGTGACGTGCCGGTTCCTTGTCTTCATCTAATCGCTCCAGCCGCAAAGCGGCTGGAGAGGTTTGGTTCTTTATCCTCAATTGTAGCCTTCGTCTGTGCTCCCCTTAATAATCTCTATGATCTCTGAGTAGAAGAAACCTTCCCAGAAGGTGGGTCATTAACACTCTTTGAGGTCATTTTTGGCTTAACTAGGGCGCTTTGTTCGATTTTTTTAGCCGCTAATCTAGTTCTGATAAGCAAGACATTTGCTCTTCATGAAAAACTCGAAAACGGAGTTCCGCGTGAAGAGCGTATTTAGATTGCCCTGCATCGACGGCAGCTAGTGAGACGCGCGCGAAGCGCATATCCAGCACCTCCAACTCCGACCGTGTGACCCGCGTTATATAATAAATAATGGAATCTCGTCGAAGGTATATAATCGGGCCGTGCTGTTGTCAGATACCGAGTTGGTCCTATCTCCTGACCGAAAACATTAGTAAACACAAAAAGAAAGTTTACACAAGGTACTGAGTTGATCGCAAAACGCTTGGCTCCGGGCGAGATTGAACCAGCATATTCCCTTTCCGGGAGAGCGCCTTATCGCACTGCACCACCGAAGCATCAGCGCCGCTCTCACTCAACTGCTCGGTAAATCTTCACCGAAGCAATCATCCTTCCACCCGCATAACGAGATGAAACAGGTATACCGTCAGAGACTATCTAACAGTCGTAGACCTGTCAAGATGATGCCCTAGTTAAGTCTTACATGACTTTAGGATGTTTTTTGCCGTAACTGCAGTTCAACGTCGCTGTGCACGTTATGGTATGTTTACACAAGGTGCTGAGTTGACAAAAAGAAAGTGCTTATTATTTTACTTTCATTGCAAGTAATTAACGAAAAATTACGGTTTACGGTCCCAAATGTCGTAAATCGTGAACCGTAATTACGAGGTCAAAAAACCCTGAAAATCGTATAATACTAAATCGTAAATCGAAATTACGTACACCCCCGATGCCGTTGCTCCGATGCTGGTCCCACCGCGCTGTGTGCTAAATGTCACACCTGCCGCTCATGAAAGCAAAAAGGCATACCATCGACCATAGTTTCTAATTGTCTGTCTGTCTGTTGATCCGACTGTCTGCCTCTCTGTCTGTCTGTCTTTCTCTCTCATTCTCCTTCTCCCCGCCCTAGCTTTCTTACCCTCTCTATTTCGTCCTACTTTCCTGTATCCGTACGATTCCATCTGTTCTGCGCGTTCAGCCCACTTTTTGTTTTCTATAGCCCCTTTTCTACAGACGTGATGATATCGGCAGCAATGCGAAAATTGCCTACTTTATAGAGGCGTTCGTTCTGCTGAGTATGTCGTCCACCTCGGTGTCATTCCGGAGTTTCTCGGCAAGAGCGGTCAAATTAACCCCTGCCGCTTCAAGGGCAGAAATATTAACGCCGATTGGACCCTCGATTTCCACACCTGTAATGAAATAGAAGGAATATTCATGGTCAAAGATGTTGGCTTTGTTGCTGCCATTGTGTTAGCCAAAATGTTCTAAATCGTAACTGCGCGACACAAGGAAATCATTTTTAGAAAAGTCATGAAAAGGAATCAAATGGATTAACCTTCGAAACTGCTACTGTCAAACTCATCGATTGCCTTGGGAACGTAATCTGCACAAATTCCAGGAAGGTACAGACCAACCTAAAAAGCTTCTATTGCAAAGAGTAAGATAACATGTTCGAAGCGACTTCTCAAGAGAAAGGACCTGCGTTAACTGCTACTGAAATAAGGGAAGCGAAAATAGAGAAAATAACCAACGGTAGGACCTTCTCGAAGCGTTGCAGCGAATCGGCTGGTATTTTCAGGTGAAGGCCTTCAATAGCTTCTTCAGAGAAAATCATGAGAACTGGGCTGCAAAGGTAAATTTCCGCTGGAATGAAAGTATTCACAGAGAAACCAATCCGGTACACACCATTAATTTTCCGCATGCATTTTAGCCGAAAATGGGCAGATTCGGGGCGTTGGTACTCCCAAAAGACATATTATCCTTATCGGAATGGAATTCCGCTCCGTAGTTGCGGACAACCGCTGCTGCAGCACGCATCATGATGATAATCGTGAAGGGACTACATAGTTGTAGTCGTGCCGGAGTCTACTGGTCCTAGCACGATTATGCCCGTGCTGCGTGCTGCAACAGCGGCTGTCCGCAACTAAGGAGTGGAAACTCGCATCTGTAAGGAGAGTATCAGCTAGAGTGAGGACTTTTTAAAAAGAGACCGAACGAATGAATTTCGAATAAATTCGTTCATTTTTTATTTCGAACGAACGAATTTCGAATAAATTCGTTCATTTTTTATTTTGAACGAACGAATTTCGAATAAATTCGTTCATTTTTTATTTCAAACGAACGAATTTCGGATAAATTCGTTCATTTTTTATTTCGAACGAACGAATTTCGAATAAATTCGTTCATTTTTTATTTCGAGCGAACGAATTTCGAATAAATTCGTTCATTTTTTATTCCGAACGAACGAATTTCGAATAAATTCGTTCATTTTTTATTTCAAACGAACGAACTTCGAATAAATTCGTTCATTTTTTATTTCAAACGAACGAATTTCGAATAAACTCGTTCATTTTTTATTTCGAACGAACGAATTTTGAATAAACTCGTTCATTTTTTATTTCGAGCGAACGAATTTCGAATAAATTCGTTCACTTTCTATTTCGAACGAACGAATATTCGAAATTCGAATATTCGAATGACGAATAATTTAAGCATCCATAGCAAAATCGCGCAACTACGAAGTGAGCGGCAATAACAAGTTGAATTCTTCTTCTAAAGCTTTATTTCCACCTACAAATGAAATTAATAAGGCACGACTCATCTCTAAACCTGTGCGGGCTGCGACGCAAAGAATGCTACAAAATTATTTTTCCGCTCTAACTTAGTCCAAGGAGCTTATTCGAGGTGCTGAACATGAATGAGAGGTCCACTTTCGGTGCTTCGAAAGATCACGGTACGTATAGGGTAATTATATCGTTAAAGTCTCCGATATGACTGAAATTTTGCCTAGAGAACCTACCCCTAACCCTTCTCAGGTAAAAAGGAGCTCGACGCTCACTCCGATCTTCCCACTTTCCCGGAGACACGATATAGGCGAGTGCTTGCCCTCCTGACACGAGAGCGTGCCCATCACGGGCAAAGCGTGCCCCCAAAGAGATGCTCGTCGCTCAAGACGCTAGTTTCCAAGGGAGGCATACGACGTGGTTCTGAGCCAGGACTCGGATGAAGGCAATGCCTTCTGTTCAATTGCCCAATTTCGCGGTACTTGGCTCCGCCTGGACGCTGAAGGCCCTGCTCAATCGCTGGTGGCCCCAGTTGGTGCTCGGTGCATTGGCCGGGTCGCGTGTTGGCGTGCAGCCGCGTCGTGCACCGGTGCGTGAGTATATTTTTGAAAACAAAAAGCTCAGAGGAGCTTATCACCAGGGCAGGAAGCAGCCACTAGCCCACGACAGTCGCTACCGCCCCCTCCATAGCTACTACCGTGGGCGACGAACCTTCGGATTTTACGCTCCGCGGCCACTATCCCGCTGGCGGCTTTCAGCGGGGCGTGGAGCGCGTTTTTTTCTGAGCCATCAATCCTTGAAAAATTGCAAAAAGGATAAGAGATTCTTAATCCACAGCTCAAAAAAAGCCTCTCGGCGAAGTTTTAGCCAAATCGGTGCTATCTTTAGAAGGGGGGGGGGGAGTACCAATTGCTATCCCACTAGGGCTCGCCCATTTTTCCGTGCCGCCGCGCAATTATAACACCAATCCGGGGTATCCTCCTCTGCCAGAAGCGTTGCGGCGCGGAGAAATTGGTGTGACCATATGCAGTGGACAAGTGGCCCCGACTGGCGAGATAGCACGGCCAAATCTAAAACGTCGACAAATCACGGCACTGTGCCGCAACCTTCCGTAACACCGGAAACGTATGTCAAATCTGCCCAAAGGTTGTTATCGCGGCCACTTGGCCACCCATATTTCTCCGCGCCGCAACGATTTCGGAAGGGAAGGAAAACCCTGGGTTGGTGTCATAGGTTCGTTGGGGTGGAGACAACGGTCCGAGAGGTGAAGGTTGTTTAGGATACCTGATTGGGGAATGGTGAAGGTTCCCTATAGATTTGCAACTTCAAAATTTGACGTTTTCTTAATCCTCTTTTCTTGCATTCAATGTATTTTTATTTTTAATAATTACTTTTGAAACATTTTTTCCGTTAGATGACCTCCTTTAGAAATTCACTGTTCTTAATGAGAAGATCTGTGTAGGTCATGATAAATTTCCTTTAAGCTGTCTTGGAGTCAAAATTTGTCGGAAAATTTCTTCAAGCGATTTTTGAAAAACTATCTGTTTTTCGCTTATACCATTTCTACCCTTTTAGATGGATCTTTGAACAGAGCTCTTTCCAAAATCTTCATTAAATTTTGCGTCAAATAATGTTTTCAATTTGAGAAAATATGTTTCCAATCTCTCAGCCGATTTCAATTTATGAATTAACGTTTCTTTCACTAAAAGCAATCAGTTTTTCGTCCATAACTTTTTTACCCTAAAAAACAGCCCTTTCGTGAAGATTGTTTTCGGAATCCACATAAAATTCTGCATCGAATAGCTTTTCCAGTTTGGAAAAATATTTTCTCGATCCTTCAGGCTAACTCATTTTACGAAACACCGGTTTTTCGCCTATAACTCTTTAACCGTTGAAGACAAGGTTTTGGTGAGGGTTGTTTCTGAAATCTGTAAAATTCGGCGTCGAATGATATATCGGGTTCCTAACTTTGCTTGCCACATAAGCCAGCCAGGTCGGTGGAGCCGAGCTCCATAGTTATTTCCATAGGGTGCTCTCGCCTCTATGGTTTAAATCAGAGACGCAGAGTTCTGCCGGAGCCAACAACGGGGCTCGGCTCCACCTCGGCTGGCTCATGAAGCAAGCAAAGTTAGGAACCCGATATGTCATTCGATTCAGAATTTTACGTGGATTTCAAAAACAACGTGTACAAAACCCTATCTCTAAAGGTTGAAGAGTTATAGGCGAAAAACCGGTGCTTCGTAAAATGGATTAGGCTGAAGGATCGAGAAAATACTTTCCCAAACTGGAAGCACAAGTTGACGCAGAATTCCATCGAGATTTTGAAAACAAGCTTCACCAAAGGTCTCTCCAAGCACAAAAAGGTTATGAACGAAAAACAAATAATTTCAGGCTAAAAAAATGCACTTTATAAACTGAATTCGGCTGGAAGAAGGAGAACTTATTTTTCAAAACTGAAAGCGTTTTCAATGCAGAATTGTATGTGAATACTGAGAACAACTTTCACCAAAGGTCTATCTTTAAGCAGAAAAAAGTTATGAACGAAAAATCGGCAGTGACACCCACTGAATATTGAAAATGACTTGCATGAGTGTTGGGTCACTTTCATTCTTTTCGCGTTTCATTGGTTGTCACCGGTTCTCCCAATGGTGAAGGTTCCCCACTTCACTGCCCAGGTGTGAAGGTTGGTGGAGTACAACATGGCTCCACCTAACGAAGCTATGGTTGGTGTTATCATTGCGCGGCGGCATGAAAAATGGGCGTGGCCAAGTTTGATTGCCATGTGGCTCCCCCTGTTAGAACCGCCCTAGTAGCACATTAGAGCTGATTTTCATGTTTTTTGTCAAATCAGCTCGGGTATTCAAATTCGAATAACGTTCGAATATTCACCTCTGCGAATAATCGAATTTGAATAATGTTCGAATATTCACCTTTTCCGAATAGTCGAATTCGAATAATATTCGAATATTCACCCCCTGAATAGTCGAATTCGAATAATATTCGAATATTCACCTTTTCCGAATAGTCGAATTCGAATATTATTCGAATATTCACCTTTTCCGAATAGTCGAATTCGAATAATGTTCGAATTTTCACATTTTGCGAATAGTCGAATTCGACTAATGTTCGAATTTTCACCTTTCCCGAATAGTCGAATTCGAATTATATTCGAATATTCACCTTTTCCGAATAGTCGAATTCGAATATTATTCGAATATTCACCTTTTCCGAATAGTCGAATTCGAATAATGTTCGAATTTTCACATTTTGCGAATAGTCGAATTCGACTAATGTTCGAATATTCACACTTTTCGAATATTCGAATGTTCGAAAAAAAATTCGTTCGAAAAATTCGAATATTTATTCGAACTCGAATATTCGATCCTCACTCTAGTATCAGCCACAGATATAGCCACGAACTAACTATGGTTTCCGTTTTCGATTTAGTCTGACGCATGGACTAGGCGGCTGGCCGTGCGGGGTTGGCGGCCTCACTGAGAATGGTGTTTCGATTCGCGCGGGGTGATCTACCGTCGCAGCCACGTCCATTCATCAGACCAAAATGAATACGCAAACTCTACCTGTCCATCAAGGATCAGCCTTATAATTTAGTGTAGAGTATCTGTTACGTAAAGCAACATAACCCCCCCTGGATCATGTATAATGGCATGGCAAGAAGTGGAAAGTTGGAAGTCTGAGGAGACAATGGAATTTTCTCAATTTCAAGGCAATACAACAAAAAAAGACTATGAGATTGCACATTTTCTTGCAGCTGCTATTCTGTACTACAGTATCTGTACAGAACATGATTAACAATCACCAAATAAGGCTAAATTACACCTTTCCTTTCCTTGTTTAGTTACAAACAACAAATTGGTTACGGTCGTTAGCCGGTCATCAATCGGTCGCGGTCATTCCGCATATTCGCCGATGCGTGCGGTCGTAGTAGTCAGCCGTGTCCATTTTTCACCGTCTTCAGCCAAAGCTTGAACCCATTCCATCCAACTGTCACTATTCCATTTCCTGCGGAATAAAACATCGCGCCTGAACTGTCTTTCGATGCCGAGTGACTTAAAATCCTCTTTAACCACATCCGTCCAGAACTTTCGCCTAAGTTCAGGTGGCCGTTTCCAGACGGGACCAGGAAGCATTCTTAGAACGTGTTGTACGAGACGGTACCGCGTTCTTCTTAGTATATGACCGAACAGTCGAAGTCGACTTTCCATTGCTGCTTGAGATGGTGTTAGAAGATGATGGCACCTGCCTCGTGTCAAGTGTTGATGTATTGCATCGATTTCCTTGTAAAGATAATCGTTATGTCATACACGCGGCCACCAATATCCAAGAAAAAGCCTTAAAAGCTTCCACTCCGTGCAATCAAACCTTTCCATCTGCGTCTTCGGTGCTGCCCACGTCTCCGATCCGTACTTCATGATAGGACGAATAGCGGATAGGTAGACGCGCAACTTGACTTCCTTCTCGATAGGGGTAGACCATAAACAATTGGTTAGATATTCGAATGCAGATTTATCTTTCGCATGTCGTTATTGAAGATCCTTTGCATAACTACCATCGTTTTCAGCAAACAGTCCAAATAACAGAAATCATCCACCAGTTCGATACGTTGTCCGTCCACACAAACTCCCGTTGAAGGCCTCTGAGAGACCCACATCTGCTTGCATTTGTCGGGACGAAGACGAAGTCCATAGGCTGCAGCACACTTCGGAACGAGGTTCATAATCCTTTGCAGTTTTGCGTTGTTTCAGCGAATCACATGATGTCTCCTGCGTACTCCAGGTCGACAAGGGAGCATGTTGATGGTGTTAGTATCAAGTCCGCGGGAAACTGTTCTGCAACTACGCATGATGTCAATAACGGCGAAGTTGAAATGAAAAGGTCCTGCTGCAGCTCTTGGCCTTACTACTGTTTTCACCTCGAAACCTGACGTAAATCCGACAGGTTCACGAACTGCTGCCGTTGTTCCTTTGTTCATGTCCTCGATTAGCCGCACGTGCTCTTCCGGGACTCCATCGGCTCGCGAAGCGTTGAGCAATCGATCTCATTGGTAACACATTATCTATACTTAACTTGGTACCCTTCATTTCCACAAAAGGCTAGGAAAAGAATTTTTGAGAATGTGTCTTTTACAGAAAACAGAGGTACAAGTGTTAATCGCTCGCAAAAAGTCCTTCATAGGACTTTTTTAGCGACCGTCCTTCGTCTCTACACTGTAGGTATATTTCTCACCTTTTGCCAAAAGGTCTTCAACCCGTTGTCCCATATGTTTGCCGCAGAGTGAAACTGCATTCAAAAAACTGCTCAGTGACTACGCAGTTTATAATTTCAAAACAGGAGCAGCAGTTTCTAAGCAGTTTTTCGTCTCCCCCCACAAATCTCAAGAGTAAGCCGCTATTGTTAGTAATGTTAAAGAATGAACCCTTCTCATGCATTAGTTGCAACCAAACGAGCTGGAGATTTGCTGCTGATTCCCTGCGTGATAACCACCCACTCGACGGCAGTTACCCACGGCCATCATACGAATTACTGCCACCTCCGGTTTTGAGCGCGGAATGTTCAAATTTTCTCACACTGGCGGCGAAATAATGGTGTATAATTGGAATGTAAATGGACTCGGCGTAACCATACATACTGATTCTCATCCGTTTGTTCGATTGTCAGCCATTGGTAGCCCGTTTTCCTCTCTTTTACGCCCTCTGCATCTGCAGCAGATTCTTCGTCTGGCGCCTCCGTTGATGGACTCACCTAAAACTTCGCTCGAATTTTTCGGCCAAACTACATCATGGTGTGCCCAGAAAAAAAGTGAACCCACATCAAACAGCCACTCGTCGTCTTCATCACTTCCCTCAAATTTCTTATCGGTATCTTCTGTTGACGAAGGTGATCGTTTTCCTCGGACTACTCGTACTCTATTCTTGCGGCTAAAACCTAGTGAAACACTCAGAGAAATTTTACTGCGTTGCATAAGTATTAGAGTTGAGCTCACTCTGTGATGATCACAGAGGGGGGGAGGGCGCAGCTTTGGGCACAAGGAAGGGGGGGGGTCGCAGCCGTTGCCCACCATCATGAAAAATAGTTGATGTTCAGCGGTGCATTTTCTTTTGTAAAATTAACTAGGCCAAAACTTTATCCAAAACATACTCAAAAACGACTGAAAATAGAAAGAATATGATATTTCATGAAGTCATCAAATTTGGTTAGAACTTTTATTAATCTGAAAACTCACGCCCACGACCCAGCGGGGAAAGCCGCGCTGATTTCCAAGCCGAGGGAGGGGGGTCGCACAAAGTCATAAGGCCTGTAAGGAGGGGGCCGCAACTCTCACGGATCAATCACAGCGGCATGCCTTACCCTGATAAGTACTCTGACATTCGCTCGCGTGTTGCCCCGGAGGGCGTAGCCGAATTCGCGTCCATTTTCGTCGGCGCTAGACGTTCCACATAATCGCGCCGGCGAGAGTCGAGTGCCCACAAAAAAATTGTGGGCAATGCCCTCAAAATCTTTGTGAGCATTGAGTAGATTGTCACGCCCGAGCTAGCGCCGGCGCGGAGGCCTGGCAGGTGGTGTGTGCGGTCGCGGCGCGTGCGTTCGCGTCTTGTCTTTCTCTCCTAGCCTTCTCCCTAATTTTCTTTCTTCTCACCATTTCCCTTTCATAAACTCTTGCCTATTGAGGCTCACAAGGGAACTACCTTTAGTCAGCATGGCCATTACGGATGAAGTACTTTTCTAGAACTGTTTTTGACGTAGAATCCGATTATTGTCTTCGCATCTGCCTGAAACCCCACTGAAAAGAAGTTATAGACGTTTTTCGCCAAATTTGCGTACCTGTTGTACATTCCAAGGAGCGCATTAGTCATTGAAGAATTTGGAAACGGACCTCACAAATGTGTTCAGCGCCCAAACCTACCCCCTGAGCAAAGTTTGGGCGAGGGGGCATTTTCCAAGACTGTTAGCGTTTTAGATTTGTACTGATTTTCGGTTGGGCGTTTGTTCATATGGATAAGAGTGCTCTGAAAGCGTCTTAAAGGCATCGTGCGCGCTGAAAACCAATTTCTTTTTTCCATGCTCAATTTCATGAATGAGCCCGGTGGACCACGTCGGTGAAGTTTCGCGCTTCAAAAACATATGATTCTTAAGTTGGAGTGGTTCAAAATGACGATCCGCCACCAGTTTTCACCAACCATTTAGCACAAGGAACAGAAGCGCCACCACAGGCGCAGATGATTCAGCATTAGAAAAATTTAATTCGGTAATTTCTCACATCCAAACTTGCCCAATGGATACTTCTTTTTTTCAGAATAAGTTCCAGTGAAGGAAAGGCAAGAGAAATTCACCCACTTAATAAGTTTGAAGCAAAAAACACTTCCGACGTTTGCGAAAAAAACTTCCGACGCATTGCACCAGGCACACCGAAATTGACGGAGGGGCGGAAAGAGAATAATTCGAGACGCTTTGAAACGAGTTTTTTCGCGAAAGTTGATGGTTTTGTGGAGCTTTCCACTCTCATTCTAAATGTCAGAGAAGTGCCTTCGCAAAAACATGAAAAAATGAGATACGGTTTTCTGCGCGTACGATGCCTCTAAAGGCAGTGTTCACGATAATCTTCAATTTTGAGATTATTCGCTATATTGATTTAGTGCCCCCCGGGTAGAACTAAAATGACGTGGAAATTGAGAAAAACGCACCAGAAGTACACGAAATTCTTAAGAATCACCCCGCCTCTTGTATCACGTGTTTGTTGTGACAATGAATCTTTTGTGGACCCGTCCTTTGCAATTCTCTACTCTCTATTGCGCCATTCTTTCTTTAGGAACCTAACTAATCCTGCTTCGCATAAAATATTCTTCTATTTTCGATTGACCCAATTTTCCACCGGTGACAACCACCACGAACATGTTCATCCAACCGGACAACTAGTCCATGTTATAGAATAATGTCACTGAAATACGGCGTTTTAGTGCGTTTCTCGCCGTTTCTCCGTAATTTTGCTAACGCTTGGAGATCAACGCGTTGTTTTATGTGAAAAACTTGTAGACGAAAATCATCGTGAACACTGCCTTTAATAATGTTTAAGATTTTACTTGATATCCTCCCAGTTGTGTTATTTGGGGCCCTGATCACGATTTTTGGGTTTATGTGTCAATTTTCCGAAGTTTTTGACTTGACTCGTTCAAGCTTTTATTAAGGAAAATTTGATGGCAAATCGGGACTTTTGACGATTCACGGAGTGCTACGATAGATATGGCTCGAATTACTCCTCGGGGAGTTATTTGGAGTGCTGAGTACGAACCTGGCGTCCGTTTATCGATTTTTTACAGATTACGGTAGATTATGGTGGTATATGGTAGTTTGGTCGAAGTCTCACATTTGACTCAAAATCCGTATACATACTATTAGGGGTTTTTTTATACGAATCTAACGTCCATTTGTCGATTTTCGGAATGCTAAGGTGGGTTTTGCGCCCTAAATGGCAGGGTACCTATCGTAATCTACAGCTAACCTCTGAATTTCGACAAATGGACTCCAGATTCGTGTTCAGCACCGCAGATTGCCCCGATCGATACTTTTGAGCTGAAATGTTTTTCAAAAACAATTAAAAAATTCCATGAGAGTAGGTACTTCGACCGAATCGAATGATTCGTAAATTGATCATTCGATTGAAAGAGTCGACTTCGAATCATTCGAAAAGCCGAATATTCGAAAAAGGCCAATTTTCGAATTATTCGTGATTTTCTTCTGGTCTTATGTAAAGTATCGAGAAGTGATGTGGTTAGCTTCGCGGCAGCATGGTGTCCCAGAAAAGCTCATTGATTTCGTCAAGATTCTTTACGCCAATCCAAAAAGTCGTGTTCAAGTCGCAGCCGGAAGGAAGGCTTTCTATCTCTGTTGGAGTGGATGTGTTGGAGTGCATAAAAAATCTGCTCTGTTCCCGCTTATTTTTGTGATTGTGATGGATACAATTACACGAGACTTGCAGAAACCAGTGCCATGGTCGCAGTTGTACGCTGATGACGTGATGCTAGCAGATAAGTCTGACCTTGAGCGAAAGTTTCACTTATGAAGTAGCCGACTGTCTCGGTTTGGATTACGTCTCAATGTCAAGAAAACGCTATATCTGGCCGCGAGCAGTGATGAACATGAATCAGTAAAAGTCGACGATTGATCTGCCGCGTGCTGAAGTCTTCAAATATCTTGGATCGACGATCGCGGAACAGCGTGGTCAAAGGGGCGTTCGATGTCTGGGGTGCTCTGAATAAAGAAATGCCCGATCGCTTGAAGTCGTAGATTTACCGGACCGTTGTCCGACCCGTCGCGCTGTACGGCGCAGAGTACTGGCTTGTAACGAAGGACGTCGAACGCGAACTCGGTGTAATGGAGACGAAAATGTTGCGCTGGACTGCCAGCTAGATCACATCACGAACGATGATATTCGACAGCGTTTTGGAGTCGCTCCAATTGCTGAAAAACTCCACGAAGCTCGACTGCTGTGGTATGGGCACATTCTGCGAGTCGAAGACGATACCGTTTGCAAGACGAGTCTGAATGTGGGGAAAAAGGAAAACGTGTGCGAGGAAAACGACTCAAAGGACGACCAAAGCAACGCTGGCCTGTCACGTTACATTCTGATTTGAAAGCTGCCGGTGTGCATCCTGATCAGGCTCTTGACAAGGGGATGTGGCGCCAGCGCATCAGAATAGCGGACCCGCTTCGAAGCGGGACAAATGCTAAAGGCATTGTTTGCGCTGAAAGACCCATTTCCATCTTTAAGGCTCAATTTCATGAATGAACCCGGTACTTCAAACCTGTGGCTTCGGCGCGTCAAAAACGCCGGGTTATGAGGTGGGAAAGGGGTAAAGATGAGGATCCGCCATCAGTTCTCACCAGTCATCTAGCACTTCATATAATGTTGATGCAACCGTCAAACAAAATGAAAAACAGTTGCGGCACAAGCCCCACATGCACAAAAACTTCGAAAATGGCAGTGACGAGGCCTCCAAACGCAGAAAAACTTCAAAACCCATTTTGGCGCAAAATTCGAATTCATATTTACAATGTGTTCCGATTGACTTTTCTTTACAAGTGAAGGTTTTTTGCGGCCCCTTCGACATTTTCGTTTACTAGAGAGTCCAAGCTACACAAAAAAGTGAACACATAAGATAGGGTTTCCTGCCTTTAAAGGCAGCGTACAATGCCTTTAAGGGCAGCATACACAGCATAAAGCCTACGCACTTTGAAGCGTCAAAAACGACCCACAATGCCGTCGCAGGTGTAGCAAGTTTGGCCCCGCCCGTATTTTCACTCCCACTGTATTTGAAAATACGACCTCCCGCTCCTCCCGCTCCGCCAGTGAAGTATGAATGATCCAGAAACATCGCCATGGCAGAGCGGGAGGGGCGGAAAATCGGTAGGTTTATTTTCAAAAAATGAAGCGATGCGGGTGGCCTCTGATAAGTTTGATAAGATATGTTGGTTTTATTGTATGTAAAGGCTATCCAGGGGCGGATTCTACAGATTCCCTCAATAGACAATGACTGATAACGCTATCGGAAAACCTGTATTAGAGGCAACTTTCATTTTTAGAATTGAATCTTGGAAGGCCCCCTCCAACTAGATTAGAGCTAAGATTGATCCGCACAAGAAGAAGAAGAAGAAGAAGAAGAAGAAGAAGAAGAAGAAGAAGAAGAAGAAGAAGAAGAAGAAGAAGAAGAAGAAGAAGAAGAAGAAGAAAGAAGAAGAAGAAGAAGAAGAAGAAGAAGAAGAAGAAGAAGAAGAAGAAGAAGAAGAAGAAGAAGAAGAAGAAGAAGAAGAAGAAGAAGAAGAAGAAGAAGAAGAAGAAGAAGAAGAAGAAGAAGAAGAAGAAGAAGAAGAAGAAGAAGAAGAAGAAGAAGAAGAAGAAGAAGAAGAAGAAGAAGAAGAAGAAGAAAGTTTGAGGAGAGAAAGAACCTTAGAGGATGGACGGAACCTGTGATTCACCCATTCACGACCGCGTGTCCCACCGGTGGGACACGCGTTGACTACCACTTCGGACGGCGTGTCCCACCGGTGGGACACTGTTTTTGAAAATCGATTTCTCCACCGCATGAATGAATTTCTAAACCTATTTATGACCAATGTATTAACCTATTCGAGAGTCGACTATAAACTTCGTGGTCCGCTGGCAGCTTCACCACTACAATACTTCTGACCCTTCGAATGCAGCGAGGTCGAAAACCGCAATTATGAGTACAGATCGCATTTTTACAAGCGATCAATGGCGAATTTTTACTTTTTTTCATTACTCGAGGAACAATCCTTGCTTCTAAAAGTGCTCAGATCGTATAGCACTATTTAATATATCACAGAAATATGATTACTGATACTACGCACCATTTCCGCGTTGAAAATCGGCTTTTCTTTCGCCCGTATTTTATTCACAGCAATTTTTTCATACAAAAATCACCAATATAGAGTCTATTTTGGAAGTCCTGCTAGGTTATGCTTGGTATACCATGGCCGGGGCTCCATCTTCGGTGAAAACTACCTTGGAGAGGAGTGGAATAGAAAATGGGGACGTGCCAGAGCAGAAAACGAGTGAAAATCTAAAAAACGGTTATTCAACTAACCATTCCTAGTCAATATGTAATAATAGAACTATTTTCTTCGTCTAAATGTAAAAGAAACAAACGCTCAAGAAGGTTTTTAACGACAAATCTAACCCTAGAAGGCACGGAACCGGAGAGGTGAGTGGGTGGCAGAGAAAAAAAAATGGGCGAAGTTCTAAAAAAAGTCATTTCCATCAGCTTTCCCAGTCAATATGAAAATTGAGGAGCAGTTTCTAAGTCTAAATGCCAAAAAGAATGCTAACAACGTTTACTACAAAAAAATCTCCTGTCGGAATGCGATAGGCCGCAAGAACGAGGGGGGAAGCTAACGCAAAAATTAGTGCAAATCTGAAAATTTCATTTCTCTAAGCATTTCCTGTCAACTGAAGAACAGAAGAATGTCTATTATGGTAATCTACGAAAATTACTGTTTCAGAGCGCTTGAATTCAACGAACTCATGTGATTTTGAGGATGGTCTTATCCACACAGTTAAAATTTAAGGAGGCCGTTTCTCTCAAAGGAAAGAGTTTTGGAAGCTCAAACTTTGGCATCATGATTTCAACTTCAACAGTCGTACATTGAACAAAAAAAAACGAAAATCGATTTTTCGGTGGCGTGCCATTCGAGCAAAAGTGGCCCACCGGTGGGACACTGTATACGGTGACGCAATATTGCACGCGGTCCGAACGTGCAGCCACCCAAAATTAGGCGTGGTCGTGAATGGGTTAAACGATGCATTGGGGTCCGAACCATTAAATGCTATTTCTGAGCAATAAGTGTTTTTTAGGGCAACAAGTGAACCTGCCGGGCAACAAGTGATTTTGCGGGGCAACAAGTGATTTTAGGGGCAGCAGCTGCTCTTTCGAGGCAACAAGTGATTTCGTGGGGCGACTAGTGATTTAGTGGGACTACAAGTGGTTTTGTGGGCACAAATGCCCACAATCGCTCCACACTTGCCCTTTCGCGCCCCAGAAAAATGACTTGTCGCCCAGGTATAACGGGGCAACAAGTGAGTTCGCGTAGGGCTACACGCGAGCGAAGGCCAGAGTATACGAACTTGGGTGGAGGTCGTTAGGTGACTTGAGAAGGGGCAGGAAAAATGAGAGCGCGCGAGGGCACGACACTATTAGACACATTCTCTACTTCTATGTTATGCTCGGTGATGTCTCTGCTTCTCGTTTGCCTGCCCCTCCCGCCCTTTGGTCACCTAGCGACCACAACCCTTTGGGCCTAGTTATACATCGACGTTTCTCTGCGGCTGGCTATTGCGGGACGTATGCGATTGGTAGGAATTAGAAATGGACCAATAGCAGACCTGCCGCGTAAGTCAGCGGCAGCGAAATGCCTATGTATAAGGGGTCGTTTATACTACCGCCTCCAAGCGGCGCGGCAGTGTGCTTTCCTGTAATATTGATCACGCGGCGCGGTACGATCGATACTATAGGACTGCATTTCGTCGCGCCGCTCGGCGGCGGAACTATAAGCGACGCCTACTAGGGCCTTTGAACACCCGTTCTGGCGGAATTTGTTTTCAGACGTATTTTGGCCTGGGCTTAGCGAAACTCTGTGAAACTCCAACATGTTATAGGGCATAACAAACCTCGCATTATGCAGACGCAAACTCAAGCTTCCAATGAAGAGTTCTTGAATACTGGGTTCATTCGCGACTTCGTGGCATTAATTGCAATCGAGGCGATTTACTCAGAACGTGGCCATAAAATTCCGATCCGGTACCATTTGTTGGCCACCAGAATTCCTTCAGAAGCGTTCTGTAATATTGCGAAAATAATTTTTGCTGCGTTTTTTTTGACTACCAAAGATTGGACAAAATTAGGCATTTTTTAGACAAAACTCATCCTTGTACCATTGTTCGCCATAGAACCTGGAGGTTCGGAATTGGTATGGCCATGCTTTGAGGAGATAGTTCTAATTTAAATTAATAGCCTGAATTTGTAAATATAATCAATATTCAAAATCTATTCGTTCAGTATACAACTTTGCGTTTCTGTTAGGCAAGTACTGTTATACCTTATGACATGTTAGGGTTCCACTAAATTTTGCTTACCCCAGGCAGAGATACGTTTGAAAACATTTTCCGCGAAAATGGGTGTTCGTATATTTATGCAACGCATCATATTTTGGATGGGATTTTCCCCGATTATTTCTTTAAAATGTATTCTTACATATCATAGTCGTCATAGTCTCTTTCGTATCTTTCTTGGTGAACGTCATCCTTGTGTACGTGTGTGGAACCGTGGACGAATGGGTAGACGTGGCCCACAGGTGTCTGATCCGTAAAACCTTTCCAGTCCCCCGCTTCGGTCATTTTCGTAAGACTTTTGTAGTCCTTGTCCTGTTCGACGACGAAGAACGCTGTCCCTGCTGGAATATAAACCCTCTGTTCACGTTTGGCTGTCCTGAGCGGTTCTAATTGTGAGATAATTGCACCTCCGCATGAATCTTTGTGGTGCGTATTAAATACCCGTACAAAGTTTCTAATGAAGTGATGCTGTGCAGGGTTCCAAACACCTCGTATAGCCTGCTATTTTCTGTGAACCTCTCTCTCAAAATGTGTCGAACTTTGAAGCATGAAGTTAACACTGAAAAGTATGGTGGACAGAGGCCTGAGGGGTCCCCAATGTTGACGGAATAAGCTGCTGCGTACTCGGCACCAGAAATTTTCCTTCTCCCATGTAAACTTCGGAGTCCACTCCGATAGTCATTTTGAAGCAGAGGCTGCCCGCTTAAATTTATTGCGGCCCCACTCTTCGAGCCCTCCATCCAGGGTCAAGCGTACACTGGGATGATCCCAGTGTGGGAAGAGGGGGGGCCGCAGATTGGCAGAACGCGCAGGGGGGGGGGCGCATAATTGGGTCTTGTGCGAGTAAAGATCATAATCTGCTCCGCTCAGGAGAATGTTCTGTTTCACATATTTCTTTTTAGAACTTCAGGCATGGAATTGCCTTCATCTCAATTTTCTATTTTTTTTTCATTTTTGGCTCCTGAAATGTGAACATACAAATAAAATTTTTTATTGGAAAAATTTTAGTCAAGTGTGAATGGCCATGCACTTTCCATGCGATTTTTTAAATACTGAAGTTATGCAATATGGATAAATTGCAACTACAAAAGTGCAAACAAGAGAAATCACGTATTCTCAGACAAGAGTTTTTCCGATGTTTCCAAGTCATTTCGTTTCTATTGTGTGTGCACTTGAGGCAGTGGTCACGATCAAATATGCTCAACTTCTTTTTTTCTCTAGACCCTTTTCTGGGTTCAGAGTAGTGGGACCTATAAGAAAAAATTGAAAAAACCGCTGTTTTGGGCCAAACTTCAAGCCTGAACTTTATTGGCTTTTGATGGTGGACGAGCCCACTCGACATCATCAGCATCGATGATCTCTAATGTCAAGAACATCAGCTGGCTTAAAATTCAACTTCAATCAATGAACATTGACTCGTCTAGTCAAAAACATTGACTGAAGTGCTTGCTCTCGTTGTTCAACTGTTTTTATTAGGTAAATGTGCATTTATTTCTTCCTCTGAATGTCGATGATTTTTGACTGCTCGGCATGAGACTGCGATCTTTTTGGGCGGCGCTGTGCGGCACGAACTGGCATCCTTGGGCCTTAGAAACTCCAATTCTAGCCCGTTTTTCACCGTGCTACTTTCATAGTTTTTCAGCTGTTTTCGATCTAAGCTGATTTTTGTAGTTTTTTGGATATCGTTTTTCATCGTGACCACTGCCTTTAACCAACCAATTTTCCTTCAGAAAAGCAGAAAAATCGTATGATCTATCGTTGCGGGAATCAGAGAGCCAATACCGCTTGTAAACTGGCTATTCGTAGAACGGGCAATGTGCTAACCTCTAAAAACCCCTTGAAATCTGTTTATAAAATGATTTGATATGATGATTTTTCGTGAAAATTTACGTGTTTCACCTCACTGGTAGGAAATAAATGTGAGTGTGACATAAAGGTGTGACATGTGCGATTAAGATGAAACAGTTTCCGATCCTGCTGTCTGGCTCCTCGCAAAATCTCATTCTCAAAGCTTGGTGTGGAGATGCTTCCACTCTCCCAGGATGAGATCCAAAAATGTGCCGGAGGTGGTCAAGGTTGGAAAAAGTGGTTTTTTATTTAAACAGAAATGATTTTCGAAACTTTTGCAGCATTTTGGTACCTACTTTTTTGGTACCAAAAAATTTCTCTCGGTTTTTTTCTCCGGACCTATAGTAAAAGTAAGAGAAAAATTTTGTTTGATGGATCCTGTCCATATGGGGTTTGTTTTAAAGCCTTTAACTAGTCCTACCCACATCCTGAGTTTGAGGCCCCTAGCTCTTTATTGAGCCGAGAACGAGCCCCTGGGATGTCTGAATTCGCTCAGTGGGATTTGGACCCCTAAAACCGCTGCTATCCCATTGAGGAAAATTTTCGATGAACCCTCCTGGAATGGACTGCGCGACATTTTCTAGGACAAATTTTTGTGGAGAACAACTTCCCACTTGACATCAGCCGAGAAAAAGGAGATCAATGTGTCATCTTCAGCGTCAGATTTGCTAAAAATCTCTTCCGGACTTGGAGCTATCAGGTATGATAAAAATCTTTTTTTCATGGATTCTGTCCATATGGGGTTTGTTTTGAAGCTTTTCACTAGTCCTACGGGCCGCACTCTCCACCGACCGATCCCATTGCCACGCCTGACCCTTGCTCTATCAAAGAACTATGTACGAGAGCGAATTGCTGGTAGCTCAAACAGCTCAGACATTCGCCGGGTCCGACCCCAGCTCGAGCGGGGTCCATTCCCAGATTTCTGTCGAGTCGGACCCTTTAGCATTGTTCCTCCACGTAGGCCCAAGTGAGAAGACATGGGGGAGAATAAACTTTACTTCTCCTCCACGTCGTCTCAGTTGGAGGACGTGAGGGGCGAAAACGGAAAGGGGTTTGAACCGACGGAAATCTGCAGTCGGACCCGTTGAGCTTCTAAGGGTCCTCGTCAATCTCCAGGCACCGACATTTTCGTTAGTTTTGCAATTCCCAGAAGGCATTCATGCTTCAGTTTTTCTGGCTGAGAGCAGTATTTGGTTGAGTCTTCGTCTAGTTTCGAAATCCTCATAGATTTTTGAGATTTTTGCATATACAGCTGTTCCGAAAACTGGCAGAGGTCGGCTTTGGTTTAAGTCATTTCACTCTAGTAATCCTTCGACAGTAGGTCAGAGGTCTCCACCGGTAATAGGTTATTAAGCAGGCATCCTCGGCTCCAAATTGGTCCTATCCGAGTAGATCCGGATTTACGTGCGGGAAGGGATGGAAGATTATCGATGTAGAATGCGCAGTAGCTTGATTCATGGAAATTGAGGATCCACCAAGTTTCCGCTGATCACTAACTTCAAAAACAACTCCACGCTCAGAAAATCGGCGAATTTTTGAGAGAAAGAGAGAGAGAGGTTCTATTTGAGAACAGCCGTCCGTGTTAGAAGAAGAGGCTACTATTCTATTATCTCCAACCTTCTGAGTGCACTGTTGGCTGTCATTATTCGAGTTTTTTATTCTTTGTGTTGTTTTCAGCATCAGTTTTTGTTCCGTGTTCATTTCGAGTCATATTGTGCACGCCGGTGACGGCGTACAAATAGATAAAAATAAATAAATGTTCATGAAAGAGTGCCCTTCCATTAATGGGACTAGGGGTAGCAGAGTCAAAACGAAGATCCTGATTACTAGAACTCAGCTTAGGAAGAACTTCTTTTCAATTCAGGTTTTATCCGTCTTGAATGAAATTTATAGCGAAGGCCTTGCGCAAATGCCTCCGACATCATTCAAACGTCTAGCCGCAAAACTGGTTGATTCTGAGGTTACCTGATGCTTTTTTGCTTTTCCCTATCATAACTATTTTTATGCGTACTCCCTATTACTATTTTTCAGAAGTCAATTCTTTCTCTGTCTCTAATTTTTCCAGTACCTGTTTTATTTGATTCACGCCGGTTATCGTGCGTCTACAAAATAAATAAATAAGTTAATAAATAAATGTGCAGCATTCGTTTGGCTTCGCTCCTCTCTTTTAAGAGCCAGTGTTCATGATCAAAATAGGCTACGAGTTCTCACCTGAGAAATGGAAAGCCACGGAACCTATTAAAACAACAACGCCACGAAAGCAGGTAAAAAAGAGCTCGAATTAGCCCTATACGTCCTTGAACTTCTTTGTATGTATGTAGAGCGCTCCCCATCTACCTCCTTCAAACGCGGTCGGCACGCAGACACTCGAAGCGGCGGCGCATCAACTAGCAACGCGGTCGGCTCATCGACACGCGGCACGGTCTGCTCAACTAGAACTCCAAGCGTTGTCCTCCAGCGGTTACTCAGAACTTTACAAACCTGTTACGAACACCTTAGCCGACATGTTACGCAAGTCTTAGGTAGCATGTTGCTATAGCTGCGGAAAGCTGTCCCTATGCGTGACCGATAGCTGTCTACAAAAATGAAGGAAAGCTGTTATGCTTGCGTGCTGAACGTGTCGGTAGGAGCCTCGCTATACTTACGTGTTTCGCTGCCTGGCGCTCGAGTCAGATTTGGCGTCCGTTAGATTACGATACTGACAGATCGCCAACAACGCTGAGGCCAATGGCAAGCAAAACACTGAAGCACAACGAGATTCTAACATGTACTCAAGACGTGAACTCTTGCTCTGCTGTTTGGAGTAGGCTTCCTTACCTTACGCGAAAGGCAGGCCTGCTCATGGACTCAGGTTCAAACAGGTTACGTGTCTGTAGCATTCGATTTTGATGTGCTCTTTCATGTAGTTATCAAAGATTTGGTAATATGTGGCTTTGTCTTATGCCAATAGTCCATACTCCCCCCGCTTCATTCCTCACAGTACCCGCACAAGATCATTCATGATCTTCAAATCCTGGTATACATGAAGTTTTTAAGTAATGTTTTCGTGCACTGGAATGCATTCTCATTGCTGGATAAAAGTCATGTACAGTGAGTCTAGTGGTGAAGATGAACGTTTCGTGGCGGTTGATTGCGCACTGACAGAAAATTCGACTTCAAGTAAATGTACTTCGGCCACGGTGGCTGTTCTTCCAGCTTTTTGTTATGACCCTGATTTCCAAGAGTAGAAAATGTTGGATAAGGAAACGTTGGCAACAGAAATCATGAGCATTCCAAATTGATGGTGTTCTAGAAAGCTAGTTTTTCGTCTGGATAATTCTCGATTTAAGGCTTTCAAAACATTTGGTAAAATGATTGTAGACGAAACAGTGCTCCATTGAAGGCATGCAGGATTAGCCTCGCCGAAAAAGTCTTTATTGACAAGTTTGTAAGAAAAGCGCCTGAACGTAGAAGATAAAAACGGCAATGGCATTAAAAAAACACATGCGGAGCGGTTTTCACCGTTCAACACTACTCCCACCATTTACTATCATTGCCTTTAGTACCGTTTTCAAAGGTGATGTTTACGATGAGTTTCGCCTGCAAGTTCTCCAGATGGAACTAGCACCATGTGTATCTAAAATCACGAATAGGCAGCATAAAAAGGCTAGAAAGGACTGGCTCCGATACTACGGTGTTGAAAAACCCGCACTCACATCGCGATTTCGTCTGCTCAAGGGTTTCAACCTTTAAGAAAGGATTAGGGAACGTTCGACACGGAAGTCAGCTTTATAAGATCCCCGAGTGTCCAATCCATGACGAAAACCGGAGGACGGCGCGCTATATCAGTATCCAATATACTTCCAGCTAAAACGCCTGCTTCCACTCGGATAGCCTAGCGACCCTACTTGATGCAGCGTCCATACGTGGCGAAAGCGGGCGTTCCCGCTGTTGTCGCCTCTCGACGCTCCTCAACGCCGGAGCAGCCCGTGCCCGCAAATTAACCCAGGCAAAGATCCCCTACCTCGTGTTGATTCGATTGAAAACGTTTGATCGGGTGATCAATCGCTCGAGTCAGTGCAACGGCTGATGATTTCCGACCGTTTTCAACTTCCGTGGTGGGATTATGGAAAACAAGGGCAGTAGTTTTGATACAGGTTCAATGCCACTTGTTTTGGTGATGGAGCAGTAAGCTTGAAACTTACTGCTTGCTACTTGGTGCTGGTGTAGAGCGCGCGGGAGCGAGCGGGCGAGGGAGCGCGAGAAGGAGCGCCTGTGAGCGGCTATCGAATCGTGTGCCCACGATGACCATCGATTTTGCGTCTCGCCACGTATGGACGGAGCCTAAAGCAGTCCGTAGAATGAGGTTGCGATCTACAAAACTGATGTTGTATCGCAATCGAGTGGCTGGGCATGTTCTGTGAAACCATACTAATCGCGCTTGAAAACAAGAGACACTGCCAAAAAGAAGGTGCAGGTAGAGAACTTCAAAAAAAAGGTACTTAAAGGCATCGTCCGCGCTGGAAAGCACTTTCAAATTTCGTGCTCAAATTCATGAATGAGCCCAATAGAACATACTGGTAAACTACGGCGCGTCAAAAATTAGGGTTATGAGGTTGGAGGGGGTCAAAGATGAGGATCCGCCACCAGTTGTCACCAGTCATCTAGCACTTTTTCATGTTGATGCAACCAGCAAACGAGATGAAAAACAGTGACGGCACAAACTCCACATGCAGAAAAACTTCAAAAATGACTGTGACGAGGTCTCCAAATGCAGAAAAACTCCAAAATGATAGTAACGACGTCTACCAATGCAGAAAAGCTTCAAAAACGACTTTAGCGCGAAATTTGAATTTAGTTTACGTGTTCAGAATGACTTTTCTTTAGATATGGAGGTTTTTGATGGGCCATTTCGGCAATTCAATAGAGAGGCCAAGCCACTCAAAAAATGAAGAATTAGTATACGGTTTTCTATGCGCACGATGCCTTTGAATCATTTTGATTTTTTTAACGGACAGTTTGCTATGAGCGAGGTGGAGTGAGAGTCCAACGCTTGGTGTATATCAGGAGCGATTTTTCAATTTCAACATTGTCTCAGATCTACCTGGGGGTTGTCGTTTGAGCGTTTATTATCACCATTGAAAATTATCCTGTTTTCGCTCAAACCACAGAATTTTATTTTCTGACATTACGACCAAATTAAAACATACTCCAACCAACGGGAACCCACGGACAGGGTTTACGGGATTTTGTTAAAATCGAGATTACTTGCTACAACAACTACTTGCCCTTCGCGTTGAGCTGAGTATGCAAAACCTTGGGAGACGCGCTCCAGGAGTACACCAAATGCTGAAATCTCACCCCGCCTCAGTATAGAGAGTGAATATGAACATTTCAAAATATTAAGATCTAGACTGCACAGTATGTTTAAATGTGGAATTGAAAAGCTACTCGTTTTTACGAGAGACGAGAATGATCATGAGATACGGGAAAAATGAGCTTTTGAATGCTAAATGATACTTTGCTATACAATGCTGAAAATAACATTTTTAAAAGGCGCGGGAACTTATTCCTCAGCTTGAGGCCTATTTTAGAATTCCATCGCAGAATTCGCATACGAATCATGAAATAGCGCCGCGGTGGAACTCTAAAAACCCCTAAGGGGCCGATTAGAGTCCCGCCGCTGACAGGCGCGACAGCATCCAATAGAGGAGTATCGATCATGTGGCGCCGTACGATCGATTCTCCTTCATCGCATGATGCCGCGCCCTCCAGCGGCGGGACTCTAATCGGCCCCTAATAGATTCTAGCTAAAGTTTAAAGATCAACGTTCGTCTCGAACCTATTAAAATCAAAAACTTGTCGGTGGGCGTGTTTGCTTTTTTCTGGGACATGATTGACTTTTTCCTCGTTTTTTTTCCCACTTACTTGAACAAATTGAGAATTTGTGCTTGCCAGGGTTACCATACATCGGCCAGACTATAGCATAAAAAAGTACCACTCAGGTTGGACCTTGCCTTGAACGAGGCGAAGCTATAGGGAAAGACAAGAAACCGCATATCAGATGTCATCGCAACTGTGAAAAAATGACTGTAAAAATTACAGTACGTTGCCTCGGCCCGCACTGAGAGATGTTCATGTGGCAATTGCTGATTGTCAGCACATAATCCAACATAGGAGAATAATTTCATGAGAATCTTGACAAGGAAAACATGAACCCCAGCAGTTATGGGGGGGGGGTGGAGGTGGAAGCAGTGAGAACGTTCGCGCAAAATCGATTGAGCGAGCGGGCGAAAATTCGAAAATTGAAATTCGAAATGAAGATGCCGTAATATGTTTGATGCCTGACGGTACCATGTTTGCTCGCTCCCTGACTGCCCCGGCTATCGCTCTCCTGGAAAACCCGCGGCGGAAGCGTGTTTGTAAGCTGCGCGAGACGAGATAACATGTCGGAAACATGTTGAGGTCATTTTATGCTGCTAGCATGATGTTCCAAAACTTCTGAGTAGGCGGGGCCTCCACGGGCCGGGCGGTGTCGAGTACCGCAAACTTGAGTAGTTATCGATTCGGTACTGCCGACATCTAAGTCCTGCCTCAAGAATGGTCGTATCCTCCCTGGAAAATGGCTTCCTTGAAAAATACGGCTGATCTCGGTTGCCATGCCATGTACTGAGGAACAAATACCGCAACTGAGCGACATATCCCTTTTATAGCTATACGCGGGGCCGTCCCGGTGTGCTGTTGAGCAGGGGACGACGGGCTGTTAAACAGCCCATCGACCAGAAATCCCGCCGAGTGCCACAAATCGATGCAGACCGAGTTGTTGTTTACAAGACGACAAATCGGGATGTCTACGGCGGTGCAGGTCGATGGGCTGTTCTACAGAGCATTCTCGAGGAGGGGTGTTGAGCGTCCATCAATCAATGTATCACGAAGAATGTGCCGTCCGAGTTGTCATTTTTGGTTATGTTAGATTCGCAATTCGTTTTTTTTAAATGGTGCTGTAGACTTCTATAGTAATTCTTCTCATTTTTTGATTATATGAGATTGGTGATTCGTTTTTTGATAACGTCTTTCATTGGAAGGGGTGTTGGTGTCCTGCTGAGAGGTGGACCTCGCGGAGTTCCCCGTGGTGGACCCGAAGGACTCCGTGGTTTACGAAGCTTTCAGCAACCGCCTTCGTAGGCTAATTTCGGTTTTTTCCGTCCGTTTATGTGTGTCGTTCGCCTTGTCGTTTTAAGGTGATTGAGAGGAGTTTCTTATCGTTCGGTGGTGTTTATTCACCCTGATTACCATCCATGTTGTCAATACTCGAGGACAGGTAAATGCAGCTAGAAGAAAATAATGTAGATTTAAAAAATAAGCGTAGTTAGCCGATATCACCTTTTCTGGTTAAAGGCAGTGGTCGCGATCAAATATGCTTGTCGTTTTTTTCTCTTCTCTCTAATCCCTTTTTTGGGTCTCGAGTAGTAGGACCTATGAGAAAAAATCGCGAAAAAAAATACTGTTTGGGGCCAAATTTGAAGCCTGAAAGAATTTGAAGTATTTTGATGGTGGACGAGCCCACTCCACATCACCGGCATCGATGACCTCTTATATCAAGAACATCAGCTGGCTTGAAATTGAATTTCAATCAATGAACCTTCGGATTTATGTACACATCTAGATTTTTTTTCTATGTCGATGATTTTTGACTTCTCGGCTTGAGACTGCGATCTTTTTGGGCGGCGCTGTGCGGCACGAAATGGCATCTTTGGGCCTTAGAAACTCCAATTCTAGCCCGTTTTTCACCGCGCTACCTTCATTGTTTTTCAACTGTTTTCCACCTATACTGATTTTTGTAGTTTTTTTTTTCGATAACATTTTCATCGTGACCACTGCCTTTAACGAGGGAAGCCATTTTAGCGTAGTCCGGAATGAGCGAAATGGAGTACATTGCTGAGTGCTCAAAAAATCGCCGCATTCAATGCGTGTCGATTATGTATCCAACTCGGGTGACCACACCCATTGAAAGGGTGTATTGCAGGAACACGTGCTCCAAACAGCACCACGTGCTGCGAAATTTTACCGGAGGAGCACGTGTTGCAAAATTCAATCGCAGCAGCCTGTGCTGCAATGTAGTCCAGGGTTGTGGTAGCAGCACACCGACATGCAAGTCGGCCAGCTCGCCGAGCACCATCTGGGGCCGCGAGTGGTTGGACGAGGTCTCCAGCGGCTGGGCGAGCAAAGCACCGCAAACTCGGGTAATTGAACCAGCTAGGCTGCCGCTTTTTACGAAGTATTCGAATTTCGAATATCATTCGGAAGTCCGTTTTCGAAATATTCTAATATTATTTGAAAACCAAAATTCTTGAATTTTGAATGATTCGAAATTCCAAAAACCATTAGAATAATTTTCGAATGTAACAATTCGGTAAGAAGTATACCAATGAGCCAACTTGAAAAAAATTGGGACACAAAGAAACATTTTAGTTTTTATGGTCCACCTACCGCTCTGAGATAGAAACATTTTATGATCTGCGATTAGGCCAGAGTCACTCACAGCTTTAACTACATACTAGTAGTTCATTCGACTGGAAAATTCGACTTCGAAAAGTCGAACATTCGATAGGTTTCAATTTCCGAATAATTCGAAAAACCAAATTTTCGAAAATTGCGAATTCTCGAATTATTCGCAAACCGACTATTCGAAAAGTGTCAATTTCAGAATGATTCGAAATCCGAATTTTCGAAAACTTGAATATTCGAAGAGTTCAAGTTTTCAAAAAATTATCTATTTCCGTATTTTCTTTACACGCCGTGCCTACTCAGACATTCATGGGGATGTTCCCGAGAACGAAGACAGAACTTCCCTCGAAACAACTGGGGAACTTTCCCCAAATCTAGGGGAGGCGGAGGGGACGTCCGGCCAGCAGGTCTCCCCTTGTTCTCCCGATCGCCGGTCTTCCCCATGCTGTCGCAAACCAACGCCCATTGTTCATTGATTGATAAAAAATCAGCTAGCGAAAACTCGCTTTCTCCAACAGTTTCCTGTGCTTGAATAGGGCCAAAAATATTTACCTCCGACGAAAGCTTACAGAGAAGCTCATTATCTTCCCTGAAATCCGGACAGAGATACCTTACACAGTCCATAAGTGGCAAATCTGCCCTCTCACGATGCGAAGTGTGAGACCACCCAGAGACTAGCCAGTTTACATCATTGTATACGCTGCGGCTTTGTTTTCACATTCATCATGCTTGTGGGGAGAAGGGAACAACCGTGAAGCGAACTTCCCTTGTCCCCCCCCCCGAGTCGACTGTTCCAAACGTTATTCGTTGGGCATAATTCGAGGGGACTGATAAGCATGAACAAGCACGCTCATGCCGATCATTTTTTCCGCAGGACTACCGTAACCCCTTGAAAATTTTCCAAGTGTCAGCGTGGATATGAGTATAGTGGAGTCCACCAAGAGTGTCTCATTTACTTATCAAAGAGAATCGGTCGATTGGAGATTAATGAACACGAAACTCATTGCAGCACAACCGCTCTCGCTCAGTCGGTATCGAGCGTGCTGGTATGGGATTCATGCACATTGATCCCCAGCAGACCGCTTCTTATTGATAAGTGAATGAGACACTCTTGGTGGACTCCACTATATATCGTAATAGCCAACAAACATGTTTGCACAATTTCGACCTCCTCACAAGGGAAGTATTTAGAGCGGTAAACGGACCTACGGAAACGGTTTGCACTGTCAGTTTCTCTTGGTCCTCTATAGTAACTTTGTGAAATATCCAGCCCCGAGCTGTTGATTACGAAGAGCTACGAGCTTGCAAAGTTTCGCTCTCTCCGCTCATTGATTTCGCCTGCCTCCACTCATTGATCGTGTCAGTCAGGAAGGAAGGTCGTTGATTGGGGCGGCTTGGTATAGTGGATAGCGATATGGACTCTTAAACATGTGATGCTAAGATTCGATTCCGCACCTGTGTGGTTTTTTGAAATTGCTTTAGGATTTTGTATTCTTCGTGAATACGCCGCCTTCGATATTGTTTTAGCGTTTTAAAGCCTTTTTAATCACCCTGATATCACATGGGATCATTCACGTACAGTGGACCACATGAATTTACAATCGATAACAGCCATAACAAACTTATTTATTGTTTCTTTGTTTTTTTTGTCAATTTGAGCACCAATGATAAATTGGCACATAGCGTTGGAAAAATAAAGACTATTCACAGAAAGGGCAGTGGATGAAGGACAACGAAATATGGATGTGTGACAAGGTAAGTCTTTTAGTGGTAAACGCATCTGCGAAAACGACTACATAGTATTGTTAGTATATCTTGTGGCTCAATAGTAGAAGTGCGCAGTATCTGGCTCCGAGCCGCAGGTTCCAAGAAGTTATGAGCGTTTTTCAAGCTTCGCGAAAAGGCAAGGGTACCCATCAGGCATTTTTTGGGTGTTTTACAAAATTTCTCGAATACTGCTCAAAACGTGTATGTAGGGGTAATCCAGGGTGGTGAACACGAATCCGAAGTCCTTTTCTCGAAATTCTGTGGTTTACTGTAGGTTACAGTAGGTCCCATGTCATTAAGGGGGCGAAACCCACCTTAGTATTTTGAAAATCGACAAACGGACGTTAAATTCGTGTTCACCACCCCGAATAACCCCCGTGCACAAATTTTAGGTCAAATCTGAGACTTTCGCCAAACTACAGTATACCCACCGTAATCTACCGTAATCCGTCAAAAATCGACAGACGGACTCCAGATTCTTGTTTAGCACTCCATACAACCCATAGAAAAACATCTTGAGCCATTTTTATCGTAGCTTTCCAGAAATCGTCAAAAGTCGCATTTTGCCCTCAAATTTTCCCCCGATTGGAGCTTTTGAACGAATTTAGTCGAAAACTTTAAAAAATCGACAGATAAACTCCAGATTCGTGCGCACCAACCCTAGATTACCCTACATACAAGTTTTGAGCAATATTAAAATAAATTTTTGGAAACACCCAAAACATGCCTGATGGGTACCCGTGCCTTTTCGCGAAGCTTGAAAAACGCTCATAGCTTCTTAGAACCTGCGGCTCGGAGCCAGAAACTGCCCACTTCTACTATTGAGCTATAAGAGATACTAACAATACTAGTCATTTTCGCAGATGCGTTTACCACTAAAACATTTACCTTGTCACACATTATCCAGATTTCGCTATCCTTATTTCATTGTCCTTCACCCGCTGCTCTTCTGTGAATAGTCTTTATGTTTCCAACGCTATGTGCCAGTTTATCATTGGTGCTCAAATTGACAAAAAAACAAATAAACAATAAATAAGTTTGTTATCGCTGTTATCGATTGTAAATTCGTGTGGTCTACTGTTCGTGAATGATCCTATGTGACATCGGGGTGATGAAAAAGGCTTTAACACGATAAAACAATATCAAAGGCGGTGTATTAACGTAGAATACAAAACCCCAATCCAATTGCAAAAAAAGCAAACGGGTGCGGAATCGAACCTTTAGAATCACATGTTTAAGATTTCATATCGCTATCCACTGTATAAAGCCGCCACACTCAACGCCCTTCGTTCCTGATTGACACCATCAATGAGTGGAGGCAGGCGAAATCAATGTGCGGAGACAGCCAAACTTTGCGGGCTCGTAGCTCCTCGGAATCAACAGCTCGGGGCTGGATATTTCACAAAGTTACTATAGAGGAACAAGAGAAACGGACAGTGCATACCGTTTTCGAAGGTCCGTTTACCGCTCTAAACACTTCCCTTGTCAGCCACTTCCCGGTGGTTTCTCGAAGAGACCGGTGTGTGAATGAGTGCATACCGCTCCTCTGCCTTTTTACAACCCGCATGTTATGAGCGTGTGTTATCGTTCGTTATCATGTTTTGTGCAAGAATGGTTACGGTAGACCTGCGGAAAAAATGATCGGCATGAGCGTTCTTGTTAAGCTTGATACTAACTATAAGTTGACTCTTAGGCCCCGGTCAGACTTCGTCGAAAAACCTGCTGAGTCCGACTGAGTCCGAATGAATCCGGGGTGGAAAAACCTCCAGAGTCCCACTGAGTCCGGTTGCCCCCAGCGCCAACCAGTTCCTCTGCGAAACACGCAATTGATAGTGACGATTATCACATCAGCTGTGAATCGGAACGTGTTTTATCGATTGTAAATCCTATATCGACCGGGTGGGGTGAGGATGGTTTCGGTGGGACTCAGTGGGACTCAGTCGGTGCATTGGCCCCGCCCTTGTACGCATGAGAACCATCAGTATCGACCGGGGGGATTGCGGTTGGCATCCGACGGTCGCAGTCGGACTCAGTGGGTTGATTTTTTTGCACCCGTCTTCCTCGAATTCGATGCGTATCGACCCGGTGGGACTCAGTAGATCCACCGGCTATGACGGGGGCCTTACATACGATGGTGAGACAGCGTGTATACTGCATTTCCAAGCGAAATTTCCATGGTTCATTGCATACCTTTGAATTTCTTAGTTTTTGCTTTGATTTCGTTATATCTTCACAACCGGTGGTGTTGTTCTTCTACATTCTAGTCCAGGCAGATCCTCAACTGCTGACCCGCTAGGGAAGGACGGTATGTGAAAGAAGACACACCGTTCTCCACTTTTTTATACACCTACTCTTTATCAATTGGTTATCAACAATTCTGTTTACGAGAGCCATCCTTCCCGAAGCTCCATACCTACATTCGCGAGAGAGGGTGGGAGCGGGCGTGCGCGTGATGAATCGAATTTCGCTCTGAGGCGAAGATTAGTGCAATGCATCATGAAACTTCCCTCTTCAAAGGAGGAATGTCTGCCAGCCAAATGTGCGGTAAAAAAGCTTTTGCTGCATCGTTCAAGAAAATGATGTTGCTGTTCAATGTATATGTACGAATGACGTGGAGTTAAACCAAATCGAAGCGGAATCCAACCTTTTTCATCGTCGTCCTCGTCTTGACCTGAAACATTATAGATGTACAAATGGAGAATGGGGAACACACTTAAGATATATTTACATCATAATGTATTGTACAATTGATGAGGCTTGTATATGCTGTAAAAACACAAAATTCTCATGGTTTTTACGAGCGCTGGTGTGGTGCGGAGGGTTGAGACTGCGAGAGAGCAGAGGGCAGACGGAGGCTGTATCATCTCGCGTTCCGCACGCGCGATGATTAGTGAGAGTAACATCATATTACAAAAAGAAAGAAATGCAAAACCGAAAAAGTATATTTTTGCATACCAGGGCCAGTAGCAATCCCCCGATGTGGTGACCTTAAAGAGGCAGCCAACCTGAGGTCGGTGACGCCTAGAGGGGGGATGGTTGCTATCTTGGAACGAGAATCATTCTCGAAGAGTAGCGTTGATTGCAAAACTCTCAATAGCCGACGTATTTGAACAAGCACCGCACCATCCTACGAGACGGATGCCCAACACAGCGCCTTGGACCACTACGCCACATGTTCATGTATGGACTCCTTCTGTTTTCCTACATACACTCCCTCCACAGTTCTTCGTATTCATTGTGACTTTGATCGAACTAGAAGAAGTGAATATGGGTTTCGGGAGCGTGCAAATGTGTCTATCTTTAAGATTTGAAGGCAGTGTTCACGATTGGAATCGTTTTTCTGTTTTTCCTCCTTTCTTGAAAACGGCCCCTTGCTGATTCCAATTTTGTCTCTGAAATCGTACAAGACCTTCTGGGAACGGAGTTATGGTCCCTCAAAAGTTGAGCTAGGGAAGCATGGTGGACGAGTTGTCCGAGGCTTGTAACTTCCGTCTTTTGCAGCCGTTGTATGCCAGCTGGCCTGAGTAAAGAGAGAAGTTGAGATTGAAGGAAAGAAAGGGGCTTTTGATAGGAAACCATCGCTCATCTCACGATCTCGAGCATTCATTTGTTCACATCGGTGGGCGTGTGTTGCTCTTTTGGGGTTTGCCTTGCGCTCGAAGTGGCAACTTCGGGCTCTTTTGAAGCTTTTCCTGTCTCGTTTTCATGCGTTCTTTCGACGTCAACGTTACAGTGTGGCCCTCCACTACCTATTCCTAGTGGAAACTGAAACACATTTTTTATCATGAACACTGCCTTTGATAAGTTTTCAACCTTGGATGATGGCATTTCGGAATTTTTCGCGAAAATCATCAAAGCGAGAGAGTGTTAGATTCAAAAAACGATGTTGAAAATTTTTTGTTGGATGACTATTACCACTGACCCACGATACACAATACTTTGTAGTATGATTGTCGAGGAGTCAACCTCGTGTTTTTGTCACAATGTACCGAAAAGTTAAAAGAAATTTTTCAAATTATGAACTATTTTTATCCTTAGTCTGTTTCACGCTTCCCAGTCAACATAGAAAGAAGTGAACTTGAAGTGAAAGAGGAAAACGAAGTTTAGTTAAAAGCCGCACCTAGATGAACTATTATACAGCATTTAGTAACTAGTACACGCGGATCACGTAAGTCTCATGCATTTTCTGAAAAACGAAACCGTTTTTCAACCATCTTTCTTAGATGGCTTTCTGAGCAAATCTGATTTTAATTGTGGTGAGCCATTATTGAAAAAACATCTGAAAATGGCTGAATATGGCCACAGCAACTTCTAGGAAATGGAAGTTGAGCTTAGCATAGGACTAAAGCACGTGAAATCTATAAACAAGACGTACATATTCATGACAGCTACGTACAATTTGACGTTAATCTCCCACTAATCTTCGCCAGGAATAATTGAAACATCAATAAGACCTTCGAACGTTTCGCCTGTCATTCCTATCAGCTGGCAGCGGAGCTGGATGGCCGCCAGCCGGCGGGTGCAATTTTTCCTTGCCCACCTAGACAACGTGCTGTGCTGGGTGATTAGTGGGCAGCGCACTGGTCGGATCGCAAACGCTCCACTGCCCTTTTTGTGGAGCGCGCTTCCTTCAAAAAGTCAGCACCATTGGACGTGCTCGACCTCATGACCGCGGTATCGACCCGGCTCCTCTTCGCTCCGCGCGCTATTGCACTTTCCTCTGCGGCGGTGAGCGAAGTCAGCACACGTTTCTTGCAGTCAACCACCCCACAAAAGAACGCTCACCGCTCCCAGGTGGCTGACTGCAATGGTCATTAACTTGAGCGCGGCCTGTGCATTTCTATGCCGGCCCGTCCATATTGATAGCCGAGACGTGATTGGCGCAGTCACCACGCTGTGACAGCAGGTAGCTGCCACCTTTCGGGGGATTGCTACTGGCCCAGCATTCGGCCTCCTATTATCGCCGAGGTAACGCCAACGAGTCCCTGACAAGTTAAAATCACTTTTTCAAAACTATTCTTAAAAATGAAATATGTATTTCTAGGAGCACACTTATGTATGAAAATGAGGGCTTGAGTCCTACTTTTTGCTTTTGTTGAGAAAGCTCGCTTTCAATACTAAAAAGCGGCTCCGCGCTTGAGTACACGATTAGCGCGAAGCTTCAAGCGTCTGGCGGAGCGGTACTCTTCCGGATTAGGCCATTGTTACACCCCGCGACGGGCGTCTCGCGGTTGCAGAACACTCGACGTCGCTGTCGCTGAAGTCTAGCCGTCGCTTCCGCTCGGTGCCAAGTAAAACCCGAAATGTTACTGGATTATTTTAGGGTTCGATCGCCGTGCAATGCGACAGCATAATAATAATGAGAATCGATTTTATCGCATCGCACGTCGCTATCGCTGGTTTCCGTCACAGCGCACTGCACTGCGACGGCAAGCCGCGACAGCGACCGTTTCACATTTTAAGCTTAACACATCTCTACGAGCGAAAGAGGGCGACAGCTGACGTCAATTGTTCCTGAGATGTTGATATGACGGTGAAGGAGGAAAAAGAGTGACGGCCTACGACCTACGCCCCACTTAAAGGCAGTGTTCACGATGATTTTCGTTCCCGAGTTTTCCACTCAAAACAAAGCGTTGCCCACCGAGTGTTACAGAAATTACGGAGAAACGGCGAGAAACGCACTAAAACGTCATATTTCAGTGACATTATTCTCTGGCTTGGACTAGTTGTCCAGTTGTATGAACATGTTCATGGTGGTTGTCACCGGTGAAAAATGGGATTAGTCGAAAATGGAAGAATATTTCAGGCAAAATAGTACTAGTTAGGGTCCGAAGAAAAGAACGGAGCAACAGAAAGCAAGTAATTGTAAAGGACGGGCCCACAAATCAATTCATTGTCACAACGAACAGATCCTGTGAGAGTAAAGAGGTGGAGTGAGAGTAAAGGATTTCGTGACCTTCTGGTGCGTTTCCCTCGATTCCTTTTTCACTTATGTTCTTTCCGGGGGCCAAACAATCGATTTAGCTAATAATCTCAAAATCGGCAAAATATATCAGTGACAAGAGAGGTTTTTACATGGTAAGCCCGATAAGCCTTGCTTCGACCGGCTCAAAATGAGGAAGAAAGACTATATGCACACCCTTTATGGCCTCTTTTCAGAGTTCCATGGCGAAGCGTCGCGATTGTGACGTGCACTGTTCGAATTTCGATTGATATCGAACAGCTTGTCGGTTTGTGTTAGAGTACATACAGTTTCATAGCAGTAGTTGAACTCTAGAAAAGCTTGACGGTGGCTACATTAACCGGATCGCTGGGGGACGTTTGCACGAAAGGGTTCCAAACGGAACAGCCCCGGTGAACTCATTCCAGCGGCAGAATTTCTTGTGCACTGAAGCATGGAGCTTTGCTAGTCATATCATCAACTCCTCAGAAGTTGTATGTGATATAGACTTCACGAGTACTCACCGTTAACAAAATAAGTTCTCGGCATCCATTCCTGTATCGGTGGATGAGGAGTGGCCAGTGGAATATCATTGCGCCAATCATAGAGCGGTTCTCCAGGGCTGAGATGTCGTTGTTCATCATGCAACACAGTGGACGCTGATCCTTCTGGGAGCACATCCTTCGCAGTAGTGATCACCTCAACGCTAGTAGTTTCCTCCATCGGCGCAGAAGTCGTCTGTATGATGCCCAACGTAAAGTTCTGAACCAACTCGTCCAGCTTCATCGCTAGCGCTTCTAATGTCTCCTCATCGGGTGTGAGTTTCTCCTTAAAGTAGCGATGTCGAGTGCTTTTTCATTCCTCTTGACTCACCAATCGTTTGAAATCTCACCTTAAAAGGCTCGCAAATTGGGGACGACTCTGTTATCCCAATTTTCTTGGCATCAGCAGTGTCGCGGAACCAGAGAACCCTTCCACGCTCCCTACAAATCTCTTTGTAGAGCAAGCCGACAGCCTGAAAACTGTGCTTATCCATCATACTTCTCTTCATCGATTTGCGAGTATTCCCAATGAAAATACAGTTTAATGCCAGCTGGTAGTCAGAGATTTCCACTTATTGTTAGTAAATGAGCTCGCACACCGGTTTCGCGGCTACTTGTCCAAATTCCAACCAAAGGATGAGAACATTTGCAAAAGTTTTCTGCAATTCGAAACTTAGTTCCTGCCTGCATTACTAATACCTACGGGTATCGAAGAAAACAACAGGACGCGAAGCGCGCACCAGATTTGGTTTTGAACTGGCCACGCGCGGAACCGCTTTTTCGAAATCTAAATTCAGAGTGAACCTAGAATTTAGCTCCAAATTGCATTGAAAAGAGCGCAAAAAGTTGGTAATATCCCCCGAAAATGGTTTGGAATGGTTTGCTGGTTTTCGAGAAAATTTTAAAAAACCGCTCGAATTTGGTGTTAAAGGCACAGGACAGCCAAAAAATTATTTTTCAGATTCCATGCTTATCTTGGAGAAAGCCACTCTCTGATCAAAGTGGTATCTCTGAAACCATCCAAGACCCCCTACGAACGGAGATATGGCTCCTTGAAAATGCCTGCATTTTGAGGGCGAAAATTTCGCGGACGAGTTGTCTCAGGCCTGTATTTTTCTTCATTCGCAATCAATGCACGCGAGCAAAACAGGATGAGAAGATAGACCGGAAATGGACTGAATAACGACGATATGTTGAGAATTCATCCATCCATTCAGCCGCTATCGAGTTCTTAAATCTGGTAGGGGGCCGGGCCTGTGGTGGTGAGCGAAGGGGGTAGGGCCTGTGGTGGTCGCTTATATCTCGCTTATTTGAAAGAATCGAGATGTAGCATTTGGCACGTATTATACAGAAGGGGTCTCCTACACAATCAAACAAAAATCACAAAATTCATGTCCGAGGGTGTACTGTGCCTTTAATCTCCTTTTTTTTCAATTGGCGTTCATCGATTTGTGGGTATACTTAAAATTGAGCTAGGAAGCTCTTTTTTGAACAGGGGGCTGGAAATGGATGCAGGTCGCTCCTATTCCAATTTGAACTTGATACCTTGAACTTTGAAGGGTACCTCAAAATCGTGGGTTTACATACTAAATTAGCCCTGGAGCGCGAAAACTGCTGGGGCATGTTACGACTGTGGAGAGCAGGGTATGTTATTGGATCTGCAGCCAATTAACATAGGTCATTAGGAGCAAGTACTAAACTTGTCAGATTTCGTACTCATGACACGTCATCGATCGATAATCAATATTATCGATTTTCGCTCTTATTGCACGAAATGCGACGAGGAGTGGTAATTGTTAATGGGTATGGATCTCTTGGTTTGGAAATTTTCCTCATCAAACATTATCGATTAATACCAATCAATAATATCGATTTTTGCCTGTTGCACAAACTGCCGCGATGAGTGTTGATTGTTGAGGGTCTAACTAGGGAACTTCACATGGCGTTACCCCGGATCAGAAAGCTGGTAAATGTTTTCTAGTCAACTCTGGCACGCCTTCTTCGAATCTGAACTCGGATTTTACTACAGTCATCTGCGAAAAAAGTTATAGCCTGCCAAAGTTCGTATCTCCCGCCTTTTTTTCTATGAAAAACGCGCATTAGGGTTTGCGAAATCCGAAAACGGGCCTCATGCTTGTGTTCAGCGCCCAAAACTACCCCACTGAGCAGATTTTGGGTGAAGGCACATTTTCCAAACTTTGCGCAGACTGATAGCGTTTTGGACTTGTGCGGATTTTCGGTTGGGCGCTTATTTATACCTCTGAAAGCGTGAAAAAATGTGGCAGATTTCACTCAAAATCCTTCCAGGTGCGTTATTTGGGGCGCTGATCACGAATCTGGGGTTTATTTGACATTTTTCCGAGCTTTTTGACTTGATTCGTTCAAAGCTCCCCATCGGGGAAAATTTGATGTCAAATCGCGGCGTTTGCCGATTTCCGGAATGCTACGATAGATATGGCTCAAATTGTTGTTCTGGGGTTATTTGTAGTGCTAAACACGAATCTGCAATCCGTTTATCGATTTTTGATAGATTACGGTAGGTTAATGTGGGTATACGGTAGCTTGGTCAGTCTCAGATTTGGCTCAGAATTTCTCTGTGGGTGTTATTTGGGACGCCGAACACGAATTTGAGGTCCATTTTTTGATTTCCGAATTTTTACGGTAGATAATGCCAGTTAAAAGGCATTATGCCTACCGTAACCTACAGTATCCATAAGTCTAGCGACAAACAGACCCCAGATTCGCGTTCAGCGCCTTGAATAACCCCCAGTTAAAAGTTTTGAGCCTAATCCAATTATTTTACACCCTGAAAATTGGCTGATGGGCACCCTTACCTTTTCACGAAGCTTCAAAAACGCTTATAACACCGTTCAGAGGTGTCCGTAGCAAAATCCGATGTCAGATTCGGAGACAGCGGAGCAGAATTGACCAGAAAACATTCATCATCTTTTAAATGGTGGGGACGGCCATGCGAGGTTCCCTAATAGGTATCTTGCTTGGGAAATTGTTCTCATCATGCAAAATCGAATATTTATGATCAATAATATCGATTTTCACCTGTTGCGCAAAATGCGGCGATGAGTGGTGTTTTTTATGGTTGTGCGTCACAAGTTGCAGAAGTTGCACTCATACCACAAGATCGCCTGTTAGATGTTTCATCTTTCCAAACTGGAAATCGTTGAGCAAAATTCATGTCAGAAAGGGAACCTCCGGGAAAAATATGTGAAATTTCTGAAAATTTAGCTTCGTGGCAAAAGTAACGATTTGGTAAGCTATTTATGAGTCAAAAAAAGTTTCAAAAATATCTTGAAATATCCTAAAACACGATTTGGCGTAAAATGGCCTGGAGTAACGAAAAACTAGGAAATGAAGTGAAATAACTAAAAATACGATTTGGTGGTCAATGACAGACGAGGGGTCGGATTTTACAAGCTTCTCCATTAAACTTATCAAAACGAAATCAAGCGTGTTATGGATTGGAACGTTGCGTTCACCTAGGTTGACCTATGCTGGTTCCCTTATTACAGCTTTCAAAAATGGCTTAATGTTTTCCTGGGGCGCTTGATTTCGTTTTGATAAGTTTAATGGAGAAGTTTGTAAAATCCGATCTCTCGTCTGTCATTGACCACCAAATCGTATTTTTAGTTATTTCACTTCGTTTCCTAGTTTTTCATTACTCCGGGCCATTTTACGCCAAATCGTGTTTTAGGATATTTCAAGATATTTTTGAAACTTTTTTTGACTCATAAATAGCATTACCAAATCGTTACTTTTGCCAGGAAGCTAAATTTTCAGAAATGCCATTTTGAAAACGCTTGATCAAAACACTTAATGCTTGGTCTGTTCGATAAGAAATGCGGTACTTATACAATAATCAGAAGCTCAGTGGTAGCACTAATCATCATGACAATATTGAAACATGACAATTTCGAAAACGTGGTGTGAAAATAATGGAACCCAATAACTGTGATCAGACCCCCATTCAATTTTTTTTTTGCGAAAACTCAATGCAATAAGATCCGTGCCGGGTGCAGTATCTGCCCTACGGTAATACAGAAAACAGGATTCTTCGTCTTATTCGCGACGTCCATTTAGGAAGGTACGGCTGGGAGCTTCTGTGATAACCTAATTTTCCCAGAATTTCTTTTATCGTAGACATCCTATTCCACCGCGGTGGTGCGCTGACATCCAGAAAAGTGGTAACGCTAGCAGTAGGAGCTGCACCTGGCTGGAGTTTAGGGAATTGAATAAGTATTTTAATCCTTCTTTAGCCATAACTGAATATAATCATGCCTTTATTCCCACAAGTACAATACCCGCGCTAAGGTTTGTAAAAACGGGGAGCATTTGGCAAACTTGGCAAAAAAATGTCCAATACATGTAACTTTTGTGAATGAAGACTTTTTCGAATTTTGAAAACGCTATCATAATCACAGATCAAATTGCTACCTAAGTATGTGACTTGTGTGACGGAGTTCCTTAAAATCGCTTTGTTTTTGAAGGAAATAGTTTTTGCGATCGTTTTTCAAAAACGTCGCGCGCGGCGAAGTGCGGCGAAACTTTGAGTAGTATTTGTACAAGTAATGGAGGAGAAATCTGTATGGTTTCTTCATAAATTAGTTGCAGGTAAGAGAATCTCAAGGTTTGCTTAAGTTGACTTTTTGGAAACTTTCATTTAAGAGTCCGGGGCTTTCGCAACAGAACTCCGACTTTTCAGGAAGTTCTTAAGCGTGTTTATTTAAGAATTTCGAAAATTCAACTCACACAAACCTTTAGATGCTCTCACCTGCACCTGATTTATGAAGAAAACATACAGATCGCTCTTTAATTACTTTTACAAATACTGCTCAAATTTCGCCGCACTTCACCGCGCGCGACGTTTTTGAAAAATGATCGCAAAAACTATTTGCTTCGAAAACAGAGCGATTTTAGGGAACTTCGGCCAACTGTTCACATAATTAGGTAAAAATTTGATCTGTAAATGTAATAGCGTTTTCAGAATTCAAAAAAGTCTTCATTCAAAGAAGTTACATGCATCGGACGTTTTTTTACCAAGTTTGCTAGATGCTCCCCGTTTAAAAAAAAAACTTAGCGCGGTTATTGTATCTCATACACATAATAGGTGACGTGTGAACAAGAGCATCGGTGCGGACAATTAGAGAAGTGCGGCTTTGCCGAGTGAAGAGTTGAACCCGATGCGGTTCAAAAGGACTGTGTGAGCTCGTAAGCCCATGAGCCCCGGCTACGGAGCCTCTTATAAGTACAGGCCCCGCCTCTTCTCGCGATGCGCGTCGCGACAGTAAGTGCACAAATCACCGTATTCCATAATACAGGGAATTGTGGACACAATTATATGAAACTCGAAATGAGAATGCTCAAACGAGTGAAAAAGGATTTTTAAGAAAGTCGGTGTTTTTCTGGACATATGAATATATAGTTGAAAAAAATGTCGACGGGCGAATCCAATGTGTCCTCACCTTAAAATTTTCGAGAAGGTTCGCATCCAATCCCAGCTTCTTTAGCTTTCGTTTGGTTTTTATGAGTTCGCTGTCCTTCAGTTTCTTCGCGATTTCTGATGCTAAAGAAGAGTCGTCTACGGTAGCATTCGAATTCTGAAACAGATACATATGTATATTATATGCCTTGAGACTTCATGGCCTACGCTAAACTCACCTTTTCTTCTTCCTTTGTGGCATTTCCCGAATTCCAGTAGTCCTGCCAGGCCTGACACTCGGGTATCGCGGAGATGTTCAACTTGTAATCCTCAGCTTTGTAACTCGCATCGATCCAGAGAATTGTTCTTGCAAGTAATTTCGTTCAAGATTTCCGACAAAATAGGTAAGTAAGTGAGTCGGACTCCGCAGGGGTATGTGGTTCAGACGCGGAATGTTGGAGCTCGTACATTGAAGTGATGCGGATGCGCTGTTATGGTCTATTTTACTCAACGTCAAAGCGTCACGCACTCGACACTCCGCCGTTGCCGCGACGTACTCATGGAGTTTTTATCAATTACACTATTGCTCCGACATCAATCGTCAGCTGCTGCATCATAAATTCCAACACATAGTATTCTGTGCTATTATATGGGAGAATGCGAGTATAAATCTACGAGTTTGAGCGCAACTTTGCCCGTTCGTCATGGCGTCTCCGCTGGAGTGTTCGTAGTCTACCAACACCCGCCTCGTTTTAGCGTTTTTTATGTTTGTTGTATAAATCGGGACAGGGGCTCTCTACACACCAAGGGAGGAATTGTCCCGCGACCACATCGCTCGCGTTGAGTGGCGTGACGTTTCAAGTGTAGAAAGCCCCTGTCCCGTATAACTCGCTTCAACGTGGCCAATGTGCGAAATTAGAGTGATATTCGTGATTGTGGGATGGGTGCTACCCAACTGTATAGTCCTTGTGGTGGTTTCGTTTTAAACTAGCGAAATTTGGCAGATAGCGGATACTATTAGTGCAGTTATTGGGGGAATCGATCGTATGAAAGTCGAAAGGGATAAACTTATCTCAGGAGTTCAAAGCGCCAAACCATTTCCGACGTCTCAAATGTGTGTTACACCAAGGCCACCAAGATAGGAGTAAAAAAAGAAGTTGAGTGTTCCTAAGCCTATGAAAGAGTTCCTTTGTAATTCGAGAGTTTTCTGAGCTGTTTTTGCTACTTAATACAGTCGTTAGGGATAGCACTGGCACTTAGGTTCTCAATTAACGGCGTAGTTTGCGCTGGCCCATGCTGGGTGCACGCGTGGTATAATGTATGTACGTGCAGGGAGCTTGCGCCAGTGCAAACTACCCCCTCAATCCGAAAAAAAAATCTGCCAGTACGATCCGTGCTATCTTACCTCGTGAGCCTGCCTACCTGCGCAAATTAAAGGCAGTGGTCACGATGAAAAAAGTTATCGAAAAAAACTACAAAAAGCAGCTTGGATCGAAAACAGCTGAAAAACTATGAAGGTAGCGCGGTGAAAAACGGGCTAGAATTACAGTTTTTAAGGCCCAAGGATGCCAGTTCGTGCACATGTGCACAGCGGCACTCAAAAAGATCGCAGTCTCATGCCGAGCAGTCAAAAAATATCGACATTCAGAGGAAGAAATAAATGCAAATTTACCGAATAAAAACAGCTAAACAATGAAAGCAAGCACTTCAGTCAATGTTTTTGACTAGATGAGTCAATGTTCATTGATTGAAATTCAATTTCAAGCAAGCTGATGTTCTTGATATAAGAGGTCATCGATGCCGATGATGTGGAGTGGGCTCGTCCATCATCAAAAGACAAGAAAGTTTAGGCTTCAAATTTGGCCCGAAACAGCGGTTTTTTCGCGATTTTTTCTTATAGGTCCTACTGCTCTGAACCAAGAAAAGGGTTCAGAGAGAAAAAGAAGACAAGCATATTTTATCGCGAACACTGCCTTTAATAAAAACAAAGATATGGCCTTTTGCGCGTACGCTGTTTTTAGGTGATACATATTGACCACACAGTGTTTTTTCGTTTTTATCAAAGTTCGAAGTTTTGTCAAGTTTCAACACTTTGAAATTTAGGAAGGTGATATTTTAGCTTGACACGGAAGTCTGCAAGGAGCGTTCAATAGAAGTTCATTGGAATGCCACATCACACGTTGTCGAAAAAATTCTGTCTGAAGGAAAAAAGAATTTAAAAATCAATCCCATAAAAATTGTGTATACGAGACAGAGACCTGGTCAGAACGACACTTCCATGGTTCCCTCAAGTAGAGTTCGCGCAATAATTTTAGTCTGATGAATGGACGGGGCTACGACGGTAGATCACCCCGCGCGATCTCCAGTGAGGCCGCCAACCCCTCACGGAGAGCCCTTGGCCCATGCGGCAGATTAAATCGAAAACGGAAACTATATGTGTGCCAGGGCTGTGCGTAATTACGAATTACGGTTTACAATTTACGAATTACGGGTGTTTTTGGCAATCTTTTTACGATTTATGATTTAAAATTTGGGCCCGAAATCGTAACAAATCGTAACAAATTGTGGAATTACGGTGGAGAGAACAATGTAAGTTTGCGGTCCAGTGCATAGATAAAGGTAGCCCTTCTTTCACATTCCTGATATTTGATTACTCTTTGCGATTTCAATTTTCGGTGAAACCTTGCCCTGGCATTTCCAGCCGAGCTTAGTCAGCAGTAGATTGATCATGGCGAAAATTAAATGTTGATAACGAGGTTCAGGGGTCGTATTCGCCAACAACCCGCCGAGGGTAGTCGAAGGGAAGCGGAAGGGATGATACCGCGCGCGGCAGAGGAGCAGATCAACCCATCTTACACCATGTAAGATGGAAATGCAAACTGTGTTACGTATCGATATCACTGCAAAAAGATAAAGATCCCATCGCAAAGCGGTCATTCTTCAGCTATGCGATTCGAAAAATTCCGGCGGTCGCGAGGGAAGCCAAGGGAGGCGAGAGGTGGCCGTGGAGCGCGCGTTTTGTACTGAAATTTCACCTCATTTACCCTTCGACTACCCGGCGGGTACCCGGCGGGTTATTGGCGAATACGACCCCAGGTATGACCGACCGCTCAGCAACTCACATTAACAGACTCAAACTTATTATTTGGTTCCGACCTTTCCTTCGTCAATATGCGAGAGAGGTCGGTAGAGCCGAGCTCCACAGTTACATATTTATCTCCATGGAATCCTCTCGCCACCATGATTAATACGAGAGAAGCAGACATTTGAACACGTAGTGCGAACAAAATCATGCTGGCACCACGTAGTACTGACACGATTAATCTTCGAATATCTTCAAGCTTCAGGCTGCAAAGCGGTCTTCTGCAACTGTGGACGGGAGCTCCACCCCGATATAGACATTGCAAATGGGGCTTCGCTCTCAGAAGACGTGACTGACCTACAAAGCAACTAAAAGTTGGAACACAATATACACTTTATTGCCGAATTTCACAGAGATTTCGAAGCAGCCTTTACCACTCATCCATCTTCAGCGATCTAAAAGTTACAAAACGAAAAACTGGTAATTCGTGAATTAAAATCCGCCGAAGGACCCGGAAAGACATTTTTTTCAACCTGGAAACACTATTTGACGAAGTGGTCTACGGGGATTTCCGAAATAGCTTCTCTGATAGATGGGTATCTCCAAAGGCAGTAAAAGACACAGTCCAACCTCAGAATCGATTTTTTGTTCTTCTACCTGTCTTGCAGAAAATTTCACGCTGATCACATTGGTGTCTCGGGAATCGCTCAGAACTCACTACGAACGGAGTTACGGCTCCTCAAAAATTTCGATTTTGAACGGCTAGATGTTCGCGGACGAGTTGTCTCGAGCCTGTATTTTCTCGTTATCCGCAGCCACCGTTCTGAAGCAAACCAGAATATAAAGCCAGACCGAAAACAAATTGAAGAACATAGGTTTTGAATAAAATCATTCGCGCATCTCTTCTCTATTGAGGTCGGAAACCTGGCAGTGAGCGTTACCCATTTTTTCTTTCAAGGGGGCGTTGCCGACTTTCTCCTAGCTTTTTCTCGCTTATTTGAGCGAATTGAGATTTCGCGCTTGGCAGGGTTGCTATAGTCGGCGAACAGGACCATAATGCCAAAAATTTCCTCTGAGGTTGGACTTTGCCTTTAAAGGCAGTGTTCACGATAAAAATCGTTTTTCTGCTTTTCCGCCTATCTTGAAAACGGTCCCATGCTGATTCCAATGATGTCCCTGGAATAGTACAAGACCCCCTGGAAACGAAGTTATGGCTCCTCGAAATTCAGCAAGGGAAAATTGTGGACGAGTTGTCCGAGGCTTCTAACTCCCGTTTTTTGCAGCCGATGTGCGCGAGCTGACCTGAGTGAAGAGAGGCGTTGAGAAAGAAGGGAAGAACGGGGCTTTTGATCGGAAACCATCGCTCCTTTAACCACAAATTCAGGGGAACTGTTATAGGACGTGGGCGGAGTGCCCCAATGGGTCGGCTGGCACACGAGATTTTCACCCACTTACCGACCGTTTTTCGTCGCACTTCCGTTTTTAATCTTCTTATAGGGACCCAAAGCTTACGTTTTAGCCAGAAAAAGGGGAAATTTCGTCTTCGTGAACACTGCCTTTAAAGGCAGTGTTCGCGATGAAAAATGTGTTTCAGTTTCCACCAGGAATGGAAAGTGGAGGGGCACACTGTAACGTTGACGTCGAAAGAACGCATGAAAACGAGCCAGGAAAAGCTCCAACAGAGCCCGAAGTTGCCACTTCAAGCGCAAGGCAAACCCCAAAAGAGCAATACACGCCCACCGACGTGAACAAATGAATGCTCGAGATCGTGAGATGAGCGATGATTTCCGATTAATAGCCCCGTTCTTCAATTGATTCTCAACTTCTCTCTCTCTACTCAGGTCAGCTCGCATACATCGGCTGCAAAAGACGGAAGTTACAAGTGTCGAACAACTCGTCCACCATGTTTTCTTCGCTCAATTTTTGAGGGACCATAACTCGGTTCCCAGAAGGTCTTGTACGATTTCAGAGACATTATTGGAATCAGCTTCAATTTTTAACTGCAGTCTTCAAGAAAAGCGGCAAAACAGAAAAACGATTTTTATCGTGAACACTGCCTTTGAACAGAGAGAAAAAAAGGAAATTTTGGATTTTCAGTTTGAAACAAATACGGCTGCACCTACCTCTTCAAAAAGGTTACCAAATACTTTTAAATTTGATAATTCAAGCAATTTATACTTGCGAAAGAAAAGATTAAGAAATTGTTGCATTTTGAAAACAGAGATTTGTAGAGAACCATAACCTTTTTGCATTTTAGAATCCTAAACAACCTTCACCTCTCGGACCGCTACCTCCACCCCAACAACTTGATATTTATGAGAAGGAACGCTTGTAACTCCGTTCACAGTAACGGTTCACAAATATAAAAGGCAAACTCGATTCCTGCGTCAGAGTGTGCTTTTGCTAAGTGCATTTGTCCTCTTTAGAATGGCCACCTTGTTCAAGTGTCCTTCCTTCAAAAGATTGTGCCAAAAAAAAACTGTGTTACCCTCCTGGGCTTCCAATAAACCATGCTTGGTAGGCGATAATTGTCTATTTCTCGTATTCAGAGGTTGGGCACAGGTTTGGCACTTAATTAGGCTCAGAGTTTTCGGAGAAAACCTAAACAGGCAGCAGCGACTGTTTATCCATACGTGTTCCATCACATTATTTTGCCAGTGGAGGTGTTCCACGAGTTTCATAATGTTCTAACGCACCAACTTCGTGCGTATTCAGTACGGTAAACGATATGGATAAACGGTCGCTGCTGCCTGTTAGGAGGCCCCGAGTTTTCGTTCTGCCTAGTGAAGTCGTTTCTATTCCCTGTACTGAATATTTCTTGAAGTACTGCTCATATAGTGTTGTTTTGGAACCTAAATTCAATCAAACCTCTTTGGATATGTAAACCCATTATCACTGATGTGCTGTGGTGTTTCCACATCGAATGAAGTTTGGGTTATTTGTGGACTTTTTACTCATTATCACTTACGAATTACGATTTACGAATTACGAGGAATTTGAAAAATTACGATTTACGATTTACGAATTTTCAAAAATCAGTTACGCACAGCCCTGATGTGTGCGGAGCGAAGGTTAGAGACAGCAAGAGAGCAGAGGTGACTCGGGGGAGTAGCATTGCGGACGTATGGAAGCGCTGTTAGTGCAGAGAATCCCGTCCGTTTGACACAGACGATAAAGAAGAGGCATCACTTGAACGTCTGCCTATCATGTTGTTCTAGCCAACCAGTTCGATGATTTGACGCCTTTTTCATGATTTTCTCCTGTACGGTGTACCCCGAAAACCGATTCGTTGCGAATGAGTTAGGAATTTTGGAAAAGTCAAGGGGAAAATACCTGTTAAAGGCGTCTTCCATTGAGGACTCATCCTCTACTTGTTTTGTTAGATTCAGAATATCGAACACTCCCATTAATAGGCTCACGGCTAGAAAAAGGAATAGATTGGCATGCAGGGAACAAATAAGGGTATCTCCCGCTTTACCTTCATCCTCTTTTTCGCTATCCGATGACACTCCTGTGACGGGAACCTGTGCAGTTGTTGGCATTTGGGAGGTGATGCTGGTTAGTGTACTTTCTTCTGTGGATGTTGTTGAACTTTTTGTCCGTTGTCCTCCGTACTTCTCGCTGGAACACGATCAAAACAGATAGATTAGATTTATCGGCCGAGTCAGCTTAAAGGCAGCAGACACGCTCGAGAAAGTTGTTGTAGACTGCTCACGCCGTTGGAAGCGTCAAAAACGAGTCAAAACTACTAAATTTCAGCAATGCAAATCGAAAAATTTCTGCAACCCCACCCCAAAATACAAACCAGATTGATAGTACTGACACGGTCCCTTTGGCTGATTTTTGATGCTTCCAACGAGGTTAACGTTCCATTACAAGGTGTAAGAGTATATCGGCTTCTCTATCTCAACCGTTTTGTTGCTAATATTCGCTGTTTCAACCGCGCGCCGTAAAACTCGCCCACTTTCACCTGATAACAAAATAACCGTTATTCCCCTATTCGCACACGGTTTTCGTCCTTTTTTTCGTCAGTTCCCAATATAACCAGCTCCAAACCTTTGATTTATGTAATAAAATCGATGCAATTTTTGAGCGTGTCTGCTGCCTTTATTTTTAAAGTTTAAAGGTAGTGTTCACGATAAAAAATCGTGTTAGTAGGGGTTAATAGGGAAAAGTGCCAACAGAACACTCAAGTACCGGAGAAAAACTGTTACGTATCCTCTGGTTCCGGACCTGATTTAGTGTTTGCAATTGCGGACCTGCGTCGTGGGGGCGCGACGCATCGCTTTCGTACGAGCTTCCGCGCCCGCCCCTCATCAGCTGGTCGTGTGCGTGTTTTTCTACATTTTCAAGGGTTTTCCTAGCTCTTTGATCGTACGAAAGCGATGCATCGCGCCCTCACGACGCAAGTCCGCAATTGCACACACTAAATCAGGCCCGGAACCAGAGGGTAAATGACTTTGTTTTCTGTTTCTTGTACCAAAAACTCTTTAAAAATAAGATGGACCAATGCACAAGCTGGGATGTTCCTTTCGCAAGAAATAATATTCAAAAATTCGATGCCTGTTCTTCTGGTGAAACGGACGCAGGACAACTGTTATATGACCACGACAGGCTTTCGCCCACTCCCTGGTCGTCTTTCGTCATTCTTCCGTTCTTACTCTTCTTTGAGGGACCCAAAGCTTACGTTTTGCCGAAAAAACGAGCAACTTTTTCATTGTGAACACTGCCTTCAAGGTGATTTTTCAAAAAGGAAAAAAGGTCACTCTGACAAAGTGTGCAATTCAGAAACTTCAAAGGCAGGATCCGGCCAGAGATTCAAAAATTTTCGCTAAATCGGCGGGTAGGCTACACGTATGTAGTCCCATGAAACGCACCCAAACGGTGGAAAAAATGTCCTTTTCGAAATATTTCAGCCTCATTTTATGGTGAAGTCCACCTACATAATCACGGGATCAGAAATGAGAAACCGTCGTTTCCGTTCTCAGATATCGTCCGCACCTTCTTCATGGCGCGTCGTGGAAATCGTCTCCCAGCGAGCACCGCTAATGTCGTGAGTGCTCTTCCAGGATTTGAAAGCAGTGTTCACGATGATCATCCTCGTTGACTTCCCACAGTAAAATGATAGGGGAGAAGGATCCTAGGCTCCAGTGCCAAAGGAACGGTAGAAAACGAGCCAGGAGTGGCAAAATAACGGCTGCAAACAAGCGTTTTGGTGCCCCAGACACGCCCCGTGCCCCAGATCCGCCCCTTGAAAGGAACAAACGAAGACTCAGATAATAGGAATGATCAAGTGAAGGAAGTGCTGATAAGTGAGCTGTTTGCTTCATTGCACTGATATGTATCATCCTTCTAGCGGTCAATTCCTCCTACGCTCAAAAATCAACGTAAACAAGGAAGAGCCTATTTTTGCTCAAAAACGCGTCTTTCGTATCCATTTTAAGCATGCCTTGATACATAGGGCACCAGACCTTCCGTAAACCGTGGAGATATCGGAAGTGAAATTTATCGTGAACACTGCCTTTAAGGTGAGTTGTTGCCACGAAGTGTTCTGAATAATTGTTTGCGAGAAATAAGCAGCTACAGGTGGGGTCGAGCCCGTTTTTGTAAGTGGGCATCTTTGATTTCATTTGTTTTCTTTATCGTTCGAGATTTTCCCGTTTTTCACTGGCATTTTCGGTAAATATGTACTAGTTGGTATAATGCGTTTGTTATTGTTTGCCTCAATGACCCCCCATTGTTTACCAAAAATCCGAAGTTCTCTGAATGCAGATCATTTACACTTTGTTTTTAACGCATTGCACAAGCCCATGATCGAACTCAAAATGAATTGGCAAATCGGTGTTTCCTTCTGAATTCCTCTTTCACCCCATTGTTGAAACCAGTTCCTGAATGAACTGCTCATTCCTTTGCTTCAGTGCGAGAGATAGCGAAAGAAAGCTTGTTCAGAAAGTGATTGAGTGGAGAACCGTCAAAGTGCTTCAAGTTACTCTCCTGTCATATAATATTGTATGGCCATCCCGTTGCCGAAGATGCACTACACTACAGAACATCTTTGAGATGCACATCGATTTTTAGAAATTACAATACCCGCGCTAAGTTTTGTAAAAACGGGGAGCATCTGGCAAACTTGGCAAAAAAGCGTCCGATGCATGTAATTTTTTGAATGGAGACTTTTAAATTTTGAAAACGCCATAATATTCACAGATCAAATTCCTACCTAATTGTGTGACTTGCATGTCAAAGCTCCCTGAAATCGCTTTGTTTTTTAGATAAATAGTTTTTGCAATCGTTTTGCAAAAACGTCGCGCGCGGCGAATGCGGCGAAACTTTGAGCAGTATTTGTACAAGTAATGGAGAAGCAATCTGTATGCTTTTTTCATAAATGAGGGGCAGGTGAGAGAATCTCAAGGATTGTGTTGGTTGAGTTTTTGAAATCCTTTATTAAACACGCTTGACAACAACCTGAAAAATCGGTGTTTTGTTGCGAAAACCCTGGACTCCTAGATGAGGGATTTCGAAAATTCAACCAACACAAACCTTGAGATTCTTTCACCTGCACCTAATTTACGAAGAAATCATACAGATTGCTCTTATATTACTTGTACAAATACTGCTCAAACTTTCGCCGCACCTCGCCGCGCGCGAGGTTTTTGAAAAACTATTGCAAAAACTATTTCCTTAAAAAACAAAGCGATTTTGGGGAGCTTCGGCTAACAAGTCACATAGTTAGGTAGGAGATTGATCTGTGAATATGATGGCGTTCTCAGATAAAAACAGCCCACTTCCCGCCGGCCAAGTCGGGGTAGTCGACTTCCCGCGGCCCCAATTTTGTGGGCGTGGCACAGCGCCCCACTTCCCGCAGAGAGAGAGGTTTTTCAGTCTTCTCGCGGAGTGTCGGCGGGCAGTCGGCTATTCCTGGGGGTCATCGAACACTCACTCATCGATTCCCACTTTGATATCGCCACTGCACCACCCACTAGAGTGGAGCCAGTGGACGATTGCTGAACAGAGAACGCTGTGTTGAGACTCTTCCCAAAACCCTCGCTGTATGCGACGCTGGCTCTGGGCAGGTGAGCCATTGTCTGTTGATGGTATCTGCGGATGAAAAGACTGCAAGGGCAAGCGAGTGTAATAAGCAACCCTGTGTAAGCTTACTCCTTACTTGCCAAAAGCAGTTCAAAATGAAGAGCCCAGCAGGGGATTTTAGAAATTTTGCTCCAACAGACCTTCATCTAAAGGTTGATTTCAAAGTGTGCCTCGAACTGCTTTTGGATTGTCTTCTGTCAGTCATCAAATTAGCCGTAACGCGATGGCAGAAGGGCCGCAGAGTGCTTGTTCAACGTGTACGGGCAGTAAACGAAACGGCGCTGCCGACTGCCCGCTACCGATCTGTTGGCCTTCCGCGGGAGGGGTTACGGGACGTCGGCTAGTGGTACCGCGGGAAGTGTGATATCTCTATCTGAGTTTTCAGATATCAAAAGAGTCTTCATTCAAACAAGTTGCATGCATCGGACGCTTTTTTGCCAAGTTTGCCAGATGCTCTCCGTTTTTACAAAACTTTGCACGGGTATTGTACCTGTAGAGACGATGCAATGATTGGTGTCCTCACCTTTGTAATTGCTCGTCTTCTTCATCGTCTCTTTGGGCCCAGTCAATTCCTTCGCTCTTGTCGAACGCTTTTTCGGCTGCGCTTATTTTCTTCCGAAGAGATGCTCTGTCGGTGAAGATGATCAGAATGGCGACGATAAGGCGCCATCTCATCTAGGAGAAGGATTGGGAGAAGTTAGTGAAAATGGTCGCGAAGTGTCACAAATTGTCGGACTGAACATACATAGAGGCAAACGAGTGTCCACTATTGAAAGAGTGGAAAAATGAGAGGGATTTGTGGAAAAATAATAGGGAAGACTAAAAGAATTCAAAGACTTAGGCTAGAATTCTCTTTTTCCTCCGCGGCTTTACTGAATTATATGCAGGAATGAGGTTGTATTAAACAAAACTCAAGGAAGAGGCAAAATGAGACGATGGAATGTGTAATTCAAATAGGGAGAAAAACACCAGTGATTCGCATGATGAAATTGATTTGTCGGACATAGCCAGCTGATTGAGAGAAGAACGAATCGGACAACTCAGCAACAAGGTCACACACCACTTTCCATTAAACACTGGTTATACCGTAAAATAGCAGTTTGCAGGTGACAATTCAGCTTTCTGGTGAGGTTGGAACCAGTTCAAACATTTCTAAAGTTTCCAAGTTGCTAGATCACAGATTTGCAGTAGATTTTCTCCATTCTGTAAGACTCGAAGTTCGAATTGAAGAGGCTACTTCGACATTCGAACTCCTGTGAAACTTTTCTCATTTCTATTGTAAAACAAGATTCATGGACTCTGTATTCTAGCGTCATACGCATTCTCATAGGCTGACCTGTCTGTTTGGTCGCTTGTTGGCAGTTATCCTTATGGTGTTGGCAGTGCTCACGGTAAGGACAGTCTTCGAGTTTCCACTGGAATTCGAATGTTCGATCTGAAACAATAATGGCGAAAGATCGACTAAAAACGAGTCATAGATAGTTCTATACAGCCTTCAAACCTTCTTTCGCTATACTTTTTCCGCCAACTTATTTGTTGCCCATTGAAGGAGTTGGCCGAACGGGCGTAGCCCAACCAAGATTGTGGGCCGTATACGACTATCTATGGCTTGTTTTTGGCGGTTCTTCCGCCATTATTGTTGCAATAAACCCCGGTACATTTGATTCCAAGTGAGAACTCGAAAACAGTTTTCTATCGTGACAATTACCTCTAAACCTACTCAAAAAGACGTTAAACGATTTTATTGTTCATCTATGTACTTTGCCGTTGCCGGTCCCAAGTCCGGATGTGAAAGGAGGGTTGGTCCTTTCTACCGACGGGCTGGAAAACCTTCAGGCAGAACCATGGAGAGTCTCTTAGGATATCACGATAAAGCTACCGCATCCGGGGCAGCCGATGCGCCAGCGCTGGGGTACCAGGGTGCTGTTGAGAAGAATGTTACTGGCCAGAAGAGAAGACGATTTGTGGCACCCAAGAAGGAGGTACGAATCGGAGCATGGAACGTACGAACGGCGCACCACGTTGGGCAAAAGGAGATCATCGCGAGAGAATCGTCCAAAGGCGGGATATCGGTTGCTGCACTATCCGAACTCAGGATAAGTGGATGCGGAACATTGACCGTCCAAGTGCCAGACAGTGACGAGAAGATGACGTTGTACTACTCCGGTAGCGACGGACACCACCAAGGCGTTGGATTTATGCTGAGCAATCGTGAAGCTGGAAGTGTTGTTGCGTTCGAGCCGATTTCTAGCAGGATCGCTGTTCTCACATTGAGCGGAACAGTCAAGACACACATCGTGGCCGTCTATGCGCCTACGGAACCTAGCTGTGATGCCGAAAGGGACGTGTTCTACGCTCAACTGCAAGATGAGCTGAATTCTATGCCAAGGACTGATCTCATCATGGTCGCAGGAGATTTCAACGCACGTGTCGGCAGGGACAGATCAGGATGGGAAGAAGTTATGGGAAGATTCGGTGTTGGAGAATTCAATGACAATGGACTGCGACTGCTCTCTTTTGCTGCGTTCAATGGACTTCTCATTGGAAACACTCACTTTCAACACCGTAGGAAACATCAATTGACGTGAAGGAACCCTAATGGAAAAGACGTGGCCACGCTAGACTACGTGCTGATAAATTCACGCTTCAGGTCGCCATTGAATGACGTGCGCGCTATGAGAGGCGCTGACTGCGGTTCGGACCACTATCTCCTGCGTGCATTGGTGAAGCTTCGGTTGCAGCGAGTTAGGCGTGTGGAGCCTCCCAGAAGAAGACTTGATTGGTCGCGTTTAATGGCACCCAATGGGAAGGAGGCTTTTCAAGTCGCGTTGTCGAACCGTTTTGCTTTGTTAGCTGGAACTGATTCAGTGGACGTACAAGTGAGGCAGACAACGGACGCCATCTTGGAATGCGCGGAGCCACTTTGCCCTGTCACCCGTCAGCGGACGCAACCATGGATATCTGACGAGTCTATTCGCCTCACAGACGAACGGAAGCAAGCTAAACTGTCTAATTTCAATCGGTATCGGGAGCTGTGCAAAGAACTTCAAGGCAGGTTAAAGGCGGAACGGGAGTCATATTGGAACAGGATAGCCGACAAAATGGAGGAGTCTGCTGTTGAGCATGACTACCGTTCACTCTACCGTACGTTGAAGCGTCTCGGGAAGAAGACTAAGCCCGTTAGCGATAGCATCAGGAGCTCAGACGGGACGTTCGTGCGCACTGCAGAAGAACGTCTACAGCGTTGGAGACAGTTCTTTGGTAAACTTTACAAGCACGACGCACCACGGGGACCGGTTGTCGAGTCGCCTCCAATAGAAGTGCCACAGGAAGCCGCGCTGGATTCAGAACCTTCTATGGACGAGTTGAGACTGGCTGTCAAGTTGCTGAAGAACGGCAGGGCGTCGGGCGTTGACAACATATCTGCTGAGGCAATTAAAGCTGGTGGAGACATTCTGTTGGGTCAACTTCATAAGCTGATTAAGCTCATTTGGCAGTCTGAGAGCATACCAGCCACTTGGAAGCGCGGAATCATTGTGCCTATTCACAAGAAAGGTGACGCCAGGGACTGTCATAACTATCGCGGAATAAGTCTCTTATCGATTGTTGGAAAAGTCTTCAACAGGATCATTCAGAGCAGACTTCAGCGACATCGAGATCAAACCAGCCGTGAAGAACAAGCAGGGTTTCGACCGGGACGTAGCTGCATCGACCAAATTTTCGCTCTGCGTCAGCTCCTGGAAGAAAGGATCCGGATCGGTAAACGTGTTGTCATCGTGTTTACCGAGTTCAAGTCAGCATTCGATTGCGTTTACTGGCCGGCTTTATGGAGATCACTTGAGTGCGAGCACATACTGAAGAAGATAGTGAAGCTCCTTCAGGAAACTTACAATGGATCAACTAGTTGCATTCGCGTAGGAGATAGGCTGTCTGAAGAATTTTGGATCAACGCTGGTGTTCGTCAGGGGGATGTCATTTCACCGCTACTTTTCAATACCGTGATCGATGCCATCATGAGAAAGGCCTTTGAAAACAGAAGAGGCGTCCAGTACGGTACCAATGATTACGTCACGGACTTGATGTTTGCGGATGATAGTGCTGTGTTCGCGGATACCGATGCTGAGGCGGCGTATTTAATTGGAAACATAGCGTTGATTGCGAACTCATATGGCTTACGAATCAATAAGGATAAGACAAAAGTCATGACATCAGATGGGTCGCACGCCTCTGTGCTCTTCGAAGGAGTTGAACTCCAGCAAGTGAAGGACTTCAAGTACCTAGGTTCAGTAGTGCAGGAGAAGAAAGTGGCAGCAACGACGGAGATCCACAGCAGAATCGGACAGGCTTCCACTGCTGTTGCTTCGCTTGGCTGGTGTCTGTGGAAGAAAGCCAACGTATCGATGACGACGAAGATTCGGCTGCTCCGTGCTTTGATAGTTCCTGTACTATTATACGGCTCGGAAACGTGGACGCTGCTCAAGTCGGACGTGGTGAAACTCGAGTCCTTTCAGATGCTATGCTTGCGCCAGATCCTCGGGTTACCCTTTGTGACCGCATACGCAATGGAATCATCAGGGAGCAATGTGACCACCAGCCCACGATCGAGGACCAAGTTCAGACCAGACGATTGCGGTGGTTTGGACACGTTTGCAGGATGGACGCAGGTCGACTACCGTACAGCGCGCTATGGAGGAAACGTCCAGTGCAGTGGAAGATCCAACGAACGGGCCCTAAAAAGACATGGCAGAAATAAATCGAGGATGATCTGAAGAAACAACGGTGCAGTGTCCTCAATGCTAGATCTATTGCTACGAATCGTTCTGAATGGAAGCGTATCGTTCAGGCCGCTCGGGCTCCCATGGCACCCACAGCAGTGTATTGACTGAGAGGTCATCCCGCTCCGCCAGACGCCAGCTAACGGGATGAGTGAGTGAGTGAGTATGTACTTTGATATTATCTCCGCGGATGGGTTGCTAGATGCCTCCGAGACAGCGGCCTTCACGCCTTCTAATCCTGTCTTTCAAGAGATTGCACATTTTAGCGATATTCGCTGAAATCCGGAGTTTTTCGCTTGGAAACTGCTGGGGGGGAGGGGGGAGGGGGGAATTTGTACGGAATCTCTACGTAACTCAAGAGACTACTTGGGCACAGCAAATATTCGAATATTTTGAATAATTTGGAGTTTCGCCTTAATATCAGAGTGTAATCGAACCGTTTCTGTTTCCAAGTATTTCTTCAAGAGACAAGGCTCGGCTTCCTCAAATCATGACAGGGTAGAAGTATGTACAATACCCGCGCTAAGTTTTGTAAAAACGGGGAGCATTTGGCAAACTTGGCAAAAAAGCGTCCGATGCATGCAACTTTTTTGAATGAAGACTTTTTTGAATTCTGTAAACGCTATCATATTCACAGATTAAATTGCTACCTAATTTTGTCACTTGTGTGCCGAAGTTCCCTAAGAGCGCCTTGTTTTTGAAAGAAATAGTTTTTGCAATGGTTTTTCAAAAACGTCGTGCGCGGCAAAGTGCGGCGAAACTTTGAGTAGTATTTGTACAAGTAATGGAGGAGAAACTTGTATGGTTTCTTCATAAATTAGTTGCAGGTAAGAGAATCTCAAGGCTTGTTCAGGTTGACTTTTTGAAAACTTTCATTTAAGAGTCCGGGGCTTTCGCAACAAAACTCCGACTTTTCAGGAAGTTCTTAAGCGTGTTTATTGAAGGATTTCGAAAATTCAACTCACCCAAACCTTGAGATGCTCTCACCTGCACCTGATTTATGAAGAAAGCATACCGATCGCTCTTCCATTACTTGTACAAATACTGCTCAAAGTTTCGCCGCACTTCGCCGCGCGCGACGTTTTTGAAAAACGATTGCAAAAACTCTTTCCTTAAAAAACAAAGCGATTTTAGGGAATTAAGGCACAAAAGTCACATAATTAGGTAGCAATTTGATCTTTGAATATGGTAGCGTTTTCAGAATCCAAAAAAGTCTTCATTCAACAAAGTTACATGTATCGGACGCTTTTTTGCCAAGTTTGCCAGATGCTCCCCGTTTTTACAAAACTTAGCGCGGGTATTGTATACCTTCTCAGAAAACTGAAACTACTGGTTATTTCGAAATTATTCGAATAATTTCTAATAATCGTAAATTGCAATTCAATGAATGACAGGGAATCTGCTCTGTAATTAAATGTGGAAGCGGTAACCCTACACCAACTTAAAGGCAGTGGTCGCGATCAAATATGCTTGTCGTCTTTTTCTCTCCAAATCCTTTCCTGGGTCTCGAGTAGTAGGACCTATAAGAAAAAATCGCGAAAAAACCACTGTTTTGGGCCGAATTTGAAACCTGAACTTTCTTGTCTTTTGATGGTGGACGAGCCCTCTCCACATCATCGGCATCGGTGACCTCTTATATCAAGAACATCAGCTAGCTTGAAATTGAATGTCAATCAATGAACCTTCGAACTTATGTACACATCTAGTCAAAAACATTGACTGAAGTGATGCTTTCATTATTCAACTCTTTTTATTCGATAAATTTACATTTATTTCGTCCTCTGAATGTCGATGATTTTTGACTGCTCGGCGTGAGACTGCGATCTGTTTCGTCATCGCTGTGCACGTGTGCACGAACTAGCTTCTTTGGGCCCTAGAAACTCTATTTGTAGACCGTTTTTCACCGCGCTACCTTCATAGTTTTTCAGCTGTTTTTGATATAAGCTGATTTTTGTAGTTTTTTCGATAACGTTTCTCATCGTGACCACTGCCTTTAAGGGAAAAGGGAAAGTTGGAAAAAATCCTGAGATTGCTGCGAAAAATTCAGTTATCTGATTATTCGAATATTGGAAGTGCCCAAGTATACAAGAGAATAAGAGACCGAGTTCGCTCTTTAGGCAGTGTTTATGATAATTTTCGTTCCCGAGTTTTCCACTCAAGACCATGCTTTGGCCACCAAGTGTTACCACAATTACAAAGAAACGGCGAGGAACGCTCTAAAACGTCTCATTTCAGTGACATTATTCTCTGGCCCGGACTAGTTGTCCGATTGGATGAACAAGTTCACGGTAGTTGTCACCGGTGAAAAATAGGGCTAATCGAAAATGGAAGAATATTTCAGGCAAAACAGTATTAGTTAGGATTCGTAGGAAAGAACGGAGTAACAGAGAAAAGAGAAGAACAAAACTGGTCCACAAAAAATTTCATTATCACGACGAACAGTTTCTACGAGAGTTTCGTTCCCTTCTGGTGCATGCGTTTTTCTCGGTTTCTTCGTCACTTCAGTTCCACCCAGTTTTTTTTCTTCAGCTAAACAATCGTTTCAGCGATTTTTCTCAAAATCGAAGATTATCGTGAACACTGCCTTTAATCTTCTTGCTGTGGCTGAATGCGGAATTTCTTGCTTGATATGAAGCGACAAATTCCCCAATTAGCTAGCTACATACATCATGTGTTGAACCGGAATCTCAACCCGTACTGGCTACGCTGACGCAGTGAGGGCCTTTCGCTCCTCACGTGGTTAACTCACGGAGAGATTGCTCGACTCCTTGTGCTTGGTTGGAAAGTGTGAGTATTACAAGGGAAGAATGCAAAGCGTAGATCGGATCTGCCAAAAAGACTACTATCGTTAATATCTCTTCGGGCTCAATAGTAAAAAAGACCAGTATCCCACCCCGAGCTGCAGGTTCAAAAAAGTTATGAGCATATTTTAAGCCTCGCGAAAAGGCAAGGGTACCCATCAGGCAATTTTTTAGGTCCCAAAAAATTTTCTCGGATTTGGCTCAAAACTTGTATGTACGGGGAATCTAGGTTGGTGAACACGAATCTAGAGTCCACTAATCGAAATTTTGAGATTTACTGAAGTTTACGGTAGGTAACATGTTATTTAGGGGTCGAAACCCATCTCAGTATTTTGAAAATCGACAAACGGACGTTAAATTAGTATTGTCCAACCCGAATAACCCCGTATTAAAACTTTGAGTGAAATCTGAGATTTTGACCAAACTACCGTATACCCACCGTAATAAATCGTAATCTGCAAAAAATCGATAAACGGACCCCAGATTCGTGTTTAGCACTCCAAATAACCGTCAGCAAATGATTTTGAGACATATCTATCGTAGAAATCCGGAAACCTTGAAAGTGAAACCTTTTTCCCTCGAAATTTTCCCCGGTTGGGAAGCTTCGAACGAAATTAGCCGGAAACTTTAGAAATATGACTAATAAACCACAGATTCGTGTACAGCGCCCCAAAAACCCACCTGGAAAAAATTTAAGTCGAATGTGGAACATTCTTCGAAAACGCTCCCAATGCCCTCTAATCGGTAAAATAAACGCTCAACCAAAAATCCATACAATTCCAGAACGCCGTCAGTCTGGACAAAGTATGGAAAATGCGCATCCGATATTGGGAGGGGTCGGGAAAAAGTTCCGCACCCACGTCAAAACTCCGCCCACGCAGGAGTCCCAAACCCTCAGGGATATCAGGGAACGTTCCACACACAAGCTGGATTTCGTAAAAGTCCCAGCTATTCAATCCCTGGCCAGATTTTCGAGAGTGCCTCCCTTTGCCATCCCATTACCGGATTCCTTGTAGCCCCTGGAAAAGAAACGATAGCTGTTGGTACCAGCTGAGATCGCCTTTATAGTACTATCAGGACAGAAGGATCCAACGAAGCGGAAGTGATGCACCTTTTTACCTTATGGAGGCTAGAAATTTCGTACATGATAGCAGGTAGATGTAGCAAGAACTTCCGTATATTTTCACCGACTGGGGTTAAAAATTCCGTAGTTTGGTGAGATTCTTGCCTCAAAACTAGACTAGGTGCCTCCAAAACTCTGGGCGTCTCTTGTTTCTATTTTACCCATCGAAAGTCTGGCCGCCACCGCCCACGCGGTCGACGTGGCCTCGCAAAGGCACATTTCGGAAAAGCCTCCACACGGCTACAGTCAGCTGACTGAGATAACATTCAATATTTGTCTGATACTCCTTCCAACAGGTTTGCAGGTCCGAAAATGGCTGTGCCATGATAGCTGAACACACACGCCGACCGCGTGGGCGGGCAATCTCATTCCGACGAACTTTAGCTACCCATCTGCAGAGTTATTGGCAAAAGATCAACGTGTTGTCCATTTAGAGAACTAAGAGTTTAGTACATATCCATTGACTGTGTTTCTTCCTGCTCACCTCCGTATGCTACGGAAAAAACATTGTTTGAAATCTACCGAGATACTGTTGTTCTCAGGACCTTCCGGTCCGCATTTGTGGACTACGGCTATTTCATCATGCGACACGTGATAATCGTGCTGGGACCACTTGGTCCCGGCTCGACTCACCTTTCTCCCAGCACGATTATCACGTGTCGCTTGATGAAAAAGCCCTAGTTTGCAATCGCGGACCGGAATTTGGCTCTGATAACGATAGTATGAACGAGAACACTACAGCGGTGCGGGAAAATACCGCGGAATGACGCGAATTTACCAAGAAGGAGTCTGCTGCGATTTTACCGCTAAAATCTCCATCAGCCTCAGGTTCTCAGGTGAGGCTTGAGAAAGTGTGGTGCAGAACCTGAAAAACTCAAAGATACTCCTATCTCGAATACACTCTTTATCATGGATGGAATCATTGCAAAGGGCAAATTTATTGTGAAACCATCCGTTTATCGCCAATCCACGAGCTTCGCTTAGATTCGTGCTCTAATTAGGGAGAGGTGACATTTGCTTCCTACTAAAGTTGTACAATTGCGAAAAAAATGTCGAACGAACGAAAATTGAAGAATTTTCCGAAAAATGAAAAAATTTCGTTGGAAAAAATTTCGTCCGTGTACAACTATACTTCTTACGCTGTTGACAACAACTAAAGTTAGGCCATAATAATTAAGAAAAATCCGATCAATTAATGTTTCGCCTCAATCTCGAAATGATTTGAGCTTTCCTTGGTATTCGGACACCGAGTAAAGGGAAGCTTTCCAAAAATCATGACAGTGTGAATTTTTCGCTTTGACAGAATCAAATTTGTCAGTGATTCGAAAATATTCGAAAATTCGAATATATTCGAATAACAGACAATTGTAATTCCATGTATGAATGCGAAGATTTCTACTCTGTCATGATTTATGAGAAGTTTCACTACTACTAGATGTCTGAGAAAAACAGCTCAAGTCATTCTGACATCGAAGCGAAAAAATTGTTTGATTGAATTATTCGAAATTATTCGGGTCTTACTATAACAACAATCTCCCTACTTGATATGCTTTTGTCAGATACAAAACACTTTGGTGTTTCTCTCCCCCCCCCCTAAATACCCATCGACCACCCCCTTAGAGAATACGATTACGGGTAGCATCTTTTGAAAAAAAATTAAAAGAGCTCTCGAGAGAATGTGTTTGAAGGCATCGGGTTTTGTGCTTATAAAAACAAATGGTGCTGGCTAGAAGTGCTGAAAGACCCAATAGAGAGTTCTGGCAGCTGAAGGATCTGAGACCCCTACCAGTACGGTGGGGGGCTCAGGATCTTTTCGAACACACAAGCATCCCCAGGCAGCCAACGCGCATGGATGCTCAATTCTAGGACCACGAACACAGAATGATCCCGAATAGGTTAACTTGTTTGAAAGGACACAAAATTGTGAGTTCAAGCTAAGTCCTCAAAGCATATTTCTTGTGGGAATGCTTGATGGGCCTATGAGTTTCGGGACATTGAATTTCTAGGGGAAGGGTTGCCTAAGTTATCATGGTTTGTTTAAGTTGTCATGAGCGACTGTGAAAAATTGCGATTTCTTGAAGGGGTCCCTATCAGCGAGTGAGTGGAAAGAAAACGAAAGAATTGAAAGGTCTAATTATACGGGGACTACATACGACATCATTGTCACATAACCGGTTCCTTCCCAGTGGCAAAGATTGCACTTGCGGTCGAAAATTGTTCTTCAGGAAAACCCACACACTGATGAGAGAGGCAGTGAAATCTTTCCACCTCAATTTCTAACAAGGGAACTTCCATAAGTCATACCAAGCATTCCAAATGAAATGTACTTTTTTGAAACCATTTGGAAAAACAAAGTTCGAATATGCCCGTCGCAGCTGCCTAGACGCATCTGAAAGAAGTTACATATGAGCGTTTTCAGAGCTTCGCGTCTACCCACCCCCCTCCTCCGGACCCCGGAATTTTTAGGGTGTTTTTAAAAGATTTTTTCGGATTGCGCTAAAAACATGTGTGTAGAGGGGCTGAATACGAATCTGGGGTTCGCTTGTGAAAATTTTGAGGTTTACTGGTTACGGTAGGTAACATGTCATTTAGGAGGCAAAACATACTTACCTTAGTAATTCGAAAATCGACAAATGGACATCAAATCAGTATTCAGCACCCCAAATAATCCCCCACATACTCTGAGAAAATCTGTGCTGACGGCACCGCAATGACGCCGTGTAGGTGCCCTTTAGGCACCTACACGGCGTCATTGCGGTGCCTTCACTACAAATTGCCCTGCCTGCACGCCTATAGCGAAGTAGGCTCCGCAATGAAGCCTCCGAGGTGAGTCGAATGTAGTTGCCCTCACCATAACAAGAAATATCGAATAGTAGAGTATTAATGAAGCCGTGTCCAAGATATTAATTCTTTATCCGGCTAACGTTTCGGCCTCGTCGCCTTCATCAGAGCCTGGAAAGTCAAAAAACAGATGTGACTATTCCTCAAACACACGATAAACTAGCAGAAAAGCAGCCAAGACTAGGAAGACCTAGGAAACGCCGCACATAGTCAAAAATTGCATTACTCACCTTAGGTGCCAAGAAAGTGCAGAAGGGGGCCACCTCTAGTTAGTCATGCAGTGGGTGGTATGATTATGTGCCTCCCTGACATGAAGACGTTGAGATCACGGTCTCCAGAGGTCAAGAAAAGGAGCGAATTCGTTGGTTATAGCAAGGCACTCATTTTCCGATTCATTTTGGGACTTTTCGCATTAATCCAACGCGCGACGCTGCCTACTATGTGCTCCCAACGGTGTACCAGGGACTGATTTTCTTAACCCATCCAGATGTTCCTTCATCCTTGAGCATAGTGGGCGTCCTGTTTCACCAATATATTCTTCTCCGCATAGGCCACATGAGATCAAATATATGACGCCAGACATCATACAGTCTCCTTCCTGACCTGAAGGGCAGACCACGCAGTCGACTGTGGCGCAGAATCTGTCGTATATTTCGTCACGGCAACGAGTTTTTCGAAGTTACGGTCAAAGTTTTGGCACACGCTCCCCAGACGCCAGCGCGAAAAACACTTGAAGCGTTTTGGATTAATGCGAAAAGTCCCAAAATGAATCGGAAAGATGAGTGCCTTGCTATAACCAACGAATTCGCTCCTTTTCTTGACCTCTGGAGACCGTGATCTCAACGTCTTCATGTCAGGGAAGCACATAATCATACCACCCACTGCATGACTAACTAGAGGTGGCTCCCTTCTGCACTTTCTTGGCACCTAAGAAGAGTAATGCAATTTTTGACTATGTGCGGCGTTTCCTAGGTCTTCCTAGTCTTGGCTGCTTTTCTGGTAGTTTATCGTGTGTTTGAGGAATAGTCACATCTGTTTTTTTGACTTCCAGGCTCTGATGAAGGCGACGAGGCCGAAACGTTAGCCGGATAAAGAATTAATATCTTGGACACGGCTTCATTAATACTCTACTAATCATTTGTTCGCTATGCCAAGATTTATGGAAAGTCGATCCTGGACACTAATGAAAGGAATATCGAATAGTTGTTTGTTACGCAACAAACCGATACAGCTGATGATACAGCTTTCCAGTTTTCGCCAGTCACCCATTTCACATGTTTCCTTCGGAATCCTTTGCTTTGGAATGGCAGTCGAACGATTTGTTCTTTTATGTATTAGGTTGTCCGATAAGTTCTTGCCGTTTTTTTAAATTAAAAAATTAGCGATCGAAATGAAATTTTTTGGTACAATGTTTTGTGTTATTCGAAAGAGAATTTTTCGCTCTACAAGAAAGTCTATTTGGTTTTTTTGTTTCGATTAGTTTTTGTTAATTTTTAGAGCATTTAAATGGAGTGTCAAGTCGACAAAAACGAGCACTTTCGACACCATCTACTTTTTGCGTTTAACCGAGGTGCCAAAGCCACGGAAGCTGCTAGAGAGATTTGTGCCGTATACGGAGAGGGTGCCATAGCTGAAAGAACTGCTCGATATTGGTTTGCGAAGTTCAAAAGTGGCAATTTCGACCTCAAGGACGCATCTCGTTCCGGGCGACCAAGTGAGTTTGATGAAGAGCGTTTGGATCAACTTCTGCACGAAGACGCGCGTCAAACAACCAGAGAATTGGCAGAGCGTATAGGATCCAATAAATCAACAGTAGCAGAACATCTCCACTCAAAATTTAAAAAAAATTTTAAAAAACGGCAAGAACTTATCGGACAACCTGATATTTTAACTTCCCAAACCCATACAAATGCGGAATTCGCCAGAACGTTATTCAAATAAAATCCATGCAGATCAAACACAGATTGCATACATCTAGCTTTGATACTTGAATGTAGGAATCTCGATGGAAACCTCACCCAGGCCAATCGGTTAATAAACCAGCTTAAGTAGTCTTCATGACAGCTGCGTTTAGACACAGAATCTTACGAGAACCATTAACGCTGTGTGTATGACTACAGATTTTGACAGTGATGGTTTTCGCTGCTCTGTCAAAGTTCGAGCCTTTGAATCGTTTTGTTCCAAGACTACTCAGCATTTAGAGAAGTGTTTGTCATTTAGGGGTGCTATGCCAGAATGAAGTGCAACACCGGTAATATCGTCTACGTTTTGGGCACAAAAAGGCCTTTTATGCTTCTTTGTCAACACTCTGTTCAAAATAGACCATTCGTTGATCCCGAGAGACATCTGAAATCAGCATCGAGAGCCCTTTTTAGGAGACACATTGCTTACTCTGGAACAAGGTATTCAGGAAAAGTTAGCCTCAACACAATAAACACGAGAAACGCACTTCCAATCTTGAAGCAGTGATGAGTGAATGTGACCATTGCACGCCTATATGCCCTGTTTGAGAGTAAGTCATGGGCCATTCTAGAAAAAAGCACTCGATGTTGATTCCGAAAGTGTCATTATACTCCCCAGCGAAGACCGAGAACGTAATAAAATGTGGTTTCCATGTAATTCGAGCAGTCGGTCATTCGCAAAAGTACGGCTTTCGAAACAAACAAGGATGAAAACAAAGTCTGTATTTCGAATGAAGTGAACTTTTTGTGAGAAATCGTCAAGTACAATACTGGTCATAATTTTTGCGTTTTCGGCACAAAAAAAACGCGTAAGCGTTTTGTTTTTCGCCCTTTTTTCATAAATCTGTTCGAAATGGTCTATTTGGGTATCTAAAGAGATATTAGGAATCGGCATCGTGCGCACTTTCTTCTGGAATGACATATGTCTCACTCTTCAGCAAGATACTGTGCTTCTCTGGGCCAAATTTCGGTCCGCGATTGCGTCTCGACAAGGTTTGCGGCCGCACGCGCTCGAGCCGGTCAAGTTTCCACCGCGAAAACTGACTCGATGTGGTTTTTTGATACAGTTTTCTCCCTTTTTTCTTATTTTCAGTTTTTGAAACCCACCTTGAGTCAACAGATCGGCGGCTGCGACGCTGGAAACTCTTCCGACTTGGGAGCGTGCAGCCGCAACGCGTGTCGATACGCGATTGCGGACCGGAACTCGGCCCAGAGAAGCACAATATATACCGTATTTCCTGTTATTGAACACCCGGGTGTACTACATATTTTTCAACCTCCGCCAAAAGGGGGTTCAATTAGATGGAGGGTTTCAAATAGAGGGGAGGCTCTAATTTTTAAGAATTCAAGAGTCAATGTGGGCAAACAAAGTTTATTAGGCGAACCAAAAAAGGGACGATAATGAATTAATCGGCGAACTCCAAGAGATCATCATCAATAAAGCCATTGTTTAAAGGCACAGTACACCCTCAGATATAAATTTCGAGATTTTCGTGTAATTGTGTAGAAGACCCCTCCTGTATAACACGGGCCAAATGCGAGATCTCAACTTCTCCGAATAAGCGGAATATAAGCGACCACCACGGGCCCGACCCCCTCCGGCCACCACCACAGGCCCGGCCCCTTTCCTGATTTTCGATCTCAATAGCGGCTAGATGGATGGATGATTTTCAACCGAGTCGTCGTTCTTCACTCCCTTTTCGATTGATCTCCTCATCCTGTTTTGCTCTCGTGCCGCGACTGCGAATCAAGAGAAATACAAGCCTGAGACAACTCGTCCACCAAATTTTCGCCCTCAAAATACAGGCATTTTCGAAGAGCCGTACCTTCGTTCCTAGGGGGTCTTGGACGATTCCAGATATACCATTGTGGTCAGAGTGTGACCCTCTCCAAGATAAGGATAAAACCTAAAAATTATTTTCCTGGGTGTCCTGTGCCTTTAAAGGCAGTGTTCCCAATAAAAGTAGTTTTTCTATTTTTTCCGCCTATCTTGAAAACGGTCACATGCTGATTTCAATGATGTCCATGGAATCGTACAAGACCCCCTAAAAACGGAGTTATGGCCCCTCGAAATTCAGCAAGGGAAGCATTGTGGACGAGTTGTCCGAGACTTGTAACTCTCGTTTTTTGCAGCCGATGTGTGCGAGCTGACCTGAGTAAAGAGAGAAGTTGAGAATGAAGGGAAGAACGTGGCCTATGATCGGGAACCATCGTTCATTTAACCACGAATTCAGGGAAACTGTTATAGGACGTGGGCGGAGTGGCCCAATGGGTTGGCTGGTCCACGAGATTTCCACCCATTTATCGGCCGTTTTTCATCGCACTTCCGTTCTTAATCTTCTTAGAGGGACCCAAAGCTTACATTTTAGCCAAAAAAACGTGCAACATTTTCTTCGTGAATACTGCCTTTGCGTGCTCCTCAAGATCAATCTCTTCGAAAACGTCGACAAGGTTCCGGGCGTCGACATCTCAAGCAGCGCGTAGTAGTTCACTTCCCACTTTCCAGCTGAAGGGGGGGGTGGCTCTAATGGAGGGGGGTGTTCTATTTTTCAACCTACACCGAAAGTGTGGTTCAGTTAGAGCGGGGAGGGGCTCAAATGGGGGTGTTCAATAACAGGAAATACGGTATATATGCAAAATTAGACATGAAACAACCAATCCGAAACACGCGTGGAACGTGATTTCGCAATTGAGGGATTTATTAGCGATTGTGTCCATGTTGTCACGCTTACATACATGATTTGTAAAAAGTATGCCGAAGAACATGCTAAAGATAGATCTTTTAATCCTGATTCCCAATATCTCTTTAGATTCACAAACGGACCATTTTGAACAGAGTTATGACAAAAGAGCGAAAATACGTTGCTTTGCGTTTTTTTTTTCGCCGAAAACGCAAAAATTATGATCAGTACTGAACATTGTGTATGAGACTTGGAATCGGATCGAATAATTCATTGAACAATAATCACATTATTTGTTTTATACTCGAATACATGAATATTTGATTCATCTGTTAACTAAAAATGTCGGATTTCTCGAGATTTCAATTAATTTAAGAAATCTAAATATCTGCTTTCTTAAGGATTCATTTAGAACATTTAAGTGTTCGGTTTTCCACCTATTTCGATAATTGTTAATTTTTTTTTTGAAAAACCTCGAGTATTCGCTTATTTCGGGTCACGGGCTTCAAATATTCTGGCATTGAAAAGAAATGAGCAGATTTATCTATGAAATATTTTAAAAGTCGAATCGATTCGGCTGAGTACTTTTCCGAATATTAATACCAAACGGATAGAGTAAGGCTTTCGGATTAGTTCACTCATTCGGAAATTTCGAATAGTTTTTTTTTTCTGAAATTCTCATTCAATCGGGCAAATCAATAAGAGATTTGAATTACACTCCCTCATAAGTTTCAAAAAAGCGATTTTTTGAAAATTCAGTTTTCAGAAACATTCTGACAGTTGGCAGTCAGATTAAAAATTTTTCGAGAGCAATATGCAATTGTTCTCTGAAAATGCCATGGCCTTTCGTTTATTTGAAAATTAGTGTCTACTCTGCCCTCTATCTAAGGGATGAATTCCGAAATTCAGGTAGACTCCGAAAAACAAACGAAAATTTAAGGAATGTAACAAATGGCATTGTTTCTTAGATCTTGGTTGCTCCAGTTTTGAAACTGAAATTTCGAAGAATACAAGAAGCGTGATACTCGAAGAATTCAAGAAGCGTAACACGCGGAGACGCACCGGAACAGAAATCAGCGAATCTAGTTGGAACACCGATCGATATTGCAGTATGACTTATTTGGGCCTGTTCGGAGTTGTGTCGAACGCGGAGCCGACAGGAGACTGAAAGCCTGCACACTAATCGCGGTGCCGACGCGGTTTTGCCGAGGAGCCGTGTTGTCGGCGCTACCTCGTCATCGGATCGCGCAGCCGACATAAGGCTATCGCGGGGCCACTGCATCACACACCATTCGTCCACGATCGCGGAGCCGCCAATCAACTGCCGATACCCCATCGCGGTACCAACGAGAATCTCGGGGCTATCGCGAAACCAGCGGTACCAATTCTCTCAGAGTAAAAACTTTGAGAGAAATCTGAGACTTCGACCAAACACCATATACACAACGTACTCTACCGTAAGCCGTCAGAAATCGATAAACTGACATCAGATTCGTGTTGAGCACTCCAAATAACCTCCAGAAGAACGATTTGAGCCACATCTGTCGTAACATGCCGGAAATCGTCAAAAGTCAATTTTGCCGACAAAATTTTCTGGCGTTGGGGAGCTTTGAACAAATTCAGTCGAAAACTTTTGGAAAAACGAGAATTAAACCCGAGATTCGTGATCAGCACCCCAAATTGCCCCCCAAGCTGAGTTTTGAGTCAAATCTGGTATATTTTTCTTCATCTCTTTCTGTACCCCGTAATTGATGTACATAATTGAACGCTGAACGGAAAATCTGTACTCCAAAATTACAAAACGCTGTCAATATGGGCAAAGTTCGGAGAATGTGCTTTCACCTAAACGTTGCCTAGAAGGGCTGTTTTGGGCCCTGAGCACGATTATGATTTCCGGAGTTTCGTAAAGTTATGCGCTTTTTGGTGGGTACAATATGTAGGTACGAAAATCAGAGAAAAAATGCCTACAACTTTTTTTGAGGGTGATTCTAGGCAGATGCAAAGGGAAAACTCGGAGTCTACGTTCAAAAATAATTCTAGGAGAAAACATTTCGATCGGAATGGCCAGTTCGGCTGATAGTGGTTTTTCAGTATGCACACCCTCAGACATGAATTTTGTGGTTTTCATTTGATTGTATTGTAGACACCTCCTGTATAACCCGTGAAAAAGCGAGATCTCAATCCGGACCCCCTAGGGTCACCACCAGGGACGTGCGGACTTTTCTGTTTTCTGCCCATTTTTGGCCATTTTTTTCTGTTTTCTGTGAAAGTAGGCGAAAATTGGACAGAAAACAGAAAAAAACGTGTACCGCGATTTGCAGCAGGATTATCCTAGAAAAAAGTGGCCGGATTTATCGAAGCTAAGCCGATAGGGTGAGGGTGTACATCACCCAGGCACCCAGTTGTACCAAGCTAGACACTTTTATCTCGCTGTAGCGGTTATCCATTAGGGCGCGTGTGGCGTGGAGGAAACGGCGCTCTTCGCTTTACACGGTCGGGTTCGATCCTCGCCGAGGTGAACCAAACCAACCAAAGGCATCGTACGCGCTGAAATCCACTTTCCATTTTTTATGCTCAATCCCTTCCTCGGGCCCCTGTGAGAACGTACAGCGAGCTTGGCTGCTCAAAAACGTAGCATTGTGAGCATAGAGGAAGTGGAAAGTAAGGAATTCCGTCAAAAGGGGCCAGCCCTTCCGTCAGTCATTTGGCACTTTCGCAATATTTGAGCAGAACGTCGTGTCGCTAAGTACAGGGCATGCCACTGTACGCTGACGCACCGTCGGACGAAAGTGGCATTATCGACTGGAAATTTCTCGTCACACAACGAGCGATTGCTTCCAACGCTGCACCAATGGACGATTTGTAGAACTGTTTCTTGCGCCCTCCGCGTAACTATCCCGAGTCGGTGCCGGCGCGAATTTAAAATGATTTTCAGAAGTTTTTTAAACGTTTTTTCTTGAAAAGTTAACGTTTTTGAGCGGGCTTTTCGCTTCCTTTAGTCACTATAGGGGGCTTACATCTCAAAAACGCTCAAAAACGAAAACTTCAATTGGTAACAGATTCATGTAGGGAGATGAAGGCACTCATTGGGAAGTCGGCTGGCCCCCGCAACCCACTAAATAAGCACGAAACCTATTCCTCTGAAAAAATGTGCCGCGTCAGTGCCGGGAAAGTACCGCGATCCTCGACTGTGCCGCGATAGTCCCGCAATAGTGCCGCAGCGGCTCAGTGATCAGAGGACTCTGCTGCCGTGCCTCGACATCGCCGCGATAGTACCGCAGCAGCTCCGCGTTAGAACCACGCCGGCTCCGCGAGGATGCAGAAGCGAACCCGGAGTACGATGCACTGTCCTGTGTGGAAAAACGAAATCGTCGCCGGTTCAATATACCAAAGTTTGAGGTACATTCCGTATTTCCTTGTGCGCAAAAGCGGCGGTAACCTCTGCCCTTATTAGACAAAGGAAGTAACGACCGCAGGTGCGAATTTTCGTTCTTACAATCAGACCCCCTCTAGTTGTCTTATTAATCTTAAATAACTTCATATCAGACACTCTCCCAAAGCCGTTGCGGCGTTATCGCGGAGCCGAAGCGGGACTGTCGGGTCCCCGCTACGGCTCGGCGGTAGTGCCGCCGCAGCTCCGAGATAAAGCCGCCCGCTACGGTGCCTGTACGCGCCAAAGCGGCACTATCGCGGAGACGCAACGGCAATTTCTCTCAGAGTCAAGCTTCTACGAATACGACGTCGAATGCGCTGCGCATCCCAATAGGGATTCAGGAGGCCGATTCCTAATCTCTATCTTATAGTGGATAATCTTACCCAGAGGTTTATCGTTGACGAATCCCTCAGATGTAACGCAAAGCAGTCAAGTGAAAGGAAAACTGCAATGTGACTCTATACTAACAATGATAAGCCATTAAAACTACTTAACGCCCACTATTCATACCCAATCCCCAAGCGTACCCGTTTTGGTGGGGCGGGGTAATGTTGGCCCCAACTGTGGCATGCACGCAAAACTCTAAATACGTGTTTTAATTCACTGCAACGCAGATGGCACAGAATTCAGTTAATATGAAGCGCCAAGAAATTGATGGTGAGCCTATGAGGCAGATGATAATTCTGCCACAGCGGTACGAGAGGCTCTCAACTTGGAGCGAACAGCGCGTCAGGTCATTTATACTCTAACGGCACAAGCGCGCGGTACGGGCGTGACTTCCAGCTCTGAGGAGTAGTACAGTATTCAATCCAGCAGTTATCCCACAATAAGTGTCAAAATATATACACTCAGTAACGGAAAGCTCGCTCCGACTGCAATGCGTACTCCTTGCACAGACATATGTATTGAGCTTCTAATAGGGTATTCGAGCTTTTTTTGCCTAGGAAAAGGAAAGTTCGATGAACATTTGTCACTTCATCGTACTCATAATCTGCAATCCTTGAGCGTCTATACTTTTTGCTCTGGCCAACTGTAAGGTTTTGAAAATTTTGTGAAAGAAGCATAGATCACTCAAAAAATGTATAAAAAAGTTAAATGTTTTTAAAAGTTTTGTTTAGTGTACGCTGAACACCCTTTATTGATTTTCGAAAATTTTCTGTTTTCTGTTTTCTGCCCATTTTGGAGATTTTTTTCTGTTTTCTCTTTTCTGTCGAATTAGATTTTCTGTTTTCTGTTTCCAAAAATATTTTTTCCGCACGTCCCTGGTCACCACCACCACCCTTTTTAAGATTTTTGAACTCGATGGCGGCTACTCAGACAACAGGTGCGGACTGACCGCTGGCAATCAAGGCCTCTCCGGGCGGTCCGCCGGCAAGTTGCGGGCGGATCGCTGCTCATCGTGGCCTCGGCGGGCGGATCGCTGGCTATCAAAGCCTTTGCGGGCGGATCGCTGCGTTTTGGCGGGCGGATAGCGGCGCCTGGGAAACTTGATCGACGCTAGCGGGCGGATCGCCGGCAAGCTCTAAAGCGGCGATCCGCCCGCAACCTGACAACGATCCGCCCGCAAGGGCTTTGATAGCCAGCGATCCGCCCGCTGAGCTATGAGATGCGGCGATCTGCCCGCAACTTGCCGGCGATCCGCCCGCCAGGGCCTTGATAGCCAGCGATCCGCCCGCTCACATTTTACACGGTGAAACTGGTCAATCAATGATGAGTGGATTGCAGTTCATTTATTGATCCACTGCCACGCCATAAAGCCCCATCCGCCATCTCTACTTAAGTGTCATAGTTGTTTCACTTCTATATGTCGCTTTTTCCTCGATGTTGCTTAATTGTTGAGTGATCTTATAATGCTTACCTCGTATTTAGCTCATTAGACTACGTGTTCTTTAATTCTCCCAGTTTATCGCGAGTATCCTTATTCTGGGAAGCAGTTGTCTTTGAGGAAAACATATGGTGTATGCTAGAAATGGAGAGAAAAACGCTTCGCTCAAAAGATGGCGGAATAACATCTACGCCGCGGGTATTTAGAGATATGATAGAAACCATACAATATCGTTAAATTCTTGACACAGATGGTGCTATGTACTCATCCACGTTTTACAAGAGAAAGCTCAGGTCGCATCAGCGGAAACGACTTGTGTTGTCAGTATTTCTTGGGCAACTAGGGTGGTGGTCGTAATGTATTCCGATTACGAAAGTGACGGGCAGACGGGGGATGATCGGAGCGCGTGAGTGGACGAACGGGGGAGAAGCGAAGCGAAGCGCGTGAATGGAAGAGCCACGGAGTTTTCCCCGCCTCTCCTGCGTTTGGAATAATTTACGGTCATCCACTGACGGCTCACTTGGCCTGTTTTCAGTTTTTCGCTTTGAAATTATTCGAAAAATTATTCGAATATATTCGAGTCGATTTCATTCGAAACTATTCAAAATTCGGACCTCGAAAAAAGAGGGCCATTCGAATATATCCAAAAGTCGGACGTTAAAAAAGGAGTCATTCGAATCTATTGGATATTCTGTCTTTTCTTCCAAGGCACAACTATAGTAAACTGGTGTCAACCTTGTTTTTAGAGGAAGCGAGCCTCCTTCGAGGGAAGTAGATGTATGACGCAATTTTTCAGGCGCAGGAGTCAGATGGCAGCGGCGTCCCCGGTTCAGTTACTAAAGTTTGCGGTGCTTGAACCCTATCTGGAGGTCCCTCTCACCCGGTGAAGGCCCCAATAGAGGTTGGGAGGAGTCGCGCCGCGTGTCGGGGTGCCGGCCGCATCGTGTGTCGCTGTGTCGGCCGCGTCGTATGTCGGCGTGCAGGCGGTGTCCCGGTTTAGCGTGCAGGCTAGCTGTGTGGGCGCAGTGTTGAATTCGAGTGATGAGGTTCCCCAATTTGGATACGTGACTGCCCACATTTTTGAGGGTTTTCTATGGGAGGATACGAAAGGTAAGAATTCGAAAACCTGAATACACCCGAAAGTCCGAGTTTCAAAGAAGTCGAATTACGACATTTGAAATGTACGGTCAGCATGGATCCTAGTGAGACGTTCTGTTCCCTAGTAAACGTTGGCGCAAGCTCGGTGCCATATGCTAATACATATGTATGTGCACCAAGTTTGTTCCAACCTTCAGTCAGGAACGCATGGGTAATTGAATTTCATCATTTCGAGACCCACAATGCAGATTTTTTTGGAACTTAGGCAATGTAGGGAGCCCTTACTAACTTTGTGAAAGTGCCGAGCGAGCCAAATTATCCGCTCTAGCACGATGTGATTTTACCTCATTTGCCAAAAGATGAAAATGCGACTACATAGTTGTAGCTAGCAACACGTTTTGGCGCAATTCAGTTAGTTGGCCGTATTCATGAAACAAAGTGAGCCTCCCGGAAAGGTCCAAAGTTCGCCCAACGCATACACTGGCTGCTTGTAGGAACCCTTCCGAGAGGCTCCCGTAGTTTCATGGATATGGCCGCAGAACTTTAAAGGCAGTGTCCACGATTAAAAACCATGTTTGATTTTGGTAGAGATCGGCAGCTGCGGGGCCTAGCGAAACCCTAGCGTTGAAAAAACTAAGAAAAATGAGCTCGGAACGGTCCTCTACGGCCCCAAAGTTGGACACCCGTCAGCTCGTCATCCCCAGATGCACTTTCCACGCCCACTGACGTGAATTGATGAATGCTCGAGATTGTGAGATGAGCGATAGTTTCCCATCAATAGCCCCGTTCTTCCCTTTAATATCAACTTCTCTCTTTACTCAGGTCAGCTCGCATACATCGGCTGCAAAAGACGGAAGTTACAAGCCTCGGACAACTCGTCCACCATGTTTCCTTAGCTCACTTTCTGAGGGACCATAACTCCGTTCCTAAAAGGTCTTGTACGATTCCAAGAACATCATTGGAATCAGCATGGGACCGTCTTCAAGATGGGCGGAAAAGCAGAATAACGATTCTAATCGTGAACACTGCCTTTAAGGGTGATTGTGAACTGGCGCCCTGAAAGGATGGTCGCGTGAATGATTCCACAATATCCAACCCGCGCCCCATATTGGAGCACAATCGAACCGCAAAGTACACTACTAGCGCAGCTGATGAGCTTCAAATCTCTACTGCCCTAATCGGAGTTAACTTTGGGTCCGCAGCTGCAAACAACCGTAGTTGCAGCGAGCAGATCGGATATACTAGAGCTGGGTCTACGGGGTCACGGCACTATCATTTAGGTCCCAGCAAGATTGTTTGTAAGCTGCGTGCTGCAACAGACCTTATCTGCAAATGCCGAGGTCTATTTCACTCCTGTACGGCCACTGAAGGGGCGGGCTGGACGTAAATCTTTTGAGAGACTGGGGCATTGCATTCAATTTTTGAAGAGCTTGACCCACTGCCGTGTCTGGTGTTCGAAGAGGCCTATCGTACACCGGTAGGTCAATCTGTCGTGAACCAACGTCTACAGAAAAATTGTAAAGTTTTCAAACATTAAAGGGTACAATATGAGGCACGGGACGGAGTAGACGAATTGATTCATTATTATGTCGGTATAAGGCAGTAGATGAGCAGTACTGAGGTGTGCAGAAGTACGGCCGGCACGGGTCGCCCACACACCTTGCGTTCCTTATTGTGACTTCTCAGAAGATTTTAAACACCTTGCGCGCCACTACGCCGCAAGCTCGCTGATTGCTTCAACGAGCTTGCTACTTCGTGGCGCGCAAGCTTCATAGGTGGTGGCGCGCAAGCTTGTTGGGTAGTAGCGCGTGCTTTGCTAGATAGTGGCGCGCAACCTGTAATATACTGATGACCACACATACAGTGCGAATTAAATGTACGTCATCAGTTCTCACCAGCAACGTGTGACAAGTGCAGGGCCCAACGGGTGAGAATGTTTTGCCCAACATTCGTCCATACTCCGATCAGGGATTGTCAGGGGCGCTGACACAAGTGGGATATCCGTTCTTAACTTTATTTACAAGGAATTTCCGATGGTTTCAAGTACCTAAAAGGTATTATGCCTACAATAACCTATCGTTCCAATGTTATGCCTCTTTGAGATCAAGGACTAGAGGCGAGATACACAGGCTTGTTTGTAATGATACACTTGAACAGTCTCAGATATAGTATTACATTTTCCCGTTCTATCTTCCACTAGTTATGATTTCCTTGTTAGAGAGAGATGACGTCGAGCATCTGTTTCATACCGAATGTGTGATCGTCGCTATAATATAGACAGCGCATATCTACCCAGCAGGCCCTTGTGGGCGCAAGCGAGGCTGTCAGGCGTATTGTACCCTCTTTCTCTTGCTTCTCCTCCTCTGTTCCTGCTCCTTCCCTGTTATTCACTTACATTTTATTTAATTTCGAGCCTTATTCCACGACAATTCTTGCGCAGTTTTCTTAATGCATGCGTACATAGGTTAGAATTCGTAACCCTTTTTCCTGCTCATTGTTTGTTGACTTCGTTCAAACAGCGGCGTATACACATTTTCAATATAAAGGGAATATGGGTGAGCAGTGCTGACGAGCAGCAAAAGCAAAATCAGGACTTATAAAAACGCGGGTGGTTTTTGTGTTTATGGTTCTACGGTTTTCATAGCGAAGATACGTGGTATTCTAGAGGTGGGTGGAAAATTTCGCTTTTTTTCGACTTCTTAACAACGGTGTTATGAAGGAGAGTACAAATGAACCTCAGATTCGTGATCAGCACAGCAAATCGCCATCCTGGGGAATTTTAGGTCAAATCTGGAACATTTGTCTACAAAGCTTTCAGAGCCTCCTAATTGGTAGAAGTAAGCGCTTACCTCCACATAATGCCGAAAACGAATAAAAATCTAATTATTTTCAGAAAAAAACTAGTTTTTTTTTCGTGCTGTTATCGTGTAAGTGAAGTTTGTGCGTAATAAAGTCATTTTCCCACTTACTTTTAACATGAGCAATTTCAATATAACGCTTAGAAGCCAGGAACAAAACCGTGTTACATAGTGTAATCGACCGCAGAGTTGAAATTTTCTTCTGAATTCTCAAGAGAAAACATCGGAAACGTTAAAAAGCGGTGGGTCCCCCCCCCTCCACACAAACACAGACATTGTCAATATATACCTAAAGTGTTTACCACAGATACATGGATTTTTTCTTCAAAATTCAGGAAAGAAATTAAACTTTGCCGTCGATTATGGTGCAACCTACAGTATGCAAAATGGGAAAGGCAACCGCACAACCGTTTTTTTTTCGCCGCCAATTATGGTGCAACCTGCAGTATGCAAAGTGGAAGAACTCGACCGCACAACCCCCTTTTTGATGCCGTGGACCGTTCGCATCCTCTATTTCGGGGCCGAATTTACTGTTTCTTCGCGCGCCTGTGCAAAGCGAGGAGAGATACAACGAGAAAGTATGGGGAAGGTAGACGCTGCATACGGGCTATAAAACGGCGAAATTCACATGGTTCCCACGCGTGCTGGTGCGGAGCAGAGGTTAGAGACAGTGAGAGAGCGTAGGGCAGACGGATGCCGAGGCGTCGCGCGCGCCGCTCGCTCCTCGAACGATGTGAATAAAGGCGTTTTATAGAGGGTACTCACGCAGACGTAAGCGAAAAACGGAAATAAATTTTACCCAGAACTAGAGGATGAATGGGCAAATTAAAGAATACTAGGTGCCAAAACATTTGTGCTCTTCTCAAACAGTTTTTTTTCTTGTTTCTTTGGTTTTTTTTCTCGGTAGAGTGTATTACTGGTTATCTATATATGACTTTAGTCACCTCCCATGAAAGCATGAAATATGTCGCCGCTAACGATACGTGGGATCCCTCTGAGGGCTAGATGACACGAGTTGATTGTTACGAAGCCGATTGTTGCGAAAATATTGATGGTTTATAGGAGACAGATAAAGGTGTATAATCAAGCCGTTTTTGAACCACACACTGAATTTAAATGCGAATCAATGCTATGAGTACCACACCTTGCCAAAAAAAGTCTGAGGAACGTGAAAAAAGCTTGAAAAAATCAATAACTTTTCAACACGAATTTCGAGAAACTTCAATTAAAGGTGCGTGGATGCCAATCAGGGTCAGTAAAAACATAGATCCAACGTGGCTTACTTGGAAGAGAATCACCAACATAACAAAATGCGCTGTGGGTATGGAAAATCAGGGGAAAGTATTCAGATTATGAACGAGAGTCAAGGAAGACATATGAATCATTTAATTACTGCATGTAGTACCCCAGAAAAATGAGTATATGCATGCATTGATCAATTGGAGAAGTTATCGGAAAATTTTGGCTGAGGATGTGTTAGTCGATCGATTCAGAGGCAAGAATGCACATGTAGGGCTCTCCGCTTCCAAGGTCGCTGCGCGCAACCTTTTCCGCCAGAAAGTAGCTGCGCGCAAGCTTCCCTAACTGCAGAAATTCCGCGAAGCTGCGCGCAAGCTTCAGCCTCGTGGCGCGCAAGACGGTTCATGAAAACGATCGTGCGCGCAAAAAGCATTCAGAAAAAGTCGTGGCGCGCAGCTTGTTTACGCTGCTTTTGGTGGCGTGCAAGCTGTTTCAAATTTTCTGAGTTGGCGCAAACTCGGTGCACGCAAGTTATGTATAACATAGGCACATCGGCTTTGCACCAAGAAACAACAAGGAAAGCAAAATATCAAAGCGATCTGTTGTCGACTATACGCCGGTTGGGGTCTAGGGTGCAGCACAAACTTCAGGGCTTCATTTTCTTGGGCAGTAAAAAGTTTTTGACCGGATTTTTTGGCCCAGGTTTTCCTCAACATGTATAGGTAGTCAACTCTTTGGGTTGATTAACACTGCGTCATAGGCGCTTAAAGGCGCAGTCCAAGCTCAGGGGCCAAATCCAAGATTTCCATATAATTATGAAGTAGACCCACCCCGTATAACACCTGCCAAGTGAGAGCTCTCGATTGCACAGAATAAGCGAGATATAGGAGGAAGCCAATTTGGGGCGCCCACACCAGGAAGCCACTTTGGCACGCCCCTTTACGATCTTTCGAGCTGAACAGTGGCGAGATGAGTGATGATTTCCGATCAATAGCCGCGTTCTTCCCTACATTCTCAGGTCGGCTCGCATCCATAGGTTGCAAATGACGGAAGTTACAAGCCTCGGACAACTCGTCCACCATGCTTCCGCAGCTCAATTTTTGAGGGGCCACAACTCCGTTCTCAGGGGGCCTTGTACGACTAGAGATACATAATTGGAATCAGCGTGAGACCATTTTCAAGATAAGAAGGGAAACAGAAAATCGATTTTGAGGTTGAACTGTGCCTTAAGGAATTGGTCCCCGACCCGAGGGATCAAAAGGAGAAGGGGTTCAAATTACGGGTACATCGCTGACAACTGGCGGGTAGATCGCTGATAACTGGCGGTTGGATCGATGATAACTGCCGGGCGGATCGCTGGTTACTGGCGGGCGGATCGCTGGCTACTGGCGGGTGGATCGCTGGCTACTGCCGGGCAGATCGCTGGCTACCGGCGGGCGGATGGCTGGCTACTGGCGGGCGGATCGCTGGCTACTGGCGGGCGGATGGCGGGGGGGATGTCGATCCGCCCGCCAAAAGCCAGCGATCCGCCCGCACCTGCTGTCTGAGTAGATGGATGGATGAATTTCAACCGAGTCTATGTTCTTCAGTCCATAACCGGTATTTCTCCTTACCCTGAGACAGGGACTCTCTACACACGGAGGGAGGAGCGCGAACGAGATTCATGCTGACGCGACGCGCGCGGCGGAATTTTATATCTGATTACCCCATCACTGGAGCGCGCTCGCCACAATCTCGCGAGCTTTCATGACATTTCATGCGTTTATTGATTCTCATATGACTATTTCTGCATGTTTCATAATCCAGAGCCAAACTGGTTGTCGGCGGCAACGATCCCATCACTACATCTAAATTGGTGCTTGATCTGTAATACCATATTACATTTTCTATAAATATCAAGCGGTACAACGGCAAGAGAACATACAAGACTTATTGAAATGAGTGTCCAGGATAAGATGATGAGAGGAACAACTCAGGAACATAAAGAAAAGTCATGTGAGAATGAATAAAAATATGAAAGCCCGTGAAATCTCGTGAATTTGTGGCAAGCGCGCTCCAGTGATGGGGTAATAGGATAAAAAGTTCCGCCGCGCGCGTCGCGTCAGCAATGAATCTCGTCCGTGATCCTCCCTCCGTGTGTAGAGAGACCCTGTCCCCCTTACCCTGACTCGCTCTGGCGCAACGATTTCGAAAGAAAAGAAATACAGGCCTAAGACAACTCGTCCACCATTTTTTGCCCTCAAATAATAGACTTTTTCGAGGAGCTATAACTCCCTTCGTAGGGGGGTCTTGAACGACTTTAAAGATAACACTGTGATCAGCGTGTGACCGTCTACCATTCAAGCATTAAAAGTGAAAAATGATCTACCATTCAAGCATTAAAAGTGAAAAATGATTCTCTGGGTGTTCTGTGCCTTGAAAGGTAGTGTGTCCGCCATAAAAATCGTTTCCCAGTTTTCACTAGAAATGGGAGGCTTAGGTCCTGCTTGACACACTAGCGAAGAATGAACTACAAAAAAGAAGGAAAAGCTCGAACGGTGGTCCCCTCATCAGCGGAAGGTTACGATGGTGGACGAGTTGGCGCGGCATGCGAATCACCTGACAGATCGCTGAACCGTTTTGGGGTGCTTCTGGGTGAATCCTTCCTGCTTCTTCTGCTTTCAGCACTTTTCGCGACATGAGCTTCAGAAATAAAATGATTTTAAGCATTTGCTGGTATTGCATCACATATTAGATGGTCCAATAACGAATGGTGTTTTTTTCGAGTCTACACAAGTGTCGTTCGTGTTCGCTAATATGAATTTAGCAACTATAAATTCAGCAACAGCAAATTAGCAAAAATTTTCTAACGGTTGAGAAGGAAACCAGTGGGAAGTGTATGAAGAAGCGAATAAGGTTAGAAACAGGCATCAAAATGCTAAGACAGATCGATATATCATATCACAAAATTTTGAACTTTCCAGTTGAGCGCTCCAGTACTAAACTCGTCCGCGCGTGCGCTCTGATGCCAACCACGTAACAGACGAAACTCGTCCACGGAAAACTCGACCGCGAGCGCATAGGGCTAGCGCCACCGGATCTCGGAGCCGATTAGGGCTCTTTCGGGCTCGTTTTGGATCGTTCTTTCGACCCTAGTGTTTCAATGGGACTCCGACATTTCGACGAATAAACGAGGAGAAAGATGTTCGTGGACACTGCCTTTAAAGGCAGCAGACACGCTCGAAAAAGTTGTTGAGATAACTATGCTACTGGGATCGTATGGTCGCTGGTAGAACGCTCGCGCCGTTGGAAGCGTCAAAAGCTAGTCAAAACGACTAAATCTCAGCAAAAATTTCGTCAACCCCGCCCCCGAGTTCCGACAACCCGCCCCCAAATACAATTGAGTCGAGATTGATTCTTCGGATACTGTCACGCTGACTGGATTTTGATGCTTAGAATGAGGTGAGCATTCTAATACAGGATGTAAGAGTCTATCCACTTTGTCATCTCAACTGTTTTGTCGCTCATAATCACTGCTTAAAGGCACGCTCGAAAAAGTTGTTGAGTTAACTACGTTACTGGGATCGTATAGCTCCTAGTAGAATGCTCGTGTTGTTGGAAGCGTCAAAAACTATGCAAAGCTACTAATTTTTACCAATGCAAATCGATTTTTTTTGCAAACCCGCCCGAAACCCCGCCTGGCTGGATTTCGATGCTTCCAGCGAGGTTAGCGTTCTAGTACAGGCTGTAAGAGTATATCGGCTTTTCTATCTCAACCATTTCGTAGCTAATATTCTCTGTTTCAACAGCGCATTGAGTAACTCGTCCTCTTTCACCCGATAACAAAAGCAACCGTTATTACTCTATTTGCTCACAGTTTTCGTTGGTTTTTTCGTTAGTCCCCCACACTACCAGCCCCGAACCCTCGATTTATGCCAAAAAATTGATATCATTTTTGAGAGTGTCTGCTGCCTTTAAAGGCACTGTTCGCGATAGAGATCGCTTTTCTGTTTTTTTCCCTATCTTGAAACCGGTCCCATTCTGATTCCAGTGATGCTTCTGGAATCGTACAAGACCTTCTGGGAATGGAGTTATGGTCCCTCAAAAATTGAGCTAGGGAAAATGGTGGACGAGTTGTTCGAGGCTTGTAACTTACGTTTTTCACAGCCGATGTATGCGAGCTGACCTGAGTAAAGAGAGAAGTTGAGAATGAAGGGAAGAACGGGGCTTTTGATCGGAAACCATCGCTCAACTCACGATTTCGAGTGTTCCTTTGTTTACATCGAGGGGCGGAAAGGGGCCGGACTTGCCCACAGCGGCGGGGTTTGCCCACTTTTCTAAGCAGTTTTGCGGCTCCTGGGTAGCTTTTCTTTCCGTTTTTTCGACCCTGTTCTGCTTCTGAGAGCCACGAGAAGCATTTGTTATCAAAAATTCGAGGATGAAGTTTATCGCGAACAGTGCCTTTGAGGAATCGCAGAGGCGCTATCATGAATTTTTCTGCAGGACTGACGTAGTACTCAGTGGCTCTCAAGACGGTGGATTTTCACCCAATCAGGTGGAGCTTTGCCTGAACCTTGATAGCACCTGTACTAGTGTTGGGGTCACGCTTGCAAATTTCTTGTTAAAGGCAGTGTTCACGATGAAAAAAGTTTTCGAAATTCCACTACTATTGCGTAGTGGAGGGACACTCTGTAACGTTAACGTCGAAAGAACCCATGAAAACGAGCCAGGAAGAGCCCCAAAAGAGCCCGAAGTTGCAACTTCGAGCGCATTGAAAACCCCAAAAGCGCATCAAACGCCCACCGACGTAAACAAATGAATGCTCGAGATCGTGAGATGAGCGATGAATTTCAATCATTAGCCCCGTTCTTCCCTTCATTCTCAGCTTCTCTCTTTACTCAGGTCAGCTCGCATAGATCGGCTGCAAAAGACGGAAGTTACAAGCCTCGGACAACTCGTCCACCATGTTTCCATAGCTCAATCTTTGAGGAACCATACCTGCGTTCACAGAAGGTCTTGTATGTTTTCAGAGACACCATTGGAATCAGCACGGGGCCGTTTTCAAGATAGGCGGGAAAACAGAAACACGATTTTCATCGTGAACACTGCCTTTAAAGACAGTGGTCACGATGAGAAAAGCTGTGGAACAAACCATGAAAATCAGTTTAATTCGCTAAAAGTCCACGAAGGTTACGCGGCATGAAATGAGCTATAAATAGGGTTCTTTGCAACATAGCTTTCCTTATCGTGCACACCTGCACAGCACCGCTCAAAAAGATCTGAGCAGTCAAAAATCATTGACGCTCACAGCCAGAAATAAATGCAAAATTAACTAATATAAAAAGCTGAAAAATAGAAACAAGCCCTTCATTCAAATTTCAACTCGACAAGGACAGAAATATTCGAGCAGGCCTTACCGAAGGCTGTTGTTCATGGATTGAATGCCAATTTCAAGCCAGCTGGGCTAGGATTCATGATATACTTAGTATCCGAATCACTCCTTTTCGGATATCCGGCCGGATATCCGAGATTCGGATAATCCGATATCAAAAAATTCAAAAAAAAAACGCATTATCTGAATCGAATCATTATCTAAAGGGTCGAAAATTCGAATAAAATCGGATAAAAATCGGGTACAATTTCGGATAAAATCGGATAATTTTCGGTTAATTTTTGGATTAATTCGGATAAAATTGCACTTGGCCACGCCCATTTTCCGTACCGCCTTCTATTCAGTACATCAACGCAGGATTTTCCTCCTTCCGAAATCGGAAGAGCCGTTGCGGCGCCGAAAAATGGGCGTGTTATTCAGTGTAGTTTTCTTTGTATAGTTACTAGCATACTTGCTACTAGCTAGTTCTCCTGAACCAAACCTGTGTATGGACAATTCTGTGCCTCCCAACGACGATACATAGAGTAATTGAAGATTTGTTTTCATATTTTTATTAGTATGCATATATGATGATTGAAGTTTGTGTGTGAACATGCTGCGAATGCAATGAAGGACTACTGCTTGCTCAATTATGGATGTTTTCAGAAACTTGCATTGAGTGCCTGGTTTATTTTTCACCGTTTTGCCTCAAGATTGTTCCGAAAATATCCGAAGTTATCCGAAATTATCCGACCGGATATCCGTATCCGAATCATTGGAAAAATGGCATTATCTGAATCGATCCAATATCCGAAAAATAAAAATGCGCATTATCTGAATCAAACCAATATCCGGAAAATTCAAAATTGGCATTATCCGAATCGATCCATTATCCAGAAAATCATCTTCGAATAACAAGTATAATTCATGAACGCATTCGGTCCCGGCATGGTTTGGTTTGGTTTGGTTGGCAGCCCCAGCCGAGACCAAACCGGACCAAACCACCACCTCGGAGGTGCGGTTACATGGGACCCAGGCGTAGCCCAGTCCTGACCAAACCTAGCGATGAATCGCTGGCTAGCGAACGTTTCCAACTAAATCCTGCTCGGAACCAGCGGTGTGCGTTTTTCGTTTTTCGATTTTTCGCTTTTCGCCCAATTCGGCGAAAAAAATCAATATTGAAAAAAAATGAAAAAGATTAAAAAATTTTCGGTTTTTTTTTTCGGTTTAAAATTTGCGGTTCTGATGCGACTTGCAGTCGATCCTTCGCTGCGCGCAGACGTCTGCAGCAGGTTGTTTCGCCCAAAAACTAGGGTATGATCTGCACAGCGGTTTTTTCTAGTACATCATTTCGATAAAAAAATGGACTGATTGGGTAAAAATTTCTTAGATTTCCTGTTTTTATCAGACTTAAACGACTACAGCGCAACTTTTGAGCATGGTCATAATTTCAGGAATAATCCTCCGAAGAACCAAAAATATAAAATTCGACAGGCTATCTAATAACGCTAATCGATTACGTACATATAGTTGGTAACCTACATCGGCATTTTAAAGGCAGCGTTCAAGATAATCAATCTCGGTGACACTTCACAGTAAAATGATAGGCGAGAAGAATCCTATGCTCCCAATGTCGAAAAACGGGTAAAAACGAGCTAGGAATGGCAAAATAACGGATGCAAACAAGCGTTTTGCAAAACCTCATGAGGTCACAGAAACGCCTCATGCCTTCTTTCCGCCCTCGACATGAATAAACGAACACTCGAGATTGTGATAATACGAAGTAATCAAGCCAAGAAGTACTTACTGATAAGCGATCTAAAAAGCTTGATTGCTTTGATAGGCATCATCCAACATAACGGTCAATTCCTCCACGCTCAAAAGTCAACGTGAGCAAGATGGCCCTCTTTAAGCACTAAACATGCTTTTCGCCTTCTCTTCAAGCATGCCTCGCTGTACAGGGCACCAGACCTTCCGTAAACGGTGGAGATGTTAAAAATAAAATCTATCGTGAACACTGCCTTTGATTAAAGGCAGCGTTCACGATAGATTTCACATCCGATATCTCCACGGTTTACTGAAAGTCTGGTGCCCTGTATAGCAAGGCATGCTTAAAGGCAGCATGCACGCTCGTAAACGTGGTTGGGATAACAATGTGGATCGAGTCGTATGGCCTACAACATAATGCCTACGCATTTTGAAGTGACAAAAATGGCCCACAACGCCGCTACATGAGTTAGAAGTTGGCCTCGCCTTGTATTTTAAAGGCAGTGTTCACGATAAAAATCGTTTTTCTGTTTTTCGACCTATCTTGAAAACGGTCCCATGCTGATTCCAATGATGTCCCTGGAATAGTACAAGATCCCCTGGCAACGGAGTTATGGCTGTTCGAAATTCAGCCAGGGAAAATTGTGGACGAGTTGTCCGACGCTTGTAACTCCCGTTTTTTTTTGCAGCCGATGTGTGCGAGCTGACCTGAGTAAAGAGAGACGTTGAGAATGAAGGGAAGAAGGGGGTTTTTGATCGAAAACCATTGCTCATTTAACCGCAAATTCAGGGGAACTGTTATAGGACGTGGGCGGAGTGGCCCAATGGGTCGGCTGGCCCACGAGGTTTTCACCCACTTACCTGCCGTTTTTCGTCGCACTTCCGTTCTTAATCTTCTGCTGGGCCATCTTCGCCGTCAGTGACGTGTGTGGCTCACTTGTTGGGCAATCTACCAACAGTATCGACGGTGAATATGACCCAGCAACCTTGCGTTGCAGGAAAAGGGCAAATACAGGGGGCGTGAAAATACAGAACGGGGCCAACTTCTAACTCATGTAGCGGCATTTTCGAATATTCGACTTTTCGACTGTAGTCGGATATCACACCTTTTAAAATATTCGACTTTTCGACTGTAGTCGGATATCGCCCTTTTTCGAATATTCGACTTTTCGACTGTAGTCGGATATCGCACTTTTTCGAATATTCGACTTTTAGACTGTAGTCGGATATCGCACTTTTTCGAATAACCGACTTGTCGAATAAAAAGTCGACTTTTTTATCCGACTGAAACTGTCGGATACCCATCCGATTATTCGATTCGGAACAAGTATAGTGTGGAGTGGGCTCGTCCACCATCAAGAGACAGGAAAGTTCAGGCATAAAATTAGACCCAGAACAAGGTTTTTTCGAAAATCTTTCCTATAGGTCTCACTACTTCGAATCCAGAAAAGGTTTTTAGAGCAGAAAATAAGACAAGCATATTTTATCGTGACCACTGCCTTTAATTCCTTGCAGAGGGCTGCCACAAGTGTTGAAAGAATGTGACGTGTTCGCAGACATAGGAATTTTCCGAAAGGCTGTTAAAGGCAGGGTTCGCGATAAAAACGATTTTTGAACTCTTTCCACGAGAGTGTGGATTTGGTCATCACAAAAGCAAAAATGAGTGAAAAAAAGAAAATTTGGGGAAAAACGAAAAACGCACAAAAACAAGGTCAAACGGCTAATTACAGGTGTCCGATCGCCCCCCCCCCCAATTAACAAGATTTTCATGAATGCTTCTTTGGCTATCTTTTATTTTGCTCTTGAAGTAGTTAGTGGTCTCTAGAAGTGCTCAAAATTTACTTTAGAGGCAACATAAAATACGGCACAACAGGCATTAATAGAAATCTGGATATTTGGTGGTCGAACGGACACCAAGCAATAACATGCTTTTGAGCTTTTTTTTCTCAAACCACTCACTTATTTTGGCCCGGATCATACTACCGTGCCGGCAATGTGAGAGAAAGAGCAGTGTCGATCAATCGCGGCGATACTGCGCTTCTGAGGGAATCGATTGTTTCGACGAGCGAAGCAGCATCTCGTTGAGTGAAATGGGATACTGTAATCGTCCAAAATCGGTTGAAATCTACATTTTCAAACCACATCTCGAAATTTATTGAGCACAAGTGCATATCGCCCCGATGATATCGGCGCCGCTCTGCATTGCGCAGCGTTGTGATAAAATCGCGGTGATATGCATATTTACTGAAAATTTCGGTGATGTGGTTAAATACAAAGGTGTCAACCTGTCTCGGCTGAATATCTCATCCCATTGAACACAACGAATTGCCTTTGTGCCTATGAAAACAATAGATTCCCTCCAAAGCGCAATATCGCCGTGATTGATCAATACCGGCTTTCCCACGCATCGCCGCGACTGAAGTATGATCCCGGCCTTTCACTTTCGTGACGGCCAGATCAACCTTCTTTTCAGGATAGAACGACAACCGTTTTTATCGCGAACACTGTCTTTAACAACACAGTGTGCTCGCACAATTTGCATGGCGATACTTCAGTTGACGAATTCGGCGTCATGATGAGCACGGAGGTGCACTCCTTCTTTTGTGAGGTGCCAAAGAAGACGGAATATTCAATGATACCATGATAATGCTGATATTGTTCTTTATATCCATGCCCATTGAAAAATGCAGCAAATACCTTATCCACGAAGGGGTGAAATACATACGTTGATGAAATGGTGGAAATGTAAACAAGGTATTATAAAAACCATGTAATGTTGCTGAAAATTTGGATTTCGTATTTTTTTGCACTCTCACTATAGCTAAGTTTTCGAGAAACTTGGCGCGTTTAAAGGCACAGGACACCCAAAAAATTAATTTTTAGATTTCATGCTAATGTTGGTGAGAGTCACACGCTGATCACAGTGGTATCTCTGAAATCGTCCAAGACCCCATTTGGACAGAGTTATGGCTCTTCAAGGATGCCTAGATTTTGAGGGTGAAAAATTAGTGGACAAGTTGTCTCAGGCCTGTATTTCTTTTCATTCACAATCTTTGCGCGAGAGCGAGCCAGGATAAGGAGACAGCCCGGCAGTGGACTGAAGAACGACGACTTGTTGGAATTCATCCTTACATTTCGCCGCTAACGAGCTCGGAAATCTGTTAGGGGGTCGGGCCTGTGGTGATGAGCGAAAGGGGTCGGGCCTGTGGTGGTCGCCTATATCTCGCTTATTTGGAGGAATTGAGATCTCGCGTTTGGCACGTGTTATACACGAGGGGTCTTCTACACGAATACATGTAAATCTCAAAATTCATATCTGAGGGTGTACTGTGCCCTTAATGGAAAAATGGGCGTGGACGTATAGTGGTGAAATGCACTGCTTAGCTAGTCGACATTAGATGTACCCGCTGTAGCCTACAGAAATTCAGAAAAAAAGAAGAACCAGAAACGAAATTTATGTTGGGGTTCACAGCACCAAATACCCCAATATTCGGGAGAAATTTTTCCGACCTCTGTTAGCTCAGAATCGGAAAAGCCAACCCTACACTCCAAGGGGGTGTGAGGGTTGATTTTTTGCCGTAATGCCGTCCAGAAGAGTTGTTCGGGGCGCTGAATGGGAATATGAGGTCCGTTCTCGGTATGCAAGACTTAATTTAAGGTTACGATAGGAAGACGGTAATTTAGCTACTACAGCGTAACGTATGTAGTACTCTCGGAAAACATTTTTGGAAATTGAGAGCTTGTGTTATCTCAGTTCGATTTTCTCAATCGGTCTTCCAATCAATATTGATTTTGTCAAACGGCCGCGCTTAGTCTATCCATTATGGTATCCTTTGAAGGCAGCGTCCGCGCAGAAAACCTGTATTTTGTTTTTTCTTCTCAATCCAATGTTGAACCAAGTGGAGATACATAATTGACAAAGCTTGAGACCTCAATGCTGCTTATTCATAATGCTATCCACCTGAAACCACCTGAAAACTGCTCCGTGGTCTGGAAAGGCGTTTCCCCGGTCGATCAACTAGCACGATGAACAGAAGCGCCAGAACAGGCTCTGACAGGTCGCAGAAATCCAAAATTCTATATTCTTTACTTTGAGAGATCATCGAGTTCAAACGTGTGTATTGGAAGCTTCTTGTTTTTTTTTTAGAAAATTTAGACAGTGGAAGGCCAATAAAAAATCAACCAAAGACGTTGAAGGGGCTAGGCCATTTAAGACGTCCAGTTTGAAGACATTTGTGTATTGCACAAGACACACCCCGGAAAGACGTGAAAAAAGGAGGCGGAATATTCGAACGAGTTTTTTCTCCAAATTTTGAGTGGTTTGGGTGGCTTTTTGGCGAAATATCACAACATGGTAGGTCTACCTGCGCAAAATAGTTAAAACAATTGAACACGGTTTTTTGCTGCCGTAGCGAATTCTGTTTGCAATGCTAAGCCCACATCTGTTATTAGCATATTTGCTGAAGAACTTCGGCCCATGTGAAGCCCTACGCACTCGTATTTCAAAGGCAGTGTTCACGATAAAAACCATCTCCGTTTTTTCACTAAAAAGGAGAGTTGTGAGCGTATTCGTACAAGATTTAGAGTAAATACGACTAAAAACCCACGAAAATACATAGCTAAAATGAAGACTCTTTTTTGTAGCGGACCTTAAAGGCACAGTCCAACCTCAGAATCGAATTTTCGTTTCCCTGCTTATCTTGGAGAAAATTTTACGCTGATCACAAAAAAGTCTCCAGAATCGCTAAGAATTCACTACGAATGGAGTTATGGCCCTTTAAAGATTCCGAATTTGAACGGCGAGAAGTTCGCGGACGAGTTGTCTCGAGCCTGTTTTTTCTCGTTATTCTCAGGGGTGGTAGTAATCCATTCGGAACTACGAGTTTCGAAATTGTCAAAACATGCAGGTATTCTGCGAGTTTCGACTCTACAAGAAGAGGCGATTTTGAGGCGATATAGCAATAAAACGGTTCTAAACCGTATCCATAGTGTTCCCCGACTTCAAAGGGACCCATCTTCCAAATCTGGTGCAAAATGGTGAGCCGCTTCCTATCCTGTGCTCGCTTCTATGGAGCTCATTGCGGGTAAACCTCATGGTTTCGGGCACCCTCGCGAGATTGCTGAAACTCGCAGCAGGCTCGGTCTCTAGGCGAGGTGGGCAGCGAAAGGCGAAACAGCGCACCGGTGGTGGAGACGCGAGAGACTCCCAGTTTCGGGGAGAAAAAGTGGTGCGGAGGACTTTTTCGCCCATCATGCGAGGTGGGTGCTGTTTTGCACAGGCTGTCAGCAAACGCGCAGACAGTGGCAGTCATAAAATTATTGACAGCCGACCTCCAAGGATACACCTCGGATACCTCGGCAAAAATCGGTAGATCGCGCGTTTTTAACGCGGAAAAGCCGGGATTTGGTCATGTTAGCGTGAAAAACTTGATTATAGACTATTTTAACACTAATCTAGCTTTGATGAATAATCAAATCGAAGTGATATGAACATATCCATAAGATTTGGAGCATTTGAGCCGGAAAAGCGAGTATTAGGTTTGATTAACTTGGAAATAGCGAATGGAGATTCATGTGTCTAAATCAACATGCTCACTTTCTGAATTCACAAAAAATAAAATTCCGGGACACGTTGCTGGTTGTCCGGGAGGATAAGCGGAAATTCATTTCGAAGTTTCAAAAAACTCAAGGTATCAGCTGAGTGTAATCAAACGTTTTTACAAATTTTTTCACAGTGTCTACAAATTTTCTAGCAAAACTCAAAGCTGCGAAGTTGGTAGGGCATTTGCACTTTTCAAGAGAGTTATGCCCTTATCAGTCCGATTTGAAAAGATATCAGTACCTGAAGTGTGCAAAAAAGATTAATTTTGCTATGCCCAAGTTATCAAGAGGAGCATGATTTTTTTCCGGATTGGTGCGAAAACTTTATTTTCGAACCAACAAAAACTTTTGCTTATACGGTCGTTCCAACGATAGAAAAAAATCAGAGATTAGAAAGTCTTGCTTTTGTGAGAGGGTAGAAGGTACTGACAAGAAATAGGCAACAGTAGGTTTGACATAAGAATTGAGAGGTGAAAATTGCGGCAAGGATTAACAGCAATCATACTTATAGAACAAACACAATCCGTCGAAGATCCTTGAGGAAAATGAATAGACGAGTAGTTATTGAGGTCCTTTCATTGTAGTCCAGGAGGCCGATCGAATTCACTTGAATGAGGAACTACTTAAATAGATTCTTTCTCATGTCTTATACAAGAAAGTATGTAGGAATTGAGTTTTGAGTTCCGCTTGACCAACCACTCCATTATAAACGCCTTGAGTGTACAAATTTTATGTTTCATTTCTCTATCAGTTTAAGCTTTTAAGTAAGTACTATGACGTTAACTACTAGTTTAAGCCTCTGCTGTGGCCAGAAACACAATGCTGTGTTCGCAATGGGTGAAACCTACAATGAAAACATGATCGAGCCAAAGTGCAATCTCGGTGCAATGCCACTGATCGCCGCTATGGTTAAAATCACAGCGGTTTCAACTCCTTAGAGTGACGAAGTTTTGCAAAGAAACGCAACACCTCGCATGATGATGCGTGTATGGTCTCGGTTTCAATCAGCTCATTCTGCGAGTTTCGAACGTCAGCTCGCGACATTAAACTCGTAGTTTCGCATAGATTACTACCGTCCCAGCTATCGTTTTGAAGCAGGTCGCAAAATAAAGTCAGACCGAAAACAAATGGAAGAACATAGATTTGGAGCAAAATCGATCGTGTTTCTGTTCAGTATTGAGACCGGAAGCTTGTCGGTGGGCGTTACCCATTTTTTCTTCCATGGGGGTGGCGTTGAATTTTTCCTTGCTTTTTCTCGCTTATTTGAGCGAATTGAGATTTCGCGCTTGGCAGGGTTGCTATGTGCGGTGGCCGGAGTATGATATCAAAAATTACCTCTGAGCGTGGACTGTGCCTTTAAGGCATCGTACGCGCAGAAGACCGTATATTATTTTTGCATGTTTTTTTGTAGCTTGGCTTCTCTAATAAACGAAAATGTCGAAGGGGCCCATAAAAAACCTTCATTTGTGAAGAAAAGTCAATCGGGACACATTGTAAATACGAATTTGAATTTCGCGCCGAAATCCTTTTTGAAGTTTTTCTGCTTTTGGAGGTTGCGGGGCAGCTCATCCCCATGACTCATTATTCAGCCGAGAGCGGAGAGGGCGAGACGACGAGACAGTTCGAGAACGCCTGCGTCAATTGCTCCGGCGTATGCGTAGCGCTATAGCATTGAAGCACGTAATCACACTACACAAAAGTTCCTCAGTCGGTAGGATGTCTCTAGTGCCACACTAATGATGGATTAGGGAGTTTACAATGACTTCGAGTCTTTTGTGCGATTCTGCGTTCCATTTACGGAAAATTAATGGGAAACAAGACGGTTATTATGTTTTACGGAAATATTTTGTTACAGGCACTGAACAGGGCTGCATGTGGATTTTTCAGTGGAAGACTAGTGGTCCTCACCAGTTTTTCAACGCTTTTATGGTCAAGTGAAAGGAATAGTATAGATTTTCTCCAAGAAAATATTCCACCACAATTCGTATGAAAAATAGGCTTTGCACTGTACTCGCAGCTAACCGTCACGGCGGCTGCGGGGTGCAACTCGTCCAGGTGCACAGGGCGTTTCTAGATTTTGCGGGGAGGGGACTGAAAATTTCGAAGGAGTGAAGTTCATGTGCGTGGGCGAGCCTTCACCATTTCAAAAGAAGAGCGATTCACAATTTTGGTTGCTTCTCAAATCTTGAAATTGTAGGCGGAGAACGAGTTGTTCCTCACGCCTTTAGAACGCAACTCCCCCGAATTTCTTAGGAAAGGACCCAATTAGATCCCCTGCTTTTAGAATGATTAGTCTGAAATCAATACACATTCACACATTTAGACGGATTTTGGCGTACATAAATTAGGAAAATATGAGTTACGCCACCCCGCAGCCGCCGTGACGGTTAGCTTCGAGTTTGTACTGTTTCCTCGACTGAAGCGACAATGGAAATTTTAAGATCAGGATGAACATAATCTCTTTGCGAGTTTATTGACACAGTATGTTCCTGAAAGAAACTGGTTAGGAATGATTAAAGGCAGTGTTCACGATAATCTTCGATTTTAAGATGAATCACTAAACCGATTGTTTGGCCACCGGGTAGAACTGAAATAACGAAGAAATCGAGAAAAACGCCTTTTTCCAGGCCTAACTAATACTGTTTTGCCTAGAATATTCTTCCATTTTCGTTTAACCCCATTTTTTACCGGTGACAACCGCCGTGAGCATGTTCATCCAATCGGAAAACTAGTCCGGGCCAGAGAATAATGCTACTTACTCAGACACTCGTGGCGTCCAACGGGTGGTTGACACGTCACCCTTGTGGCTTACCGGTCGCTGGGTGGTTTGACTGCAAGGGGCGGATCGACTGTCTGTCGACCGTGATGTGTGCGATCGACTGTCTGTCGACCGAGGCCCACAGACAGTCGACCACCCATCGGCCGGTAGCATGGGATGACGTCACTTCGTCGTTTTCTCACCTTTGTGCGCGTATTGACGTGCAAAACTTCTGACCCCCGGACCCGCTGCACCGCCAACTGTTCGGCGCCGAATTTTTCGTTTCGGTTGTCCTGATTCTGAGGGATTGATTTCCCATTTCTTCCACGTCCGTTTTGAAATTTTTAAGTTTTCAATTCCTTTCTATATCCTGACTCGTTATTAAAACATGAAGCTTTTCTTTCATTTATTAATTCGGTGAAGAATTTCTCATTTTCGTTGATTTGTTGTTTGGAAGAAATTTCCGATCCTTTCCATGACCATTTTGAATTTTTGGAGTTTCCGAATCTTGCCTTATACTGACTCGAATTCGAAACGGAAAGTTTTTTTTTTATTTCTTGACTCGGAGTCTGAAATTTAATTTTGGTTTTTGATGGAAAATTTCCGATTTCCGATTTTTTGCACGTCCTCTTTGAATTTTGGAGTTTCCGATTCTTTCCATATTCCGACTCGATATCGGAACGGGAATTTTTTTTCATTTCTTGATTCTTCTTTCCAATCTTCACATTTTGGTTGATTTCTTGAGAGTAAAGGAAAATTTCCGATTCCTTCCGCGTCCTTTTTGAAATTTTCAAGTTTTCGATTGCTTTCTATATCCTGACTCGTTATTAAAACATGACGATTTTTTCATTTCTTGATTCAGCGTTGAATTTCTCATATTTGTTGATTTGTTGTTTTTGGAAAAATTTTCAGTTGTCCGATTCTTTTTTATGATCATTTAAAGTTCAGAGTTTCCCATTCTTTCCTTATACTGACTCTGGGGGTGTGTATACAAGTCTGTTGGTACCTGCTCGTTGGTGCCCCTGCTTCTACTGAACCCAGCAGACGTTTGAGTGTACACAGGGAACGTTCGAGCGATATAGCGTGCACAACTATATCGCGAAAGTATCCCGCACATTGCATAAAGGTGTCGCCGTCCGGCACACTAAAGCCTCTGGTCCATAACACCTTAGGATCCGTACCTAGGGAGTCATGGAGTCTCTGGCCACAAGCCACAATTTCGCCACCCTGAACTGTCGATCGCTGTCGAGTGATATCCAAAAAACTGCGCTATCCAGACTTCTGAGCTATTTCCATGCACCGTTTGCTGCTTTGCAGGAAACCCGCCTCAAGGATAGACCCGTCATCAGCGTCGGAGAGTACACCATCTACTGCGGTAACGCTGACGATAGGAGAGTGGGAGGCTGTGCAATAGCTGTAAGGAAGGATTTCAATGGTATGGTCAAGGAGTTCGGCTCAACGTCGTGTCGGAATGCATTCGTACGACTGCGGGATCACAGAGGATTCAATCTGTGGATAGTGAGTGCTCATGCGCCCACTGAAACGGCCGAAGACAATTCGAAGGATGCGTTTTATGAGGAACTCAATACGTTGCTGGCCAGGATACCTTGTCAACATGCTGTTGTCGTGGGGATTGACGCAAATGCGAAGATGGGACTTGATCAGGAATCCGAAGTACTCGGTAAATGGTTCTACCCAGTGGAGCAAACATCGGACAATGGCTACCGCCTTGTCGACTTTTGTGAACGCAGTGGTCTGATTATTGCATCGACATTCAAGAGGAATCATCGCCGCCATCAGCTTACGTGGCAGGGACCAACCCGGCTATCTCCAGAAGAGCAGCGGAAGCGGAAGATGACAACTTTGAAACTACAGCTTGACTATGTCCTGACGAGGAATATTCCAGTATCGGACATTCGAAGATCTAGAGCTGTGTGGGATGTCGCATTCGATTCGGATCACCGTCCTGTTCTGTTGAACTTCACTGCGAGGATTCATAAGAGGAAGCGAGGGGCTCAGCCTCTCCAGAGGATTGACATGACAAGTCTCAGAGATGAAGAGTGCAGAAGGAATTTCCGACAACGCGTTTCTATTCACATCGGAGTACGGGCTAAGAAGAAACTTTGCGACGCGGATTCTTTTGTCAAGTGCATCCAGGACGCTTCGAAAGAGGCACTCCCGGTTGTACAGCCTAAGAAGAAGTTCGCCTACGTCTCAGAAGAAACAACATCTACCTACAACAGAGTATGTGCTCTCCGAACTGCAGGAAACTTCGTGGAGGAGAAGCGTCTGAGGAGGAAGTTGCGTCGGCAGCTTCAAAGTGACCGCGAACGAGAGTGGACGTGTAGAGCTAAGGAGTTCGAGAAGGCTTGGGAGGAGAAGAATCCGAGGAAAGCCTACACGTTGCTGCGACAGTATAGCGGGAAGATGAAGAGATGTTCTCCTGTCTTGAACACTACCAATGGAGTTGCAGTTGGTGATGCGACGCTGCCAATATGGAAGGATTACTTCAGTTCACTACTGAATCGTCCAGCGCCATCAGTACCTGAGCTCCCGCATGTTCAGAGAGCACATTACGATGTCAGTGAGGAACCGCCGACTGAGTCTGAAGTTTTGGATTGTGTCCGGAAAATGAAGAATGGAAAGGCAGGTGGAGATGACAAACATCACTGCTGAAATGCTGAAAGCTCTTCCTCCGTCTGGGATTCGCGAAATGACCAACACCATCCGTGCCATATGGATGAGCGAAAGGATACCCGATTCGTGGAGACATGCGATCATCGTACCTCTTCACAAGAAGCTATCCGTCACGGATCCTAAGAACTACAGAGGAATCTCTCTACTTCGTGTCATGTACAAGGTTTTAGAACGTATCATTCTCGAGCAACTTATCAAACATCGTGAAGGAACGACCAGAGATGAGCAAGCCGGTTTTCGACCTGGAAGATCGACCATCGACCAAGTGTTCGTCGTGAGAAGAGTAATTGAATCGTGGCAGCGGTTTTCGAAGCCATTACAGCTTGCTTTTTTGGACTTTGAAGCCGCGTTCGACTCTCCTCATCGTGATCGATTGCTCAATGCTCTGCGAGCAGATGGAGTCCCGGAAAAGTATGTTCGGTTAATCGAGGACATGAACAAAGGAACAACAGCAGCAGTTCGTACACCTGTCGGATTTACGTCAGCTTTCGAGGTGAAAACAGGAGTAAGGCAAGGAGCCGTTGCAGGACCTTTTCTTTTCAACTTCGCCGTTGATGACATCATGCGTAGAGTTGCAGAACAGTTTCCTGCGGATGTGATCCTAACACCATCAGGACGCTCCTTGTCGACCTGGAGTACGCCGACGACATTGTGTTATTCGCTGAAAACAACGCAAAACTGCAAAGGATTGTGAACCTCGTTTCGAAGTATGCCGCAGCCTATGGACTTCGTCTTCGTCCCGACAAATGCAAGCAGATGTGGGTCTCTCAGAGGCCTTCAACTGGAGTTTGTGTGGACGGACAACGTATCGAACTGGTGGACGATTTCTGTTATTTGGGCTGTTTGCTGAAGAACGATGGTAGTTATGCAGCGGATATTCGACAACGATGTGCGAAAGCTACGTCTGCATTCAATTCTCTAACCAAGTGTTTGTGGTCTACCACCATCGCGAAGGAAGTCAAGTTGCGCGTCTACCTATCCGCTATTCGCCCTATCATGATGTACGGATCGGAGACGTGGGCAGCACCGAAAACGCAGATGGAAAGGTTGGATTGCACGGAGAGGAAGCTTTTTAGGCGTTTGCTTGGATATTTCTGGCCGCGTGTATGCCATAACGAAGACCTTTACAACGAAATCGACGCAGTACATCAACGCTTGACACGAGGGAGGTGCCAGCATCTCCTAACGCCATCTCAAGCAGCAATGGAAAGTCGACTTCGACTGCTCGGGCATATACTAAGAAGAACGCCGGATCGTCTCGTACAACACGCTTTAAAAATGCTTCCAAATCCTGTCTGGAAACGGCCACCTGGGCGTAGGCGAAAGTTCTGGACGGATGTGGTTAAAGAGGATTTAAAGTCACTCGGCATCGAAAGACAGTTCAGGCGCGATGTTTCGTTTCGCAGGAAATGGAATAGTGACAGCTGGATGGAATGTGTTCAAATTGTGGCTGAAGACCGTGAAAAATGGACACGGCTGACTACTAGGACGGCACACCTCGGTGAAGATGCGGAATGACCGCGTCAGGCGAAAGCCAACCGATTAAGTCAAGTAAGTCATACTGACTCTATGTAAATCGCAACGGAAAGTTCTTTCATTTCTTGATTCGTCTTCCCAATCATAACAGTTTGGTCAATTTCTTGCTCATGAAGAAGAATCTCCAGTACCTTCTATATCCTTTTTGAATTTCTGAGCTTCAGATTCTTTCCATATCCCGACTCGATATCGAAACAAGAACTTTTTTCGTTTCTTGATTTGGCGTCGAAATTCTAATTTTGGTTGATTTCTGGATCTTGAAATAAACTTTCCGATTTCTTCCATGTCCTCTCTGATTGCTGGGATTTTCTATTTCTTTACCACATCCTGACTCGATACGAAAGCAGAAAATTTTTCCTTTTTTTATTCGGCGTCCTATCTAAATATCTAAAGCGCACCCTGTAGTAGTAAGTGAATGAAGTGTATGTGAATAAAGGGATGTAATTGCTTCTCCCTTTCTTTGTTTGACTGTTTTTCATTCATATTTTTCTCGTTAGGGGTCACAGTATATGACAGTCAACTCGTAACATCAAATAATCAGAAGAAATTATCAAAAATTTGAAAAACCATTTTAAAAATTTGAAAATTTTGCTCTTTGAGTATATTCGAAAAAGCGAAGTTCGAGAATTTAGGCGGTTTTGATCAAGTACACTTGATCTGCCACAAGTTTCCGGGATATTTAGATGATCAACGAATTCATGAGTCTCCGGCCATTTTTTCACTTTTGGCGATTGTGTATTCTCCGCTTGCCCCAGTCTTTCACATCATTACCATGGAAGTGGTGCGCTTATTGAAGCTAAATCATGAATTTCAAGAGTGGTATGTGCTTTACAGAAAACAGTCGCTACGCGTCTATGATTGGTTTCTATGGTATGTACAAAAATCAGGCACTGGGCGACCAACAGGACAAGTCTACTAGACATCGCTGCTGGAAAGAGCACTCGGGTGAGCCTTGTAAGCCAAATGCATTTCATTCAGTCTAGACTGACATCGCAATAATTTCTGAAATTTGCAGGAAAGACGTTTCCGGATACAGTTTCGAAGACGACTACGCTTCTCTGATGGCTTCATACGAACGCTCTTCTAAGATCTCGTCTTCCTTGAGGCTTGTATATTTTCACTCACGAAATATATCTCGAGAGCGGCGTTTTTTCCTCGAAATTTCTCCCGGTTGGGAAGCTTTGAACGAAATTAGCCGAAAATTTTGGAAAATCGACTAATAAACCACAGATTCGTGATCAACGCCCCAAAAAAACCCTTGGGAGAAATGTAAGTCAAATCTGGAACATTTTCTAAAACGCTTCCAGAGCCCTCTAATCGGTATAAATATTCGCCCAACCGAAAGTCCTAAACGCTGTAAGCCTGGACAAAGTATGGAAAATGCGCCTTCACCAAAAATTTGCTCAGAGGGGTAGCTTTGGACGCTGAACACATTTTTGAGGCCCGTTTCCAGATTTCGAAAGAATAATTTTCTTTTTGGAGGGTGCAAAAAGCACAAAAAACGACCTTTTTATAGGCTTATAACTTCTTGGAACCGGCAGCTCGGGCGGAATACCGCGCAGTTTTTCTATTGACCCACTAGAGATACTAACGATACTAGTCGTTTTGGCAGATGTGTTTACCACTCTAAACACTTCCCTTGTTAGCAAATTTTAAAACGTGTGCTGCGTGTGGGTGTGGGTGTGGGTGTGGGTGTGGGTGTGGGTGTGGGTGTGGGTGTGGGTGCGGGTGTGGGTGTGGGTGTGGGTGTGGGTGTGGGTGGGTGGTGTGGGTGTGGGTGTGGGTGTGGGTGTGGGTGTGGGTGTGGGTGTGGGTGTGGGTGTGGGTGTGGGTGTGGGTGTGGGTGTGGGTGTGGGTGTGGGTGTGGGTGTGGGTGTGGGTGTGGGTGTGGGTGTGGTGTGGGTGTGGGTGTGGGTGTGGGTGTGGGTGTGGGTGTGGAGTGTGGAGGTGTGTGGGTGTGGGTGTGGGTGTGGGTGTGGGTGTGGGTGTGGGTGTGGGTGTGGGTGTGGGTGTAGGTGTGGGTGTGGGTGTGGGTGGTGTGGGTGTGGGTGCGATTGTGAAGACATCATTATGATCAGCGTGGAATTTTCCCCTAGATGAGCAGAAAAACGAAAAATCGATGTCGGGGTTAGAGTGTGCCCTCAAGGTCCAATCAATAGATATTTGAAACAATGTGAATAAACATGTAGCATTTCTGATGAAGTAAGTCAGTCGATCAAAAAATAACCTGGAAAAAGTTCATATCATTATAGCACCACAAATGGACTGAACTGAGGCTTTCATAAAGCAGTAACATATTTTTGCCGGTACAATGTGCACTTTAGGTCTTATTTCTTGTTATTTCGCTTTTTGGAAACTATGCGGTAGTGCCGTTCATCATCCGTCATAATGTTGTCTTGTTATCTCATATTTGGGTATTGACAGTCGTTATTTGAGATCAGGAATTCTTAGCCTACCCTCCATCTAAATTGTTAAAATGTTGATCAATGATTAGGATAAAATTTCGTTACTGTAAGTGTTTTACCAGCATTTGAAAGATTTTCGCCGCAACGCGGCGAATTTGAAGAGCCAGCGGCATTCATCTTCGAGGTCTACAGGTGTCCAACTGCCGGTCGACAGGTATCCATCTACCGGTGGACAAACATCTAAGAAACGGTTGATGGATGTCCAATAAACGGTCGACAGGTATCCAACTACCGGTGAACAGGTATCCATCTACCGGTCGACAGGTATGTCATAAACGGTCGACAGGTACCTAACTACCGGTCGACAGGTATCCAACTACCGGTCGACAGGTATCCAACTAACGGTCGACTAGTGTCCAACTACCGGTCGTCGGGTGGTCGACGGACAACTCAAGGGGAGCGACGGACAACTTGAGGGGGGTGACAGACAACTCTAGAGGAGCAGTCCCTCCCCTTTTCAGCGGTCGTGGGGAAGCACGCTGTGAGGTGATTGCTTGTCGACCACCCGTTGGACGCCACGAGTGTCTGAGTAAACAAGACGTTTTAGTGGGTTTCAAGCCGTTCCTTCGTAATTTTGGTAACACTTGGTGACCAACGTATTGTTTTGAGTGCAAAACTCGGGAATGAAAATCAATTGTACATTTGTAAACAAAACACTGCTTTTAAGGGAAAGTCAATGTGAGTGTAAGCAATATTTGGATAGCTTATCTGCTCTCCTGGCACATTGATACAGCAGTATTTCCAATTTTTTTTTCAAACACCATCGGGACTAAATTCTTCCTTGCATACTCAGTCAAACTGAGGCGTCGACAACTGGTTGATAAGTTGTCATCTCATAAACCGCTCCCTGTTGACAAGTCAAATCTCGCGTATCGTCAGCCTGAGACCTGCCCGTTGCCCAGCGACGTCCGCCTGTTGTCGGGCTGTTGACAACTCGATGTGTCGCGTGTAGCGGCCCATTTAGCAGCAGTTCACATCCTACAGGACTGTTTCATCTAGCTTAAGTACTACTTTACACCGACACGCGTCACGGTCGGCACACAGACACGCGTCGCGGCTGGGTCGCCCAGCCTCCACTGGGGTGACCACCGGATAGGCAGGACCTCCTAATGCTGGGCGGGGCCAATGTACCGCAAACTCGGGTAATTGAACCAGCTGCGCTCTCATCATTCACAGCATGCCTGAAAAATGCGTCGTATACTTCCCTTTTATCTAGAGCGTTAGCTATGCAACAGCTCGACATCGACCAGAGCATAACTCGCGGCCACGGCCCCGCCGAATATCGGCGCGTTGGCCAGCGGTGACTCATTGTGGGCGGATCAACCTGTTGTCGACGCCCCAGTTTGCCAGAGTACTTAATCGTATCTACACATGTACAAATGATTATTTCTAATGCTCTTATTTTTTGTCAAATTGTATGTCAGTGTTTCCTCTCTGAATGTTTGAAACATCGCAAAGCCACTAATAAATATAGTAAAGGCAGTGTTCACGATGAAAAAAGTTTTCGAAATTCCACTAGGATTGGGTAGTGGAGGGACACTGTGTAACGTTAACGTCGAAATAACGCATGAAAACGAGACAGGAGGAGCCCCAAAAGAGCCCGAAGTTGAAACTTCGAGCGCATTGAAAACCCCAAAAGCGCATCACACGCCCACCAACGTGAACAAATGAATGATCGAGATCGTGAGATGAGCGATGATTTTCAATCATTAGCCCCGTTCTTCCCTTCATTCTCAACTTCTCTCTTTACTCAGGTCAGCTCGCATAGATCGGCTTCAAAAGACGGAAGTTACAAGCCTCGGACAACTCGTCCACCATGTTTCCATAGCTCAATCTTTGAGGGACCATACCTGCGTTCACAGAAGGTCTTCTGTGATTTCAGAATTACCATTGGAATCAGCATGGGGCCGTTTTCAGGATAGGCGGAAAAACAGAAAAACGATTTTCATCGTGAACACTGCCTTTAAGTCCAAATTCAGCTTCGCCACACTTCCAATATCACCGCATTGTTTGATACAGACACTTCTGGTAAAACTCCCTCGAAATTAAGGCTACATCAATTTCTTGGGTAAAAAGAAGCCGATTAAGTTGCAATTCCCAACTTATTGGAAGAGGGAAACCGTTGGCAGCCTTTACGATGGCCAAAGACAGATGAGAGAGCTCCCTGTACGCTGGAGACCCAGAGTGTAAGTGATAGACAATGGCAGTCGAGAAGACGCCAGACGAGCGCGTGATAGACGGGGGTTGCTGCGGAGACGCCAGACGAAACGCCGAATGCGGCGATTCGCGTTGAGTGATGAGTCATGGGGATGAGCTGCCCGTCAACTGCTTTTGGAGGCCTCGTCACTGTCCTTTTTGGAGTTTTTCTGCATGTGGAGTTCGTACCGTAACTATTTTTCATGTTGTCTCACGGTCGCACCAACATTCTAGGAAAAAGTGCTAGATGATTGGTGTGGTGAGAATTGGTGGCGGATGTTCATTTTTGACGCCTTCCAACCTCATTGCCCAACGTTTTTGACTCGCCAAAGTTTACCAGTGTAGTCTACCGGTCAATCATGAAATTGAGCCTGAAGAATGAAAATTGATTTCCAGCGCGAACGATGCCTTCAAGGGTGGACGAGTTGTGGGACAGTGGGTCGAATTTGGACGAGTTTTCGCAGCCCATTAATCAGCTGACTGTCTCAGTGGACCGCGCTCCATGACGCATTCAGGAGACGACTATTCTTTTTTTCTTCAGAAACTTTGGTCGGAAATAACTGAGAGAAAGAAAAAACGATCCCTGAAATAATAAATTATACAAATTGGCTTCCAAGCGCTTCAGTAGACGTTTTGAAAAAAAAGCTGGCAAAAGCTAAAAACTGTTTCAGAAAAAATCATAGAATTCCGCTTCGGTAAGCTACATAGGTTGGAAAAGAACGAGAACTACTCTTTCTGTTACCCCACCCCCCCCCGTGCGCTCGACTCTAACTCAGCTCTCCATCCGCACTCCACCTCATCACTCAACAACCTCACCATCCACCCCAGCTCAAGTCTGAACAAGTACGAGCTGCCTTCACCTCTCCAACCGCCAGTATTCCCTCCCCTACCGACTCGTCACTCGTCAGACTGCTCCCCTTCCCTACCTACTCAAGTCGTCTCAGAACTCGTCAATCCGCTACATATTCCTACTACAACTGCTTCATCACACTCAGCCGACCCACGCTCTCCTGTTCAACGAGCGGCAGGCCTTTCGTCTCGAATCCTCTACTCTTGGAACCACGCGATTTTTGCTGAAAATGGAAACACCTCGCTGCTGTCAACGTGCTCATCACACTATGCCGCCGAGTCTCAATCCTACGTCTACTGCGATAGAAAACGATGCGAAGCTACTGATGGAAGACAAATCGCTACCACTTCATCTTCGCACTGTCATGGCGGCACTACTAGAAGATAGAAAGCAACTGATTACTGTACTCTGTCGAAACCGTGAGTTAGAGAGTGAAATGATGTCACTGAGGGCGGAGAATGAGCTACTCAAAAAATCCCACAATACCAAAACTTTTCATGTGGATGCTCTTTCTCATCCTTCCAGTGACTCCATTATCATTTCGAATACAACTCCACCATCATTATCACAGCATGTTTCGTTTGAGGAAAAGGAGCGCAGCCGCTCAGTAGTTGTTATTGGTTTGCCTGAGAGTCACTCTAGATTGTCCACTGCACGTGCTTGGGATGATTATTTGTCTGTACATCGAATTCTCGATTTTCTACAAATTCAGTGCTTACCGATATCAGTTTTCCGTATGGGTCGTTTTAATTCAACGTTTCCCAGGTTTGTGAAAATCGTGCTCCCCTCGTCTTACTTTGCCAGTCATGTAATACGTTCTGCTCATAATCTCAAGCGCTTTTCGATTCCTAAACTTTTCATTAGGGCCTCCCTTACTAGGGAGGAAAGGAATCAAGCTCGCGCTGAGAGATTAGCAAAACGTAACGGATCACACAGCCAATCCCAATCGACATCCACAAACTCAACCCAGTCTACTACTGCCCATAACAGATCTCCCATGCATTCTCCTGAGTCACCTCATCATTCTTGTGAGCATGCTGTTCCGCTCAATTCCAACATCTTATCTGAACCGTCTCATAGGAATAAGATTGAAAATAGCATGATTTCCTCTCAACAAGGTCAAGCAAATGGCAATCAGGGAAACTAACCGAGGCTCCTCGGTCTGACGTATCCTTTCTGAAATGTTTTTATGCGAATATCAGATCTCTTCCTAGGAATGGCGTTTACGTAAACAAAGTCTTGAGTACTCACTATGACATTTTGATTCTTTCTGAGACTTGGCTCAAAACTAACCATACTATTGCTTCTCTACTGACGGATCTGCATAACGAATACGTCGTGTGGCGTTGCGATAGGCCGAAGAAAACTGGTGGTGGAGTCATAATTTTGATTCACAATAGGCTTGCAAGTACTGTTACCCATTCTGCATCTGTCACTAATGCATACGAATTGATTGCAGTTGACATACTGCAAAACGTGTCCACTGTGAGAGTTGTAGCTGTTTACAAAACCCCTAATTGCAATGCTGAGGCACACAACCAACTTACAGGGCTACTACTCAGGCAAACCATCGCTCCGAGCGGGACCGGCTCCTCCCAATTATGACGTCATCGCCTGGACAGCGGCCGAGGGGCCAACTGGCACCGCGGTCCCTGTCCGGTGCCAGTTCGCCCCTCGGTCGCTCTCGGAGCCACAGCGGTGCCATCGCCAGAGATTGAGAGACGCGGGATTGGTTGTTCTTTGAGTGATAACGTGCGAGCCACGTTATCACTCAAAGAACAACCAATCCTGCTGGTATAAAAGGCGGCTCGCCTCGTGTAGACGGGTAGTTGGCCTTTCGAGGCCACTCTTGAGAGGTGACCTCGGATCACTCTTCAGGATGACAATTTTGGCGGCCGAGGGGATCCCCTCATGGCCCGCGGTGGGGAAGGCTTCCTCATTGCGGACCATGCTGGGATGGTATCCTTGTTGCGGCCTGTGGCAGGATTAACCTCCTGGCCAGCAGGCTGTAACAGGTACCTTATCCTCTTAAAGGCTTAATCCTCTCCAGAAGAGGCGGAAATAAAGAAAAAATAGCAATTAGGAAATTTTTGAAAATCGCCCGAACAGAGACCGCAGTGCCAGTTGGGACCGAAGATCGCTCCGAGCGATACTGCTGTGGCCCGGAGAGCGGCTGCTGTGGCCCGAGTAGATGGCTAATTTTCGCTCGGAGCGGAGAGGCAGCGCCGCTCGAGTAGCTCTCCGGCACCGCTCGGAGCGATGGTTTGCCTGAGTAAGCGATCTAGTCTCATGTGAATCTCCAGCCATTATCATAGGTGATTTTACCATGCCAGGTATCGACTGGTGCTCTAGAGATATTAGAAGCCCAGGAGAGTTTTTTTCTTTCTTAGAAATGCTCAATTCTCACGGATTAGCCCAATTCGTACTTGAACCCACTAGAGGCACAAATATTTTGGACATTCTTTTATCAAACGATACTTCACTTGTTAGCGATGTATAAGTTGTTGACCCTGTCGGGCTTAGTGACCATAACAGTATTGTTTTCAAGATACGTTGATTTGTCGAGATGCCAATCCCAGTATACTTCCAAGATTACTCAAAATGTGATTACAAAGAAATTTGCGAACAACTCAGTCAAATACATCGGCTGGACTTATTTAATTCATTGACAACAGTCAATGAAAGGTATGAACTGTTCCTAGGAATACTTCATGATGCAATATCTATTTTTGTTCCATGGAAATTGAGTAACTCACATAGGTTCCGTTACCTACCACCCTATTTAGAAAATATGTTGCAACATCGCGTCCACTTATTCCATCTCGCCAAAAATACTGGACTATGGGACAATTATAGAAGATATACAGCTTCTTTTATGTCCAAGCTCCGCAAATTCAATAGAAATGTCGAGAAGAGAGTAATTGAGACGGGTAACAAAAACGCTTTCTATAGGTTGATAAATGAACGGCTCTCCACTTCTTATCGTATCGTAAGCTTAGAGAAAGACCAACGGATTGTATTCAGGGAACCTGAAAAAGCGAATTTGCTGGCAGAGGAGTTTTTGAAGTGGTTTGTTGAAGACAACCACACCCTACCTAACTTCAACGTAACCGTTGATCATCCTATGGACACCTACCCTATTTTTACCCCAACCCAGGTTTACGAAGCCATTCTCAAGTGTCCGAAATCCTATTCGTGGACCCCGGATAACGTTCCATTTAGTTTCATTCAACACACTGCGCACGTAATTGCGGGTCCTTTAACCTACATCTTTAACCAATCGCTGATGCATGCCGAGGTCCCCTTGCGATGGAAGCACAGCTTTGTCACTCCAATCCTCAAAAAGCCACCGTTAAACAGATGCGAAAACTACAGACCAGTGAGCATAACGTCCAACCTTTGTCGACTCTTTGAGAGACTACTTAAAGCTCATCTCGAATATCATCTTGAAAAGAATGCTTTAATCCCCCAAGAGCAACATGGGTTTATCAAAGGAAGATCAACAGAATCCAACCTGCTTGAAAGTTTGAATGATTGGACCCTGATGCTAGATGAAAAGCGTAGTTGTGACATCATATATTTTGACTTCCAGAAAGCATTCGATCGTGCAAGTCATGAGAAATTAATTCATAAATTCAAATTATTGAAGTTCCACCCTACAGTAGTCCGATGGATCTCAAATTTTCTTGAAGGTCGAACATTTCAAGTCCGAGTTGGAAAAAGTTTCTCTGAAGCTTTCCCCATCTCGAGCGGCGTACCACAGGGAAGTGTCTTGTCGCCACTTCTATTCATCGTTTAGATAGCAGATCTTCCATCCCAGTTACAGATGGATGGAATTGAATGTTAAATCTATGCAGACGATGTTAAAATCTATCGAGAAATATCTTCATTGGTGGACATTGCTCTGGTACAAGGTGCCATAGACAGAATGACACTTTGGTGCAAAAAATGGCAGTTAGGTTTATCGCCAACAAAAAGTGTACATATGAGAATTGGATCTTTTGAAAACTATAATGTTTACAATATCGACGGGTCACCAGTTGTTCACGCTAACAAAGTGAAGGATCTCGGATTTACTTACAATGACAAACTTGATTTTTCAGAACATTTGGCTACAATATCAAGAAACGCCCTGGGAAGAACATTTCAAATTTTCAAAGGATTAGCTACTAAGAACAAGGAGACTCTCCTTCTAGCTTACACCACCTACATTCGACCGCTAGTTGAGTCGGGAACCTCGGTTTTCAATCCGTCTCAGAAGAAAGATATAGAGCTTCTAGAGAAAATACAAAATAATTTCTCTCGGAAGATCTTTATTAGGACTGGGATGGCGACTTACTCCACAACGCCTAGTGCGCAGAGCAGGGAATGTTTGTCTTGGCATTCCTTCATTAGAAACCCGACGGGCAATGTTTGACGTATGCATGGTGCACAAGATACTCAATGGTGTAATTAAAGTGAAAGTGAACAGCTTTTTCACTTGGCTTCCATCGATCACTCGTGGTGGGAGAAATAAGATAACCTTTCACAGGGCCAAAACCTCTTTGCTATCTAGATTCTTTACGAACCGCGCAGGCTCGATATACTTGAAGCTCACAAAATGCGACACATCGCCGCTCACACTCAAACGTTTCAAACGCAAATTCGCCGCCAAGTTATTGAAGCCGTAGTATGCCGTATACTTTACCTCCTTTCCTTCATGTCTCGGAAATCATCATTTATCATTACAACTATTCGTATGGCTCTTATTGTACTCTTTTTGGTTTTATTTGTCTTATTAATGTGTGTTTGTGTGTATATTTATGTGTATATGACGTTTGCCTTAAGTGACGTAATAAACAAAACAAAACAAACAGAAAAGAAATACTCAAGCAGTCGAAAAAAAGAAAAAAACTCACCTGGCATTTGGACTCTTCATGAAGAGGCCGCTAACCATCCTACACCCATTTTACACAACCTTGAAAATAAGCTAATTAAGGACCCTGTCCAGTCATGTAAGGGCTATTGAGAATCTGTGAATGTTTCTTGGACAATTCTGACACACTCCCTCGGAATTTACCATCTGATTTTGCGACTGGGTCGGATGTCGGTGTACTGCCAGGATAGCGCTTGGCTATATTGCAGCACGTGCTCCTTCAATAAAATTTGCAGCATGTGCTGTGTGGCGCACGTGCTCCTGCTATAGAGCCTTTCGATGGGTGTGGTCATTCGAGTTCAATGCATACTCGACCCGTACTGAATGCGGCGATTTCCTGATAAGGGCATCTCTCCTACTGTCTGTGGCCCCAGCATAACCGATAATGAGAAGATAATAATTTATTTAGCACTTTGAAAGCTGAGATCATGGCAAATAAACGGGGAAATGAACCGAGTTGAACATATTACCCCATAACGAGGTCTTTTTATAAAGCCCTTTCTCAAACAAATGCAATCGAGATGACAATGTTGTTTGAAAGAAATGTTCAGGTACTCATCATTACCTAAAGCCTAGCTCGCTCGGATGGTTCCGGGCGGAGTAAGCAGCGGGGCGGTCGGTCATGGCAAAATATAATAGGGATAAAGGGGTTTTGACATGATAAGCTCGATAAGCGTTACTTCGACCGGTTCAAAATGAGGGAGCTAGGCTATAAATGCAGCAACTTCGACTGTATGTATACAAATATGAGAGAACTGAGCATTTAAAATTCTATATGAGAAGTGAAAACGAGAGAAGAGATGCGCCAGGCGAGCTGTGATGGAATTGGATGTGAAATGATCAAGGAAAGCTGCAGATGCGGCGGTGGCGGCTCGGATTCGCATTTTGAGAAGGTAGAGAATCATGAAAGTGCGGGTAGGAACGGAGGCCACAAGGCAGTGTATAGTTCGAGACATCATGTCACGACAATGTTCACCTAGAGAAATCACTACTGACTCATGCAGAGACTCCTGGGCGCGTTTGGTCAGCTGCGACTCGATAGCGAAGTTCGGGGTAACGTTCGCATTAATTGATACTCGTCCAGAACGGGGTCAGAGTAGCCGGATTGTCTGCTCTAGACATCAGTGACGGTAGGCGCTCGCGAGAACACCAGTGGCCCGGTCTCTGACAACGGCATCGGTGGTGGTAAGGAAACAACTGACGAAGGCGGCAGACCGTCCTGAAATCCGTGAATCAGCAACTTTGAAAGTGGAAGACTCAAATTACAGAATGGAAACGACCAAACACTTCGATGTACGAAGTGATGGCCCCGGATCACCGTTTTTTCTCCTCTAGAAGTAAATGTATGTACTCTTATTTTTCAGCCTCCTTTTTTAGAATACTGATAGAAAAAATTTCAATTACAAAACTATGGATTTCGCGGCCAACAACCATGGAAAGTCAGCTACTATATTCCGATCGAGCCATCGCATAAACACTCGTTTATACTCACAGGGAAGTGTTTAGAGTGGTTAACGCATCTACTAGTATCGTTAGCATCTTTTGTGGCTCAATAGTAAAAAATGCGCAGTATCCCACCCCACACTGCAGGTTCGAACAAGTTATGTAGGAGCGTTTTTCCAGCTTCGCGAAAAGGCAACGGTACCCCCCCCCCATCAGGCATTTTTTGGGAGTTTCACAAAATTCTCTCGGATTTAGCTCAAAACTTGTATGTAGGCCTAGGGTGGCGAGCACGAATCTGGAATCCATTTGTCGAAATTTCGAGGTTTACTGTAGGTTATGGTAGGTGACATGTCATTTAGGGGGCAAAACCCACCTTAGTATTTTAAAATTCGACAAACGGACGCAAATTCTCTACCCCGAATAACCCCAGTATACAAATTTTGAGTAAAATCTGAGATTTTGACCAAACTAGCGTATACCCACCGTAAATTACTGTAATCTGCGAAAAAATGATAAGCGAACTCCAGATCCGTGTTTAGTGCTCCAAATAACCTTCAGAGAATGATTTTGAGACACATCTATCGTAAAAATCCAGAAATCTCGAAAGTGGCGTTTTCCACTTAAAATTTTCCCCGGTTGGGAAGCTTCGCATCAAATCAGCCAAAAGCCTTGAAAAATCGACTAACAAACCACAGATTCGTGATCGGCGCCCCGAAAACCCCCCTGGGAGGATTTTAAGTCAAATCTAGAACATTTGTCCAGAACGCTTCCAGAGCCTTCTAATCGGTATGAATAAACGCCCAACCAAAAATCCGTACAAGTCCTATACGCTGTCAGTCTGGACAAAGTATGAAAAATATGCCTTCACCCAAACTTTGCTCAGGGAGGTGGTGTTGGGCGCTGAACACATTTATCAGGTCCGTTTCTGGATTTTCCAAAGACCAATGCGTTTTTTGGAAGGTACAAAAAGCACAAAAAACGACTTTTTAGGCTTGTAACTTCTTGGAATCTGCAGCTCGGGGCTGGATACTGCGCGGTTTTACTATTGAGCCACAAGACATACTAACGGTACAAGTCGTTTTCGCAGATGCGTTTACCACTCTAAACACTTCCCTTGTCAGACAATCCATCCCTCGACCCGAGCGACACTTTCTATCCGCTCCTAGCGGAAATTAGCCATCTACACGGGCGACGGCAGCCGCTTTCCGAGCGACCGCGGTTCCACTCGAAGCGACACTCAGTTGCATTTCGAAAGGCGGTTGCTGTCCTCGCGGTTTCGGAATTTTCCCTACTACAAATTTTTCTTTATCTCCGCATTTTCTCAACAAGATGAAGCCTCCTAAGAGGTTAGGGGACTTGTCGAGGACTGTGGGCAAGCAGGTTGATCCTAACCCAGGCCGCAACAAGGATACCATCCTGGCATGGTCCACAACGAGCAAGCCTTCCTCAGCGCGGGCCATGAGGGATCCCCTCGGCCGCCAAAGATTGTCCTCCGGAGAGTGACCCGTGACCATATTCATGAAACTACGGGAACCTTCCGGGAAGGTTTCTAGAACCAGCCGAAGTATATGGCGGGCGGACTTTGGTTCCTCCCGGGAGGCTTCCGCATTTTCATGAATGCGGTTACCGATGTCAGCTTTGAGGAGTAACCTCGAGAGGCCAATTGCCCGTCTGCACGACACGAGCCGTCTTTCATACCCGCCGATCACGTCACCCGCAGGTCACCACTCAAAAACCGACCATTCATTCGTCTCTTTATCTCTGGTGATGGCACCGAAGTCGCCCCGAGAGCAACCGGACAGCGGCCGAGGCTGCTATTCCAGCCGTAAGGGGACCGCGGTGGCATTTCGACCCTCGGCCGTTGTCCGGGCGATGACGTCATAATTGGTAGGAGCCGGTCCCGCTCCGAGCTTTGTATTATAGCTCATTCTGAGCCGTAACACGGTTTGAGAACCTACCTCTATTTTTTGACCCTCTCTTCTTGGTATACTACTGTTAGACGTGTACTTCTAATAGAAAAAGTACGGTGATTCACTTTTTCAAAGGGAATTTTGATGATGCTCAAAAAAGCTGACTCCGAATCTGCTCGCGACAGTTTTGGTTTTCGAAAGATGTGTGTGCAACTGGGAGGAGACCGAAAACAGTCCAATCAGAGATCGGTAGATCCAACTGTCCTCGGACCTCGTTGGCTGACTGCCAACTGTGTGATGCCTCATGTGGAAATTGCATTTTATCGCATTTTGAGAGCATTTCCGGCTGAGCAACATTGCTTTTCTTATTATTAGCTGCAAGCAATTATAAACGTGCTTGCGTGATCCTCCCAAACAAGATAGTACTTTCTGTTTGAGACGCATGCCTCGTGCAGGGTGTTCACTTGGGCCTGCTCGACTTTGTACGGGTACACATTAGTTCAGAAAATAATAGCTTTGTTTCAATGCCCCCAGGTGATTAAATTTTAACCTCATGAAAGGGAAGAATCGTTGCATGTTCAAAAAATTCGGAGTGAATTCATAATTTCCGACCGTTCGAGAAAGGCATTTTCTCCGCTAACGATCAAACATTACCTAACCCTTCTGAAGCCGTGAATAAGAGGGTTTTCGGCAATGAGGAATCCAGGGCTCAGGTTCTCGCAACGTGAGACTCAAGCCCTAATGCTCTGAATGCGAAACCTACGGTGGCTATAATTTTGCCAGGCACTGTAGGTGTACTCGAGAGTCCGAGAACAAAAGATGAGAAATTCCCGTAGAAACGAACCTTGGAGCAGCAGGGTTTCCGAGGTGGTGGAGGAGGCCTTGTCTTCTTCAACGTACTTACGTCGTTTCTGTTCTCCATTCGGTCAAGAGCACGATCTACTCGGTCGATGTCCCTCTCGGCCTGCCTAAACTTTAGAGCACTATCATACTCACAGCAGACGGCTCTATTTCGGAGTTTGGAATAGACGAATTCGGTTCAGCCTGCTCCCACACGGGGTGAAACTTCAGCTTCCATACGGCGGTTGCCCCGCCAAGGGGCATCTGAGGGGAAAACGTTGTTCCATTCAACCGACGCTCTGCCACCCACTACTATTGTTGTATGAGTGTGAAAGCGGAAGCCCAAATGGTAGCGACTCGATAAAAAATGTCGTGATAAAAAAATTTTCGAAGAGCAAGCTCAGAAGTTTCCTAGTGAAACGAGTTTGTTTAAAGGGGTTTGATTTCGTGAGGACTACAGCTGCTGCGGGCCACCCAACAGCGCTCGAATGCCCTAGGGGCCGAGTAGAGTTGCATCGCGGCGCGATGCGGCCTTATGATGAGCAGCCGTATTGATAGATCGCGGCGATCTAACAACAAGGCTGCCTATCATAAAGTCACGTAGCGCCGCGATGCAACCCTGCTCAACCCATTGGCTACACCATAGAGTATATCAAACGAATAATATCGATTTTTTCTGAATAAATCTAGTTTTCTCTTCATGATCGGAATGGTTTCGACGGCACTTGTTATCGCACATTAGGGTAACTGAAAGGTTCTCATGTTTGATTAAGGAGTGGGGTTTCTTCTATTCATTATCATGCCACAGCCAATTAATTGAGTTTTTATTCGAATATCAGAATAATCGAATAAATGGTTATAGCAATTCTGTAATTGGACAGAAATTTACTTTTACATCAATTATGGAAACCTTGCCCCTCACGTAATGAGTCCGTGGTGTCAAACAATTTTTGGCAGTTATATTTCGCCGTGAAGAACTATTGTTCTGATGACTCCGCTCTGCTTCGAATAGCTGAGTATTACATATTTCAAGCGCCATGATTAAAAAAAATATGTGCGCATGCGATAGCTGCCTGAACAGTCAAGATAGAAATAGACGTGCTCGGAGAAAGGATCACGATTTCGCACAAAGTGGCAGTGAACGCTGACCTTGTTGAATTTCTGGTTAACGTCGACTGCGGCCGGGTATCGCCAAGTTCAGCAGCGGCTGCAATCAGTGGCGTCCTAACAGCTCCAGAAAGAGTCGTGGGCAGTTGTGAAGCTGAAAGCAAACAGCGGTCACTTCGCCATAAAATGTCGTTTTTTTAGTTTTCCATTCGTTAAACTGGCGCCGCAACCGCGACTACAAAGACTTCTGTTAGCATCAACTGCAAATTGCTCGTTGAGACAGCGTTCGTTTCATCTCCAAACTGCGAGAACGAGTAAAGTAGGCCGGCGACAGTAAGGGCAAGCGGATCCAAAAACTACTCGCTCAACTCTGCTTGCAGACAAAGTTCGGGTGAACTTCAACAGAAGCCAGACTTGAGCTAAGTTGAGTTAGGTTGAACTATCTGAACTGTGTGCTGGAACAAATGGCTTCAAACTCTCGAATATTCGTAGATTTTTTGACTGGCTTCTCCTTAATGGAAAACATAGCTTCCACGGATCGTTTATACTTCCGCCGCCGAGCGGCGCGCGAAGTGCGATTCTGCGAGATTTTCATCACGCGGCGCGGCACGATCAATAATATAGAATCGCTCTTCGTCGCACCGCCCGGCCGCGGAAGTGTAAATGACCAATTACAGAGGCGAAGATGGGCACAAGGCCAAGCGGGCCACTGTGCCTGGCCTCGGCGGAGCAACGACCTCTTTCGACGACCCATGCTTTCGCAGAATTATTTCACTAACCTTTGGTTACCGTGACGTATACGCGTTTGAAGGCAGTGTTCACGATAAAAAAACCGTATTCTAGTTTTCTACGTTTTTGAGTAGGCAAGTTTACGAAGTAGTCAATATTAGGGAGAATCCCACATGAAGCTCTCGAATATCGCAGAAAAAAACTGTTTAAAAAACTATTGATCATTTATTTACTCCCGCTGGTCTGTTTTGTGCACTGTGGACCAAACGTCAAACCAAACATCGCAAATGTCTTGAGCTTCAAAACTCTTGGGTGAATGACTTCTTCGTTTTCTGTTTCCTGTATCAAAAACTCTTAAAGAATTAGATGGATCAATGCGCAATGTTAGATTTTTAGCGACAAATAGTTTTCAGAAGTTCGACCTCTGTCCCCCTTTTGAAAGGACTGCAGGACAACTGTTACACGACGTGCTCTGAAGTTTTTCATCAGCTTGCTGTCAACATTTGCGGACAACTAACGATTGTCATTGGTTAGATGTCAATTCCACGCTGGAATACCTGCGGTTAGCTACGGGTTAGTTGCTCGTTACCGGCTCGCAAAATGTCCACCCGAATCGCGAGCAGCTTGCGGCCAGCATATACGGACAACTTACCGATTTCATTGGTTAGATGTCCGTAATGCGTTGAATACCAGCTGTGAGTCGCGCGTTAACTGTTCATAAGCGGTGCGTAAGACGTTCGCCTCACAAGGGATCAACAGCTGATCGCAAACAAAATTCATACTAGCTGACGTACTTCTGATAGGTTCCCAAATCTGTGTTTGTATATAGCTGCTGCGAATTTCTCTGAACCGAGCTAAGCAGGATTCCTCAGTCGGGCGCTAAGGTAAGGGTACACCCAACCACCAGGGCTGGGATTCAAGAACGCAAGCTATGGGCTATAGTTGTGTTTGCCTGCTCAAATTACGTGCTGTTCCCGTCGCAAACGCACCCGTAGCCCATGGTTTGCCGTTCATGAATCCCAGCCAAGGCAATTGTTTTTTAAGGTGATTCGGGGCGAATTCGAGGTGAAACTCGCATTTCCCATAGAAAACTCAATTGTTTTGGTTTTGAACGAAGACTTGTATTTTTCAAATGCTGAGCGGCGATGAGTTGCCAAAAATTAGGCGAAATGGGGAATACATACCTTTTCTTCACGAAAAGCACAATGCTCACAGAATTCAAAGCAGACAGTTCTCAAAAACAACTTTCCAATAAAATCAATAATTTGAACCCTTCCGAAAAATGTTCACTACAATAATTTAGAGAGAAGAAAAAATTTTCAAGAAATTCTCAAATCGTTGTTTCTTTTGAATTCCGTTTAACCCTGGAAATTCCTCTACACAGTGTGAATTTCAGCGGCTTAAGAATATTTTGAGGAGAACTTCATTCTTGGAATATGTGGATATAACTTTTTGTACAAAGACAGTCAAAATTCCTCTTTCGAAGCGAGAGAAACAGATTAGCACGCCTAATTCACTTCTCTACAGTCACGAAACAAAGTGAAAATCAATTCTTGTTCAAGGTATAGAGCGATTCTGTGTCAAGAAATGTTTTCGGAGACTCGCATTCACTACTGACCGAGGCCTGTGTTGAACGGCTCTCGCAAACTCGTGCCAGATACGAGGCCGCCTAGGGCGGGCATGAGACAGCCCGTAGTGCCAGCATCATTTCCTTCAACTGTGGCGAAGATCATTGGATATAATCAAGGATGAATCAGCCATTGTAGATATGAATGAGCCTCAATGAGGTCTCTAATTTTGATAGGTCGACCCAGTGCTGCTGCTGAGCTCGACATATCCCCTGCGGGAAAAAGGTTAGGTGAAAGAAAGGAAAGATCATAAATGAAGAGCAGCAATTGGGGAAAGAACAGCGGCAGTTGGGGCCACAATGAGGAGCAGCAGTTGGGGAGACGACTGTAGCAGCACGTGGGGCCACTATACGAGCAGCAGTTGGGGCAGTGAGCGGAGCAAGAGGACACAACGTGCTGCCCTGGGCAGCAGTTGGGGGAACGAAAGGGCCTTACACCTCGACGAGTACCTGCGTTAGTAATCCCCTCGTGCTGCCTTGCTAAGCCGCGAGTATCTGAGTAACGGCATATCCGGCCGACTCGATATCGGCTGTTTTCGTCGAGCGGAGACTCGATAACTCGAATGGGCATAAGTACTGGAATGTATGCTAGGATGAATGCAAACGGTCTTGCTTGCGATGAGGTTGCAATGATATTATTAAACACCGAGATCAAATATTCAAATCGTGTGTGGATAGGATCACGTTCTATTAATCATTGCCTGACGACCTCCTACAGCTTATCGTTTTCTCGTACTTCTTCAGAGTATTGTCTTTTGAAATCTGGGTCATGTATGTGACCTCAAATGACATTCGACTCGAAGAATGAGAAACAGGCTAGAGAAAAACTTGAGACGATTACATGTAATGGGATCAGGCTCAAACTTACAGCTTGGAGTCAGTGCATCCACAGTGGAACATATGCTCGGAGTCCTCATGGAGATGTTATCCGAAAGTATGGCTCGACAACGACATTTCGGGCAAGTCTGGTCCTCCCTCTCGAGAAGGAATGTGTGGAGGCACCTAAAATGCCAAATCCTATAGAATATAAGTCAATAAGAGATAAATTTGGCTACAACCGTCGGCCACACTGCTTGCCGATTCTCACCGTTCATGGAAAACATGGGAGCACCTCAGCGCCTGCAGACTCTCGTCTCTGATTCCGTACCTGGAATAGTGAAAACATATAGCATACGGTGCCATAGAGCTGCGAGCTGAGGCAGGCTAGTATTTATTCGATTTTAGCCAAGGAATTTTCGATTAGTAAAAGCAGTGCCCTTTTCTTGCTACTCCCATTGGTAAAATCTCTCCGTCTCGATCCATGGGGCTACTGGAAAAAACGGAAACAGATGTATCGGTTCCAGTTTTGCTTACCGTTGACCGCAGAAGTTGCAAAACAGTTCCATTTCCTGAGTGAGTTGACTGGCTGCTCGTCGAGCAACTTCTTCGCTATCTTCATCGTTCAGCTGCGAATAGAGCTCGGCCAGTCGCGAATGGCATTTCAGCATCACATGCTGAGATTTGAAGTTTTCTGTTTTTTTATTTATACACAACATTTAGATGAATATTAATATACCACAGTTTCAAGAACAGACATATGGTGAAATATTCTAAAGAAACATTTGAAATGTAAAGTTATGATTCGCTATTTAAAGGCACAGGAAACCCAAAAAATTAATTTTCAGATTCCATGCTTATCTTGGAGAAGGTCACACGCTGATCACAGTGGTATCTCTAAAATCGTCCAAGACCCCCTTTGAGCAGAGTTATAGCTCTTCAAAGATGCCTAGATTTTGAGTGTAAAAAATTGGTGGACGAGTTGTCTCAGTCCTGTATTTCTCTTCATTCGCAATCGTTGCGCGAGAAAAAGCCAGGATAAGGAGACAGTCCGGTAATGGACTGAAGAACGACGACTTGTTGGACATCATCTATCCATCGAGCCGCTATCGAGTCCGAAAATCTGTTAGGGGGTCGGGCCTGTGGTGGTGAGCGAAGGGGGTCGGGCCTGTGGTAGTCGCTTATATCTCGCTTATTCGGAGGAATTGAGATCTCGCATTCGGCACGTGTTATACAGGAGGGGTCTTCTACACAATTACATGAAAACCTCAAAATTCATATCTGAGGGTGTACTGTGCCTTTAAGGGGGTTTCACTGTGAATACGTTTTACCATTTACCAAAATCTAGGTTTTATGTACGCACACTCGTGGTTCCAACTCTCAATTCGTCGATTATGTATGGTTTCCGTTTAGCCTGACGCATAGACCAGGCGGCTGGCCTTGCGGGGTTGGCGGCCTCACTGGAGAATGGGGTTTCGATTCGCGCGGGGTGATCTACTATCGCAGCCCCGTCCATTCATCAGACTAAAATTATTAAGCGAATTCTACCTCGTTTACGACGGTGTAGCGCAATGGTGCCGGTCGCCTAAGAATCGAGATTGTTAGTTACAAAATTTTTTTCATGGATCGTCATGGATCGATAGAGGGTGCAACAAAAGCAAACTTCTCAATTCTAGAAATTTCAAAAAAAAACTTCGGCATGAAACTCATGAGCCTCCAAAGTTGGGCAATTTCGACGATTTTTTCGTATAGATCTTCAATGGAAACGAATTTTCCTGCTGTCAAAACGCCGTTATAGATGATTTGTTAGATTTGTGAAATTTCCGCTCGTCCAATTTTATTCTTTCGAAACTATTTCGGAGGATAATTCGTGGAGAATATGGCCACGCTCAGAAGATGCGCTGTAGTCGTTTCAGCCTAGTAAAAAAAGATGTCAAAATGTTGACTCGATACCTCTAATTTCCTCGATTTGATTTTTTTTTGATTAAAGCTTTCATGAGAAAACCCGTGTGCAAGTGCCCGCTTTTATAGATGGTAATGCACAAAATGATTTGGGTAATTTTCCAATCTGTCATTTCATTTCATTCGGATGGTGATCCAGCGGAGATTCCGTTATGTGCAGTTCACTGCTACGGAAAAAGACGATTGTGCGGTTGCGTACATGTTTCCACTAAGCATACTGTTGTTTGTGCAACAATCGACAGCAAAGTTTAATTTTCTCCTTAACTTCAAAGGAAAAACATGGGGACATTTGGAAAACGGTGAGTGTTCTCCCACACACAAACACTATCAATATGCTTACACAAGGTGCTGAGTTGATCGCAAAACGCTTGGCTCCGGGCGAGGTTGAACCAGCATATTTCCTTTCAGGGGGAGCGCCTGTGTAAACGGTGGACGTGTACTGCGGCCTTAAAGGCAAAGTTCTCGATAAAAACGGATGTTGTGCTATCCCCATGGAATGGTAGATCTGTCCATCACAGAAGTGAAAATAAGTAAAAAATTGAAGAAAAAGCGCTCTGGAACAAGTTATTGCTTGGTTTCCTCCCGCCTCCAACTATCGAGACTCGTGCAAAAGCCTGTTGTGTCAACTTTTGTTTTGCTTATAAAGTAATTTCTGAGCATCTCTGGAGACTACAGACTACTTCAACAGCAAAATAAAAGACGAATAAGCAGGCATTAATTAAAATCTCGTCAATTAGGGGCCGACACCAGTAATTAGCCGTTATACTTAGTTTTTGAGCGTTTTTCAAGCAAATTTCCGGGGTTTTCAATTATTTCTACTTTTGTGATGACCAAATCAACATTCTCACGAAGACAGCTTAAAAGTCGTTTTTATCGCGAACCTTGCCTCTAAACAACAGTTACGGCAAAAACAACCAAAATCGTGTAAGACTATCGACATACCTAAAGTCTTCACCATGGATACACAAAGGAACCATAAGAAAAAAAGAAATTTTCTCCATTTTTTTTGTATTTTTCATGTTTTTTTGTCTTGTTATTCCTGCGTGTATCCATGATAAAGACTTTAGGTGTAATGATAATGTGTGGTGAGGGGAAACCTTTCTCAACGTTTATGGTCTTTCTTCTCCGAAATTCAGGGAATAAATACCAATTTGCCGTCGATAATGGCGCAACCTACAATATACTCAGTGGAAATACGCAACTGTACAACCGCGTTTTCCGCTGCCGTAGAGTGCTGGCAGTAGAACGCAAGGCAGGGAAAGGGGCTTGCGACTTTTTGAATCGTATCAACTCCAGAACAAAATTTCATTTCATAATCATTTTGTGACAAACAACTGTATGATCTGTCTTTTGCGCAACGTCTTTTTTATATTACATTGCCTTTAAACGATTATTGTGACGAGATTGAAACGACTATGAGGCGCACCACTTGAGCATAGTCATAATCTGCAGGAATTGTAGCGAAAAAAAATATAGAGCTTGGCTAGGCGGAAATTTCACAAATCTGGTCTCCAAAACTGATGACCTATGTACGATGTATTTTCTAAACCAGGCAAATTCGTTTCCGTTGAAGGCAGGTTTTGCGAATAAAACGATTTTCGAGCTCTTTTCATGAGAATGTAGATTTGCTCATCACAGAAGTAGAAATAGGTGAATTAAAGGTGAAAATTTGCGGGAAAAACGCAGAAAAACAAGGTAGAACCGCTAGATAGAAGTGTCCGTACGCTCTCCAATCAAGAAGATTTCCATAAATGCTCGCTTATCCGCCTTTTATTTGCTCTTTAAGTTGTCAGTAGTCTCTAGAAGTGCTCAGAAAATACTTTAGAAGCAGAACAAAATAGGGCAAAACAGGCATTTTTAGAAATCTCGTCATTCAATGGGCGGCGGACGCCAAACAAGAACTTGTTCTTGAGCGTTTCTTCTCCAAATGTTCGCTTATTTTAACTTTTGTGACGGCCAGATCTACCCTCTATAAAACGTCGAAATTCACATCATTCGAGGCGCGAGCGGCGCGCGCGTTGCCTCGGTCTCCGTCTACTTGCGCTCTCTCACTGTCTCTAACCGCCTCTCCGCACCAGCACGGGTAGGAACCAAGTGAATTTCGCCGTTTTATAGCCTATACCTTGTCATGAGATTAGCTCAACAACTTCTTTCATCGCGAACCCTGCCTTCAAAGAGCTACACAAAAAAATCTTCGACAATTGCTCAACTTTGAAGGCTCATGATTTTCGCACTAGAGTTTTTTTTTCGAAAATTCTAGAAGTGTTTGCCTTGCTTATTTTACACTCCCTAATACAAAATAACCATCACAAAAAAACAGCAGAAAATGTGTGTTCCAAACCGTTTCCATTCTAGGTGAACTGCGTCATAAGTAAAATGGTGTTATATTCTAATCAGAAACTATATGCAAAATGAAACAACATGCAGATCAGAGTGCCTAGAAGATCCAACGTTTACACACCAGACTCGAATTTTTACCGATTGATCAAGGTGATTCGAGAAAATTCAAAAACAATTATATTGATTTATTCATAATTTACTTCTTCGTCTCTTGCATTTTCAGATAATTTTTTATCATAGTCGCCCAATTCTAAAAACTCGGAACGGCCTCTTTGCACATGATCACTGAATGTTACAGCAAAACATAACTCCGTGCAAAACAGACTAAGCTACTAAACAACTTATTATTATCAAATTGTGGTCGAAAAAACCATTTTCAGGCGAAATGTTGACAAACCCTCTGACTCAATCAATCAGAAACTACATCTAATGGTTGCAGGTCAGTGCGTGGAAGTAATACAGCAATCAGAGATGTGCAGAATTTTCTGTTTTCTGCCCATTTTTGGCAATTTTTTCTGTTTTCTGTAAAAATAGGCAAAATTTGGCAGAAAACAGAAAAAACCGTGAACCGCAATTTGTTGCAGCATTGCCCGTGGGGCCAAAGGCTGGATTCATCAAATGTAAGCCAATAGATTGAGGGTTAATGTAGCCTGGGTGTTCTACAGTTCTCCCACACCAAACACCTTTACTCGCTATACTGTTACCTATTCTAGCGCTTCTGGAGTGGTGGCAGGAGGCGCTGCTGCTTGCAATACTCGGTTGGATTCGATCCTCGCCCATGGTCAGCCAAACCTACCATCCCTCTGAGGTCTATGAGTTGGTACCAGATTCATGTGTGGGGGAGGGGGGAGACAAACCGACTGACTGGAAGGTCGGCTCGCCAGCAAGTCACTAAATATCTAAAAAAGGCATTCAAGCCTTTACGAATACGACGATGAATGCTCTGCGCAACCCAATAGAGATTCAAGAAACCGAGCTCTTATCTTTATCTTGTAGTGGTTACCATTACCAATAGGTTTTTTTTTTGATGAATCCCTTGGAAGGTCTGCGATGCAGTCAAATGACGAGAAACTACAATGGTATTACATACTAACAATAAATTGCCATCATTCCTACTTAAAGGCAGTGTCCACGATAAATGCCATGTTTGATTTTTTGGTGGAGATCGGCAGTTGCGGAGCCTAGCGCAACCCTAACGTTGAAAAAAACTAAGAAATTGAGCTCGGAACGGTTCTCTACGGCCCCAAAGTTGGACATCCGTCAGCTCGTCACACCCAGATGCACTTTCCACGCCCACCGACGTGAACAAATGAATGCTCGAGATTGTGAGATGAGCGATGGTTTCCGATTAATAGCCCCGTTCTTCCCTTCATTCTCAACTTCTCTCTTTACTCAGCTCAGCTCGCATACATCGGCTGCAAACGACGGAAGTTACAAGCCTCGGACAACTCGTCCACCATGTTTGCATAGCTCAATCTTTGAGGGACCATAACCCCGTTCCCAGAAGGTCTTGTACGATTCCAAAAACATCATTGGAATCAGCATAGGACCGTCTTTAAGATAGGCGGAAAAGTAGAAAAACTATTCTCATCGTGAACACTGCCTTTAACGCCCGCTATTCATAGCGCACTGGCCCGGCGACCGAGGTTAACTACTTCTACACGTGGGCACAGACTATAAGTATTCCATCGCCACCGCTTTAGTGGAGCCGGGAAAAGTTGGGCCCCAACTGTACTAAACACGCAACTTCTTATTGCGTATTTCAACTCATTGCAACGCAGGACGATACAGAATTTTAAAAAGTTGAAGCGCGATGAAGTTGATGGTGGTGCTTTGAAGCAGATGATAAAACTCCCACAGAGGTACGACCGACCCCACCACGGTGGAGCGAGCGGCGCGTCAGGTCATTTATACTTGAGCGGCACAGCCGCGCGTGACTTTCGGGCACTGAAGAGTAATACACTGTTCAAATAAGCAGTTATCTCGAAATCAGTGTAAAAATATGTAAACTAGGGCAGGGTTAACTCGCTGTCACTGTATATACGTAACTCTTACACATGCATATTGAGCTTCTGATCAAGCAATCTAGCTGCTATCGTCTGGGGAAAGGAAAGGTAGAGAGAAAATTGTCGTCTCCGCGCTGATAATGTGTATTTCCTGGGCGTCTGTACCTAACACTCTGGCCAAATGTTGGGTTTTCAGAATTAAGCTAAAAAAGAATTTATAACTTAAAAATGTATAAATGTCATGATTTAATGCCGTGGAAAAACTTATATGGGGTACGCTGAACACTTTTCTATCGATTTTTGGAAATTTTCTGTTTTCTGTTTTCTGGCCATTTTTGAAGATTTTTCTCTGTTTTCTGTTCTCTGTCAAACTGGATTTTCTGTTTTCAGTTTCCAAAAAAAAATCTCCGCACATCCCCGACAGCAATGCCTGTGTTGATAACTGCACCTGGGACCCAGAGAGGGGCAACAAAGTGGCGGGCCTGGGGCCCTCTCCTAAACCCTTTTGACATTTGAGATCGGTATTTCGCGCTGTTCTCTTGACGCTTCTCAGATTTGCTTCCCATAAAAAAAACCGAAAACGATATTTGTCGTTTACAGTGTTTTTATCAGTAAACACATATTCCCCTTGATGAACGGTCGTTTGCTTACCACCGTTTTGGGTTCACGTCAATTGGCAAAACTTGACAGAGATGTCTAAGTCAATTTGCGAAGACCTTAAACCAACTCAACGACACCCTCAATAGCATTTTTCTCTCAGATTTCCCTGGAACACTTCGCTAGATACGAAACTTGTGCCAATCATGCAAAACTTTAGCACGCTATTGAAACAATGTAATCTGAAGAGTTAGGCGCAAAAATTCTGTTTTGAATAGATGTGCATATCCAGAGTCGCCTCCTCAGTCAGTCGGGGGTAGTATGTACGCGGCACAATAGGGGTTGTATTCCAGGGCAAACATCGGATACAACCCCTTGTTGCCAGCAGGAGCTGCCGCTAGCAGCAGCATATGCTGCCAACGTATGCTGGGGTTCTACCCCTTGTTATCGATAGACTTTTCTGCAAACGGAGAAAGAATTTGGACTACCACCCTCTTTACCGATGTTGGGTATGATCCTTGCCACGGCCAGCAGCAAAGAGGCCGACTTCGTCAAGTCCGCAACTTCAAAATTGACGTCTGGAAAGTAACACAAGGCCAACTTCTCGGACCGGCCACAAACGGCCGACTGCCCCCGTAGCGCCCCCTCCCCAGTGAGAGTGGTAGCCTTAAAGGCAGTGGTCGCGATCAAATATGCTTGTCGTCTTTTTCTCTCTAAATCCTTTCCTGGGTCTCGAGTAGTAGGACCTATAAGAAAAAATCGCCAAAAAAACACTGTTTTTGGCCGGATTTGAAACCTGAACTTTCTTGTCTTCTGATGGTGGACGAGCCCTCTCCACATCATCGGAATCGATGACCTCTTATATCAAGAACATCAGCTAGCTTGAAATTGAATGTCAATCAATGAACCTTCGAATATGTGTACACATCTAGTCAAAAACATTGACTGAAGTGATGCTTTCATTATTCAACTGTTTTTATTCGTTAAATTTGAATTTATTTCTTCCTCTGAATGACGACGATTTTTGACTGCTCGGCATGAGACTGCGATCTTTTTGGGCGGCACTGTGCACGTGTGCACGAACTAGCTTCTTTGGGCCCTAGAAACTCTATTTGTAGACCGTTTTTCACCGCGCTACCTTCATAGTTTTTCAGCTGTTTTTGATCTAAGCTGATTTTTGTAGTTTTTTCGATAACGTTTTTCATCGTGACCACTGCCTTTATAAACCCGCCGCCGTCGTACAAGAGGATGCTGCAATGCTCATTCGTATAAGACAAATCAATGGAGGAGAGGGTCAGCGGACACTAGGAGAGAAGGCTGGCGATACTTTCCTGCTAGTTGGCAGCAGCTACTGCTGTTACATCACGGGTGCTGCTAATCCCTTTATGCCGACGTGCTACCCCACGATTGTTCAAAGGTAGTGGTCACGATGGAAAAAGTTATCGAAAAAAACTACAAAAATCAGCTTAGATCGAAAACAGCTGAAAAACGATGGAGGTAGCGCGGTGAAAAACGGGCTAGAATTAGAGTTTCTAGGGCCCAAAGATGCGATTTCGTGCACACGTGCACAGCTCCGCCCAAAAAGATCGCAGCCTCATGCCGAGCAGTCAAAAATCATCGACATTCAGAGGAAGAAATGCAAATTTACCTAATAAAAACAAATGAACAATGAAAGCAAGCACTTCAGTCAATGTTTTTGACTAGATGAGTAAATGATCATTGATTGAATCCCAATTTCAAGCCAGCTTATGTTCCTGATATTAGAGATCATCGATGCCGATGATGTGGAATGAGCTCGTGCACCATCGAAAGAGAAGAAAGTTCAGGCTTGAAATTTGGCCCAAAACAGCGGTTTTTTTCGCTATTTTTTCTTATAGGTCCTAATACTCTAAACCCAGAAAAGGGTTTAGAGAGGAAAAGAAGACAAGCATATTTGATCGCGACCACTGCCTTTAAATCAGATAGGTGAAGGTCATGACTCAAAGCTGTGAGTGGGAAGTTCACTTAATAGTAATCTTTTAAAAGCAAGGCGCGGGATGTTTCCACCTAAACTAATGCGCTGTAAGCCTAGAAGTTTTGAGAAGTTTACGTTTTCTCACAGATTAAATCACGAATTGAAGTTGAGTGTGTATGAAAAAACTTGATTTTAATTCGTCAACTAAGGATTCAATTGATGATAACAGAAAGGGAAGGAAGAGGAAAAATACTATGTTCATGGGGTATTTACGAACCTTGCATCCGAGTATTCTGGCGATGTCCAGGCACTTCTTGTTAAGCTGAATCGCCTGGCATTCGCACTGTCCCGTGTAATGGGATCGACTCTCAGAAGCACTCTTCGCCATGCTAGCGAGCACCAGTACCTCACCCATCCGGTCCTGCGAAGCTCGTAATACCCGATACGCCTCTTCGTAACGAGCCCATGACTTCTGTTAATGAATCGTATCCGACAGGGTAAAATGCGAAATTCATAGATGCGAAAGGTAAAAGAATTTTGGTAATGAAATGACATACGGTCAAAGTCTCCTTTGCTTCCGATTCTCCTAGTTCCCGATAAATATCGGCTAGGCTGCACATACATCTAGCATGGAGTGCACGATTACCCGTTTCGGATGCAAGTTGCAAGGCCTCCTACAAGAAGCAGACACCCTCATTCCACATTTGAAAGCCTCGAAACCAGCCGACAGTTAAACTAACGTCGCAGGCTTCCTTCGCTTCTACCAGCGATCCTCGCATTCGTAGAGCCACGGAAAGATGGTACAATATTGTACACCTGAAAATAATGGTAACTTCAGAATCGAATCTTAACAACAGACAAGTGAAAGACAGAAAAAAACTGACTCAATAAAATACGGAGTGATAACAATCATGGCTCCTATTAAACTAATCTCTTACACATACTCACGCACTTGTAAGGTAGTACGTCTGCACAATAGCAATCGAACCCGCGTACAAAGAGATTCTAAGCACACTCGTTGCAGTTACTGCTAACAGCAGCAGCTACTGCTAAATAGCAGCCCCTCCGGATAGTGGACTGCTGATCCATTCGTTGGCAACTTCGTCTCCTACATATTAATTTTCTTGGCGCGGGTGGTTCCGGCAGTTGGGATGTCCGGAAAAAAATTTGAAAAAAGGAAACAGAAAATTTCGTCGGACAGAAAACAGAAAACAGAAAAAAATCTTCAAAAATGAACAGAAAACAGAAAATTTTTCAAAAATCAATAAAGAGTGTCCAGCGTATAATACTCGAAATTTCCCACAGCATTAAATTTTTTATAACAAATTTTTCCGTGACAAATGCTTCTTTTGCTTAATATCCGAAAGCCAACAGTAGGCCGAAGCAAGAAGAGAAGACGTCAAACAAGACAGAGAACAGTTGCGAAATGTCCTTCTGACCATCCTTTTCCCGAGGCAGCAACACCCAATTACTTGATCTCAGTCCAATATGAGCAACGAGTATATAGATTTAGTTGGAGCAGTCTTGCTCTACCCTAGTGTACATATAGATTTTGACGATACTTTCGGAATAATTGCTGGTTCGAACACTCTACTACTCCTCAACGCCCGAAAATCACGCACGTACCCCCGCGGGCATAGCTTCGTTGGGGTGAAGACAGCGGTCCGAGAAGTGAAGGTTGTTGGATGTTTTTACGGACAAAAAGGTGAAGGTTGCCATTTCACCCCAATTCAGAGAATTAACATCATTTTCACTATCTCGAATTTTCGGTCTTTTCGTTTTTTTTGTGATTCAAACTTCCTCTACCAAGAAATCAAAGGCTTTCCGCCGGTAAAATTTTTATGTTTGGAGAAGGATATTAAGCGAAAGTGTTTGTTTCCAAAATTAGTGTAGAATTCTTCGACGAAAAGTGTTTTGAGGATCTACCGCGCTTTAAAGGCAGCGTTCACGATCATCATCCTCAGTGACCTTCCACACAGTGAAATGATAGTCGAGAAGGTTCCTAGGCTCCAGGTGTCGAAAGAACGGTAGGAATCGAGCTAGGAGTGGCAAAATAGCGGCTGCAAACAAGCGTTTTGGGGTTCCAGAACTGCCCCGTGCTCCAGGTCCGCCCCCTCGATGTGAACAAATGGACACTCGCGATCATGATATGAGCGATGATTTCCGATCGAAAGCCCCGTTCTTCCCCTCATTCTCAACTTCTCCCTTTACTCAGGTCAGCTCGCAAACATTGGCGGAAGTTACAAGCCTCGGACAACTCCTCCACAATGCTTCCCTAGTTCGATTTTTGAGGGACCATAACTCCGTTTCCAGGGGGTCTTGTACGATTCCAGAGACATCATAGGAATAAGCATAGAAGCGTTCTCAAGACAGACGGAAAAACAGAAAAACGACTTCTATCGTGAGCACTGCCTTTAAAGACAAGGACATCAAGAAATTAATTTTCAGATTTCATGCTCATCTTGGAGAGAGTCACACGCTTATCACAGTGGTATCTTTGAAATCGTAAAGGACCCCCTAAGAACAGAGTTATGAGGGCCCTCCTAAACAGGCAGCAGCGACCGTTTATCCACACCGTTCATCACGCTGAATGCTCAAGAAGTTGGCACGTTGAAACATGAAGAAACTTGTAGAAAACCTCCACTGGCAAAACAGTGTGGTAGGACACGTATGGATAAACGGTCGCTGCTGCCTGTTTAGGTTTTCTCGAGTTATGACTCTTCAAAGATGCCTAGATTTTGAGGGTGAAAAATTGGTGGACGAGTTGTCTCAGGCCTGTACTTCTCTTCATTCGCGATCGTTGCGCGAGAGCAAGCCAGGATAAGGAGACAGCCCGGCATTGGACTGAAAAACAACGACTTGTTGGAATTTATCCATCCGTCTAGCCGCTATCTAGTCCGGAAATCTGGTAGGGGGTCGGGTCTGTGGTGGTGAGAGAAGGAGGTCGGGCCTATGGTGGTCGCTTATATCTCGCTTATTTGAAGGAATTGAGATCTCGCGTTTGGCACGTGTTATACAGGAGGGGTCTTCTACACAATTACACGAAAATCTCAAAATTCATATCTGAGGGCGTATTGTGCCTTTAAAGGCACAGTCCAAGCTCAGAGGCGAAATCTGAGAGAACCACATATTTGTAAAGTGGACCCACCCCTTATAACACCTGCCAAATGCGAGCTCTCCATTCCCCCGAATAAGCGAGATATAAGGGGAAGCCATCCTGGGGCGCCCACACACGGAAGCCACTTTGGCACGCCCTTTTTACGATCTTTCAAGCTCAACAGTGGCGAAATGAGCGATGATTTTCGATAAATAACCCTGTTCTTCCCTTCATTCTCAGACTCTCTACCCATTCAGGTCCGCTCGCAAACATCGGTTGCAAATGACGGAAGTTACAAGCCTCGGACAACTCGTCCACCATGTTTCCTTAGCTCAACATTTGAGAGGCCATAACTCCGTTCCCAGGGGTGCTTTACGATTCCGGAGACATCGCTGCAATCAGCGTCGGACCGTTCTCAAGATAGGTCAAAAAGCAGAAACACGATTCTGAAGTTGGACTTTGCCTTTAAGGCAGCGTCCACGATAAAAATCGTTTTCGAATTTCCACCAGAAAACGAAGGTTTAGAGTCTGACTGTTTCATCAGTGAAGAAAGAATCATGAAAAACGCTACGAAACATCAAAAATCAGCTCTTCTTCTTGAAAGCCACATTTCAACGGTGGATGAGTTGAGCGGGCATGGACCTGAAAGAGACAGCGTGCAAATGCGCCCCAATGCTAAAACTCAGCCGCGCTCGCGCTCCAATGCTAATGTAGAAGCGGACCAAACTGTTCCTCGGAAAACTCGACCGCGAGCGGAAGGGCTAGCGCGAGCGGACTTCGAAGCCGTATGGAGCTCTTTCGGGCTCGTTTTCGTTCGTTCTTTCGACCCCAGTGCACCAATGAGACCCTGAACTTTCGATTTCCGGCAAAAAACCGGGGACGAAATTTATCGTGGACACTGCCTTTAAGACTCCGAACCAAGTTCGGCTTGCTAAGTGCCAGTTTTCCCCTTATACCTTTTTCCCCTCGGAAATAACCTCTTGGTAAAAATTGTTTTTGGAATTCTGCATCGATTAGTGCTTCCAGATGAGAACTTTTGATCCTCCAGCCGATTTCGGTTTATAAAGTGCATTTTTTGTGCTTGAAGTTATCGGTTTTTCGTTCATCACTTTTTTACTCTAAGAGATGGATCTTTGGTGAAGGTTGTTTTTGGAATCCCCGTTGAATTCTTCGTCAACTTGTTCTTCTAGTTTGGAAGACTATTTTCTCGACCCTTCAGCCTAATTCATTTTACTAAACACCGGTTTTTCGCCTATGACTCTTTAACCGTTGGAGATAGGGTTTTGGTGAAGGTGGTTTTTGAAATCTACGAAAAATTCTGCATCTAATGATATCTCGGATTCCTAACTTTGCTTGTTCCATGAGTCAGACAGTTCGGTGGAGCCGAGCTCCATTGTTGGCTCCAGCGAGTCTCTGCGTCTCCTACTTACACCATAGAGGCGAGAGCACCGTATAGAGATTACCATGGATCACGGCTCCACCGACCTGGCTGGCTCATGGAGCAAGCAAAGTTAGGAACCAGATATATCATTCGACGCAGATTTTACGTAGATTTCAAAAACAATCTGCCCTATCTTTAACGGTCAAAGAGTTATGGGCGAAAAACTGATGTTTCGTAAAAAGAATTAGGCTTAAGGATCGAGAAAATATTTCCCCTACCTGGAAGCACTAGTCGACGCAGAATTCTATGGGAATTCCGGAAACAACCTTCACCAAAGGTCTATCTCTTAGAGTAAAAAAGTGATGAACGAAAAATCAATAACTTCAAGCATAAAAAATGCACTTTATAAACCGAAATCGGCTGGAAGAGTGGGAACGTATTTTTTGAAACTGGAAGGGCTGTTCGGTGCAGAATTTCATGGATATTCCAGAAACGACCTTCGCCAAAGGGCTGTCTTCGAGCTTAAACAAGTTATGGACGAAAAACCGGCAATGACACCCATCAAGTCTTGACAATGAATTGCATGAATGTCGAGTCACTTTCATTCGTTTCCGGGTCATTTCCACGGTCGTCACCGGTTTTCTTGATAGTGAAGGTTCCCCCTTCACCTTCCCAGAGGTGAAGGTTGGTGGAGTACCTGGCCCCAGCCAACGAAGCTATGCCCGCGGGTGTGCCGTTCCAGTATAAATGACCTAACGCGCCGCTCGCTCCACCATGGCGGGGTAGCTCGCATCTCTATGACAGTTTCATCGCCTACATCATAGCCCCACCATCAATGTCATTGCACTTCATCTCATTTAATGATGTATCGTCTTGGGCAGGAATGAGGTTAGACAAACATTTAGAAGTTGAGGCTAAACTTTACCCCGCTCGACAAAATTGATGGCGCTGAGTTTTCTCAGTTTCTGCCCACATGTGGGAAGTATTCATAGTCGAACGCGGTGTGAATGCGAGGAGGACGTTGACCTTTTGCGCTATATTTCGAACAAAATGTGAATGCTTCAACTGTCAGTTGTGTTTTCAGCCTCGTCTATTAGAACTTTGTGAATCTCTTTTCCTGACTATTTTTTTTGATGTGTCAATGAAAACAAAACCAACCGATATTTCGTGTGAACATCATCCACAGTGACAGACTGGATAATAGCCATAGCATTTCGGAGAAAAATTAGTGCTTTCGACAAATCTCTGAAAAACGTTGTTTAACTTCAATAGAACCTATTCATCGACTCCAGACTTTGAACCTCAACAAAGTGAATAGGGAACCAAGGCCGACGCATATCTGTAGCTCAAGCAGTTTGTCTCCAGTCTCATTCGCAACGTTCATAGCCTGTTCGAAAGCCTCCAGACAATTCTGGAACTGGCTGAAGCCCAGATGAGCGTAGGCGATTGCTGTAACAAATACACTTGGCTTTTCGAGAGAGTGACTAGGACATGCTAAGTGATCTGTGAAGTACCAAGCCTACCTAAATGAGCATATCCCGGGGTGCGAGGATCCATGCTGGGATGCTGGAGACTTGCTTTACCGTAGTTCAAGGCCTAAACTATCGCGAATGAAAAAAAAAACTTGGTGACAAGAGAACTTCAGAATTGCTCAGTTTTTTGAATGAAGAACTCTAAACGGGATAAGAAAGACTAGAAAAGAAAAGAAGCTGACTTTGCTGAAGTCAGCAAGGCGTTCGTACGCTTTGGCCAGGTTCAGGAATGCCTCACTCTTCATGTACTCGTCGTGACGTTCGTTGGCTAACTCCATCTGTTGCAGTGCATAGTGAAGCATCGCCTCGTATTCGCCACTATCACAAAAAGCCTGTGCCAAATAGCCAAGGGTGATGAAACGGTCTTCAGCATTCCTGTAATATTCGTATCTTGCTCCACTATACGCAATCGTCCATCCTCTGTTATTCTCCAAAGCACTTCACAGAGAAATTCCCACCCATTATCTGGCTCGCTTTCAAAAACACTCAGGCAATCACCAAATGTCTTTGCTTTTTACTCTGCGTTGGGGTACGTGAGATATAATGGAGAGCAAATAATCTGCATGCGCATGCACCTATACATTTTGTATAATGTGGAATCTTTTCAATTTCTACTTCCTAATCATCAGTCTCAAGAATTAAAGGGAGTATCGTTGCTGTGAAGTCTTTATAACGGACAGTTTACGCTAAAAGAAGAAAATAAAAAATCGAAGTAAACGCAAAAAAAACAGGAGAAAAAAATCTGGGCTCGTAAGGAACGTTAGAATATGTGGCTTTCCATTTCCTAGATGGTCACATAGAAGTTTGCTGTACATAGTTTGGCAACGGAAAAAAACCTTATTGCTATTAAAGAAAAAAGACTAACGTCAGCCGATTTAGGGCATGCCTCCATTTGTGAATTGCCTGTGCATGGTGTCGTTGATGATAAAGTCGTACGCCCGCCTGAAAGCTTCATTGTCAAAACTCTAGTCTTAATATGGCGCGAGAATTCCACCAAACTACGGATCTCTTAGCTCTAGTTGGCGAAATTATGCGTAAAATTTCGCTACATCGCCTACAAAAACTGCGGAACTTCCTGCCTCGAATGGGAAAAATGTGTGATGTTTTCGTCTTCATCGATCCACTCTGTCCTGATCCGTATTAGAAAGGTGGTCCCAGCTGTGGTCAACTGCAAGGTCGCTTCTTCTTCGCGGCCTACAGCAAATCTATACCCGCCCCAAAATTATCCTTGGAAAGGTCTTCCACACAGCCGCTCGGGATCAAACACTCCATGAGATGAACAGACCAAAAAGGAGCGAGTTGGCTTCTTGCAATCAGCGAAGCCAGAGAGGGTTGAGATTGCTGTTCAACGCAGGCTGTCAGTGCATAATTGGGAAATTTCTCATCACATAAATGCCGAACATTTCCACATTTAGCGACAGCAAGAAGAGTAAGGCGAAATCAGCCCCGCAAGTTCTATAGAAATTCCTCCCTTGCCGATTGGAGGCTCAAATTTCCTAGTTTAAAGGCACAGTCCAAGCTCAGAGGCGAAATCTAAGTATTCCACAAATTTGTGAAGAAGACCCAACTCATATAACACCTGCCGAGTGCTCTCGATTCCTCCGAATAAGCGAGATTTAAGAGGAAGACACCCTGGGGCGCACTTCTCCGGAAGCTAATTTGGCACGCCTCTTTTACGATCTTTCAAGCTCAACAGTGGCGAGATTAGCAATGATTTTTGATCAACAGCCCCCGTTCTTAACTTCATTCTCAGCCTCTCTCTTTACTCAGGTCGGCTCGCATACATCGGTTGCAAATGACGGAAGTTACAAGCCTCGGAAACTTGTCCACCGTGCTTTCACAGCTCAACTTTTGAGGGGTCATATCTCCGCTCCCAGAGGGTCTTGCACGATTCCAGAGACAGCATTGGAATCAGCGTGGGACCGTTTTCAAGACAGACAAGAAAACAGAAAAGCGATTCTGAGGTTGGACTGTGCCTTTGAGCGAACATTGCTGAAATACGGAAATTTCAGAGTCACTAATTGAGAGGGCGTAACAAGCCGTTATCTCAGAGGCATCTCGCCACCCATCGAGAGAGCCTCTTAGAGGCACAGTCCAACCTCTTCCTTTTTTCAGTTTTTCTGCTAGCCCTGAAGGAAATTTCGCGCTGGTCACAATGGTGTCCCCAAAATCGCTCAGAACTAACAACGACAGAAATTATGGACTCTCAAAGATTATAAATTTGAACGACATTAATTTCGTGGACGAAATGTTTCGAGTCAGTTTACTGTGCTTATCTGGGTCTAATCTCGGTCCGCAATTGCGTCTCGACACGCTTTGCGGGCGCGCGCTTTCGAGTCGGAAGAGTTTCCAGCGCAACAGCTGCGGATCTGTTGACTCTAGGTGGGTTTTCGAAACCGGAAACTAAACAAAATTGAAGAAAACTGTATAAAAAAAGCCATATCGTGTCGGCTTTGGAGCTGGAAACTCGATTGACTCGAGCGCGTGCGGCCGCAAAGCGTGTCGAGACGCAATTGCGGACCGGAATTTAACCCAGATAAGCACAGTATTCTCGTTTGTTAATAGGATAAAGCCGTACCGATAACAAATGGAAGAACAAAGATTTTGATCAGAACCTAACGCGCGTCCGGTTCCTATTGAAATCAAAAATGAGAGAATTGAGATTCCGGACTTAGCAGGGTTGCTACACACCGCTGCCTTACTGCAATATCAAAAATTACTTCTGAGGTTGGGCTGTGCTTTTGAGGGAGTTTCTTTTGTCCCCAAGCCAGTCGACTGTTTCAAACGTCCTGCGGAGCTAATTGTTCGACGGGAGAAAACTTGGCTGTCCCCTCTGACCGGAAATTCCAATGTCCCCACCCCTCATCGTGAAAGTGATAATGGCCAAATTGAGTTTATTCTCCTCGGGAAATTCCCCACCAACGAAGTGTCCTTTTAAGAGAGCAATTCCGCTCTGCAGTTGCAGACAGTCGCTGATGCAGCACGCAGCAGCTGGATGATAAGCCGCTGGGCACGATTACCCTTTGTCTCAGCATGATTGTCACCGTGCTGCGTGCTCAGGAATTTTTTCGGAGAGGAATTCCGTTCTCATAAGAGCAGTGCAATACCGCCCCTATCTTTTGGTCATTGGGCGCGCTAGAGCGCCGGAGCGCGCCGTTTGGCGTCGTTTTTGAATAACTCGCTTCAAAGTGGTCTAATCGGAAAACGGAAGCCAAATTCGGAATCAGCATCAAAAATGCGATCTACTGAATGTACGAAATTTCAAAATGGAACTCAGGGGAAGATTTTGGGTTACGGTAGCCATCCAGTGACCCTCGTGTCCAAATGGGGCTGGGGTTTGAGTGTTGTGATATTTGGATTTCTCGATATTTGCTCGTATTTAGCACATTCATATGCAAAAATTCACAAAAAAGTCATTTTTCCTAACAATTTATGAATTTTAATGTGGCAAAATCACGAGATTCTTCTATATTAGTGACTTATTCTGAGATGAATTGCAAAACTTCGAGGAGAATTCAGGTATTAAAAGTTTAACGGAAATCGCGCCTTGAAATTGGGGTAACTCTTTGATTTCACATTCATTAAAGGTAGATATCAGAGCGCATTTCAACAACTACATATGTATGCGAAGAAATCGCTTCGCAATCTTTGCTTTTTCTCTTGACACGAAGAAATCATGTCCAGAATCAGCCAGTATATGTATGTATGGAAATGCACCAAAAATGAGCAGTTGAAAAAAATTTTATTCAAAAATTTAAACTTTTATAAAGTGAACAATTTCAATTTTCATGCTGAAATACTCCTCGAGTTCTATGTTCTTCGTGTAGAGCGCATGAATTCGTTCAGAAATTGTTTCGAAAATATAGAATTCCTAACCTTTCCCAATTATTTTTCCAAAAAATAAATAAATTAGTGAAAGTGAATTTTCACTGAGACCACAAATTTTGCATTTCTTTCCAGATTTCTCTTTGAATTCCATGTATTTCTAACTTCATTATATGAACATATTTTGAAAATGTGGGAATCGTGAAAATCTTAAATCTTTTTTTCTCAAAAAAAAACAAACAAATGAAATTTGAAATTTAAATTTTCTCTTAATATCCATTCTCAGTGTGAATACATTCTAGGAATGTTTCACTGTTCATGTAGAGCGCGTAAATTTAATCAGCATTCATTTTAAAAATGCTGAATTCAAAAAAATTCGAGGGAAAAATTCAAAGTTTTCAAAATTACCACAATGCGAACGCAATTCTACGTAGCAAAGCTAGAAAAACCTTTTCTCGCGACTGGATTTTCAATAGTAAGAAAATCCAGAAGTGTTCAAGAAAGGAATTAAAAACTGGTAATTATATTGAAGATTAGGTTTTGAAATTTCTTTTTTTTTGGGAGAAAAATGCCCAATTTCTTAGATTATCGCATTCTTCAAACAATCTTTTGTGCCGAGATTCATGGAATTCAAAGAAGGTTCTGGTATCAAAATTCAAAAATTGTTCTAATGAAAATTCAACTTTGGAATTTCTTTTTTCGCGGAAAGAATTGAATTTTTTTGAATTCAGCATTTTTAAAATGAATGCTGATTAAAATTATGCGCTCTACATGAACAGTGAGAAAATTCAAAGAGAAATCTGGAAAGAAGTGCAAAATTTGTGGTCTCAGTGAGAATTCACTTTCGATAATTTATTTATTTTTTAGAAAATTAGTTGGAAAAGGTTAGGAATTCTATATTTTTGAAACAATTTCTGAACAAATTCATGCGCTATACACGAAAAACATAGAACTCGAGGAGTATTTCAGCATGAAAATTGAAATTGGTCACTTTATAAAAATTTCAATTTTTGAATGAAATTTTTTTCAACTGTTCATTTTTGGTGCATTTCCATATACTGGCTGATTCTGGACATGATTTCTTCGTGTGAGGAGAAAAAGCAAAGATTGCAAAGCGAATTCCTTACATGGTTTTTGAAATGCGCTCTGATGCCTACCTTTTTTGAATGTGAAATCAAATAATTAACCCAATTTCAAGGCGCGATTTCCGTACAACTTTTAATACCTAAATTCTTCTCGAAGTTTTGCAATTTATCTCAGGATAAGTCACTGATATAGAAGAACTTTTTGACGTAAACGTGATTTTGCCACACTAAAATCCATAAATTGTTAGGAAAAATGACTTTTTTTTATGAATTTTCGTTAATTTTTCAGAAGAAACGCAGAGCGTAACAAATGGAATATGAATGTGCTAAATACGAGGAAACAACGAGAAATCCAATTATCACAACACTTCAACGCCAGCCCCATTTGGACGCGAGGGTTACTGGATGGCTACCGTACCCAAAATCTTCCACTGAGTTCCATTTTAAAATTTCATACATTCAGTAGATCGCATTTTTGATGCTGATTCCGAATTTGGCTTCCATTTTCCGATTGGACTGGACCACGTTGAAGCGAGTTTATTTATTTTTATTTATTGATAGACGTAGGAAAACCTACGTAGAACAAACAAAATATGACTGAGAAAAACAATATGATATCGCTGCATCATAAAATAGATGCGCTAAAAAGAAATCTTCAGTAATGCAAACCTATAAAAATACCTATAGCACAACACTTTCAGGAATTCTCTGTTAGCACAAGTTCTAATAGCCTTTAACTTGGACAAATTAAAGTGACATTCGAAACCAATCATCCGTGAATGTTTTATTTAACATCGTAAGAATTCTTACTGAAAAATAACTCGACCTTATTTTAGTTCTTGATAACGGAACCTTGAATCGAATCCTATTGTTCCTACCCCTGGAATTAGCGAAAGTGAAAAAGTTCGTGAAGGGAATCGATACCTTCCTTGTTAAAATTTTGAAAGCCATAATAAGGTCAGTTTTTTTTCTTCTATTCAACAAACGAGGTAAAGAATATATATGCCGCCTAAGGACTCCATTCGGTATAAACTCATAACTTAGCCCTGAGCATCTAATAGCGAGTTTACGAGTGAAACTACTCTGCACTGACTCCAAGTAGTCGATATCCTTCTTCTTATATGGCGAAAACACAGTGGTACCCGACTCAAGGAGTGGTCTAACATAGGTTTTGTATGCTTTAACGAGCGTCAAAGCATTCCTAGAGCGAAGAGCTTTGAACAAGTTGTAAGTCCGGTGGGATGCGATGGATACTATATGTCTGTGATGACTGTCAAAACTAAGTTTACTATTATACATAAATCCGAGGTCTTTAACCTCATTCACAAATTCCAACACCTCTGAGCCTAACGTATAGGCGATATTTGCAGAATCGTTGCCAATACGGAGCACTTTGGTTTTTTGAGGAGCTAAGGGTAGTCCCCACCGATCTGGCCAATTCTTTACATGATCAATAGCAGCCTGGAGCGCTTCTATGTCGCTTGAACTTCGAATGATTTTGTATATCTTTATGTAATCTGCGTACATGGTGCAAGTAACGTCGAAACGAGAAATTTCATCAGGCAATTCGGAGGTGTAAATCAAGAAAAGAAGTGGAGATAAAACTCCACCCTGTGGCACTCCATTAGAAATGCTGTGAATTGAGGATAGCTCATTACCAATTCTAACCTGATAGGTGCGATTCTGCAAAAAACTAGTAATCCACTGGACCGCCCGAGGATGAAAACCAACAGCTTCCAATTTTGACCAATTTATATGTTGGTACTCTGTCAAAGCCTTTGCAAAATCAAAGAATACAACATGTACAATCTCCTTATTCTCCACTGCTAAAGACCAATCATTGAAAGAAGTGAGTAAAGCTGTCTCACAAGACCTCCCTTTGCAGAACCCATGCTGAGAGCGAGGATGACATCATACTTGTTCAAGTGATCAGTCAGTTTGTTTTTGATTATCTTCTCAAATGTTCTTGCAAAAATGGAAGTAATGCTGACAGGACGGTAATTTTTCACAGAGTTAAAGGGTGGTTTTTTTGGAATTGGAACAACATAAGAATGGCGCGTTATTCAGAAACGACGCCAAACGGCGCGCTCCCTCAGGCATTTGGTCGCTCCGAGCGGGACCGGCTCCTCCCACTTATGACGTCACCGCCCGGACAGCAGCCGAGGCTGAAAATGCGGTCGAGGTTGGTGTTCGGTTGAAAAATCAACCGACGGCCCCTGTTCGGTCGCTGTCCGGGCGACTGATGTGCTCTAGCGACAGAGCGAAAGGCGCAGTGCAGCCTACTCGAGTTTCGCATTGGTCCTGACACGATCCCCTGGCGTCGCGGCGCGGAGCATACCACGCTCGGCGGCGTGTGTTTTTGAAGCCACCCACTCATTTTTCGTTGTGTTTTTTTGTACGGTACTTGCGTTTCCTTCCTTCTTTCTCATTTGTCTGTTGGCTTTTTTAATTTTGTATTCCCTAGAGATAACCGGGTGTGACAAAACCATCTTCGTTGTGCATATTTGTTCATTTTAACCTAATGACAGCAAAAATTAAGTTAGTACGTGCAACTGATGGTGTTTGCATCATTCACGGCTGAATACTAGTGTTCTTCTATAAAAACAGAAGCAGGAATTGACGAATAGTTGGAAAACTGGAAGCAAAATAAACAAAATAGCTCTCAAAACTTTGAATGCTGACAGAGTTGAAATGTTGAATAATATGAGGATTGAATATGAGTATCGTGAATTGATCGCAAAGATTAGCAAAGAAACTGCAAATCGCTAGTAACTCGCAAAATCGCTTGAAAATCACAATCGTCTCGCATTCCGCAGCGAGCTTCGCCGCGGATTTGCGATTTCCGCGACGGGCAAGACACTCTGCGCACCCCCCTCCGTCGCAGCCTATGCGGTGCGGTCGCTTGCGCGGTCAAACTGCGTCTCAGGTACTCAGGGCGACGGCCGGCAAACCTCTACGCCGAAAACGACGGCAGGCGCCCCACATTTCGAGGGTGCCGGCCAGCGGCGAACCATGCTGCATGCGACGCACACGCAGCGCGGACATTGGCTTGCCAGCGAACCACAAAACACGCCACGCCATCTTCAATTCGGCCGATTGGAAAGACAATTGATAATGATCACGAACGATCACGTCGTAACGTGCTTATCACGTGCACAGCCGGTATAAAAGGCGCCTCATCTCTGTAGAGTCCTCATTCGGCATTCTAATGCCGGCCCTGAATGGTGACTTCGAGTCACTCTCCGGAGGCCAGCATATTTTTGACCGCTGAGGGGATAGGGGTATCCCACGGCTGGGGGGGGGGTTTGCTGCGGTCCGCGGGGAGGGTGGTTACTCACCGCAGACTGCGGCGGACCGAGGCGGGGCGTCTCTCCGCCGTGGGGCCGGGGTGACATGCTTGAGGTAAACAATAATACAAATAATGATCGCGGGCCATCTGGTAAAGGTCGACGGGCCAGCTGAAAAAGGTCAGCGGACCATCGACATGAAGCTGGCCGGCGAACCAAAAGCGGGCGGCCGGAGGACGGAGACCGCGGGCCAGCTGGGAAAGGTTCGCCGGCCGTCGTCCTGAGTACCTGAGGTAGTGCTCCCCACCCTTCATCACTTCTCGCTCGCCCGCTCGCACATGAACTGTCTTGATGTGGCTGCGACCAGCTGTCGATAAATCAGCCCTAACAATGGAGCTGTGGGCAGCCAGCTGTCGATAAAAACGCCTGATAAAGGATGAATATCACTACCAAAATTTCCCCTGAGGTTGGACTCACCAGCCTTAAACGGCTAAAATCTCCCGGCCTGCCCCCGATGCACAGCACCCCTGTTCGTGGCGGGACCAGGCATGGATTCTTGGCATGCCAGCTCAATCGATGCGTTCGACATATCCGTCACCTCCGTGCCTGTCGCGGTAAAACTTTCGTGATTGAACGTTTTTTTTTAAACGATTGAAAATTTACGTCCGCAGCGTCGTTTTTCGCGTTCGGCGGGAGTTTTCTATCAAAACGATGGAAACGGATGTCTGCCTCCAAACTACACAGACATTGAAAAACATTGAGCCGGCGAATTATCCCATTTTTAGATTTCGTTTTCACACATTTCATCCGTTTGCCTATGCTGTGGTCTTCAATAAGAACGATTTAGCGTATTGTAGCGAACTTCTTTCAAATCCAATCTGATATTGGAAATTTCAACTAAGTTCTTGAGACGTACTCTGTGTGCGGTTAATCTTTTCTGAAAAAGTGTCAGTTTGGAATAGATCCTTTCGGTGAAACCAGGGTACAGACCCCCCCCTCCAGGAGCAAAATGTTGTCGTTTTCCTCAGACCCCCCCCACAAGCGTTATTTGGTGTTTTTTTTTCTTGTTGCGTAATTTTCAAAAGAACAATTTATTCTAAAATATGTGAGATTTAAAGGAGAGGAACCACTTGAAAAAAAAAAGACATTAACAGTGAATTAGATCACGGACGAGGAAGATTTCATGTAATTTGACGGTATAATCTAATTCTTTGCAAAAAAAAAGATATCAAAGAGTGCACAACCCCATTGAGACTGATTCACTTGGTCTCCGGGCGGAACTGAGACCCACATCCACCCTTGCGCAGCTCTGGCCCCCGAAACGGATACCTACACCCCGCGCCATACCCCGGGTAAACAGCAAACTAGATGTTTAGCCGTCGATCTCGTGATGTTTTCGTTGCGAATATGTCGAACATGTCGATCGATCGGGCGTGCCAAGAATCCATTCCAGGTCCAATCACGAACACCGTGGATCGCGGGCAGGCCGGGAAGTTTTGACCGTGGCTTGTGGTTGGACGGTGCCTTTGGAGCGTATAGCTCGAATATAATTCACTGTTCGAAGAAAATTTCCGCTTCGCGTTTGCTGACAACCGCTGTCGCAGCACGCAGCTTGATGATAATCGTGTTTAGGCGACGTGATCTCAACAGAATCGTTGTCGAGCTGAGTCGAGCGTTCCTGATTGGGGATCTTTTAGATAGTAGTGAATCGATGTGACCTTACAGGACCGGCGTCGGAGGGCCGAGTTTTTTTTTCGGCAAGGTGAAGAGACCCGTACCTCAACCACATCATACGTGTTGCAACGCTTTATCTGGAGATTTTAGGAAGCGCCCATATCATATTGGGAGGAACTACCCTCGATACGCTCACGGTTTCTAGGATTAACCGCGAGCCGACCGACAATTTTCTAAATACCTGTGGTCCGATCGTGACTGGGATGGCTGCTCTCCATCCCTACCACAATTTGGCTGCGTACCTCGATCCGCCCGGTAGGCCCGCTCCTCGTCTGACACCTAGCGTGCTCCCCGTGATCTGCCCGGAAGGAATTTTAGCGTCCACCGTCCGACAAGTGTAACTATCTGGATACAAGAGTGATACGCCATGCACTCGTATCCTTTTCCCAACTATTCCTGCTAGGTTGTGATCATTTTCCTTTATTACTGTTCCTGCTCCCTAATGTCTCGCAGTCCTGTGCTATCGCAGCGAGGGTGGAGGTCACTGGGCCACCGCACTTAGCGACGTCTTTTTTCCGCGCTGAAACGACTCTGCTGATTCAGAAGGGGGAAGAAAAATCTAGGCTGGTGCCTAAATCGCGCGGCGAGACGGAAAAATAGCCGTTGCCAAATGCGATGCCCAAGTTGCCTCCCCCCCCTCGCTGCTATAGCACCCGCAATCCTATGTTTATAGATCAGCCACCTCGATGCCCTGTCCGCCTCCGACCAAGAAGTTTCGGCACTACGTATCGCTCGCTGAGATTGATTGTAAGTTTCGTCTACCGGGTCCGGGAGCGCACATTAAATTCGACGGGATACAGTCCGGTTTCGCTATGGTTCCTTCTTCTCCTCTGCAGTCGCAGGAAGGTTTTTGTCAAAGGTTCAAGAAATGGGCGACTAAAGTTGGATTCGTCCACAAATTCATTGTTGTCAGTGTGGTGGGCCTCTAGTCAATCGAATAGGTGCTCAGTCGTATGGCCACGGCTACCACGGTCCGGGCGCTCGTCAGGCTTACTGCAATCGATCTTATGCAAGTATGACATCAGCATAGGGGAATGACCGCAGCGTAACGAGGCAAGGGTACTTCTAGCCCGCCTACCGAGTTCCATCTCGGTGTTGCTGACTGTAGGTGATACGATCCCCAATATGGGGTTGATGGTTCCTTCTCTAACTCTTTCTTTACCTTACTCGATGGCAGGGTTGAGCAGGGTTGCCACTCGGCGCATCGGGGGTCGTAAAGTAATTGAAAATAATTGGAAAAAAGGAAAATCGGCGGGGTTGGCTCGTAGGATTTGACCGAATTTAACCACAAATTTGACCTGTTTCGAACATTTTAACTCTCAGAAAGCTTGAGGATTTTTTCGTCCTGGGAGGGGGGTCGTAGCTTCGCCGAAAATTGCCGGAAACGCTCTGTCAGGAGGGAACAACCCGGTCAATAAATTCTTAGTCAGCAGGAAACTTTGACCCGTCATCACTCACGCGACCACTCCTGCACCTCGTCGTCACTGGCCCCCTCTTCTATACAAGGGATGTATCACTATGATGTCGCGCGGTTCGGTTCCAGTTTTGCTTGAGGGACCAACACTAACAGTTTTCGCTCATTTTCTGCCCATTTTTCCAATTCCGTTCGTTCTGTTTCAATTACTTCAATTAATGCGATTGATATCTTTCAGCAGTAGCTCCAGTGTTGCCCGGCAACGAAGAGGAAGAAGCTGTCGAATTGCTGGATGATCTACACGAGCCCGAGAATGGACAAGAAGTGGAAGACCCAGGAATAGAAGTCGGCACAATGGAAGGAAGGGAAATAGGACGACGAGAGCTCAGTGGGTTATTAAACCTTAAAATTAGAGCTAGAAAAATGCCGACCATTCAGGGCGAGAAGTGTTAAAATATCACTCGTTGGAGAAAAAAGGTGTGGCAAAGCCGCATTCTCCAAGTTATCTTTGTAGCCTTGTATCCGCTTCTAGGAGTCGAACTAAGAGCAGAAGGTGCACCTACCGAATGGTTATCGAAAACATCTCTACCTGGATTTTTCTTCAAATATTTTTTGTCAAATATTTTTTGCTAGATTTCTCTCTTATATGATAACTTGTGATTATATACCATGCCATAATAAGGCATCAAATATTCAAAAACATCAAAATTTCTCTCTTAGTTTCATAATTTTTCTGATTTTCGAAAGAAATATTTGAATCAATCCCGTTGAAGACCCTTCACCGGGATTTTTCTACGACCCTTCAATGGGAACACCCTCTGCCCAACTGCAAGGTCAAGCGGGGTTACGAAATTCCGCAACGAGGGGGGGGGTTGCAAAAATTTTGGTACGAAAATGAAGGTTAGGGGGATCGCAAAAATTTCAGTTCAAAAATGAAAATTTGGTGAAGCTATCCCAAAAGTTCTCGATATTTTTGGTCACCAGAGGGAAGGATCGTAGCATTGCTAAGGTTTTAGACGCTTGAGCCCGGCTAATGAACAAATTTTCGGCGTCTGAGAGTTTTAGTAATCAAATAAAAACTGCCCAGATATCGCGCCTCTGGGGGGGGGGATCGCCGAAATTTCGAAATTTTGTAAAAAAAATTGAGGGTGGTGCATGGGGAGGGTAGCTCTGATTTCAAAAAGTCACGCAACGCCCCGCTTGACCCTGCCCAATTGCTGTCTTTCAGAACAAAAAACTGAGGCTGCTAAGACCATTTGGAAATATGCGGGTTTACACCGATTTTCAACAGGCAAAATTATCAATTTTTCGCTCTAAATGGCCAAATTTTTTTCTAGCTTCAACGTTCGCTTATTTTACCGAAGCGCTGAATTACGGCCCCTCAGTGCGTTGCATGTGATACTGAAAGGCGCCGAGGAACCATTTTTCTGCTTTTTAGAGAGTTGTAGTTTTGACGAGCATTTGAACCTCTACCCGCGTGAGCGGGGCCTATGACGGATTTAACTCTTGTCGATTAGGGAGGTGTCGCAAACTACCGTCACGAGGGGGGGGGTAGGATCGCAACGTTGGAACCCATTCGTTCCAAAGTGTTGCTTAGTCCTTGCTCAGAGTGCGTCCACAGGTGGCGGCGCGCAATTCGTTACGTATTTTTCGCTTACCCGTTCACAGCCGAGAACGACAGCTCTCGCCCCCTTTTCATCCTTTAGCGGCAGCGGCTATGGCGCTTTGTGAGTTACGCCGAAACCAGTGTTTGCGAATGCCAAGAGATAGGTGGGGGTTGACTATTGACGCCATTGCAAAGAGGGTACTGCACGAGGTGTAGAGAAGGCCATTTTGACTGAGACCTCCGGGACCATGATTTGGTAAAATTTTTGGCGATTTTGTTAGATCATCAGATTTTTATCGTAAAAAAGATCCTAAACAGTGTATAGCCCCATTCAGAATGGTTCACTTGGTCTCACAACGGAGTTCAGACCCCCTCCACTTCCCCGCAGCTTAGATACCCCCTGCGGAGCTCCACACAACGCGCCAAACCCTGTTTGCAAATAAGAATGCTTGTCCGGCATTGATTCCCCGACCAAAATGGGTATATAATAAAACGCGGCAAACGCCGCTAAGGCGACAATAATGGTCGTGACGGTATATTCACGTAGTTTTGCATTTCTTTCGTATTGGGCGACACACTGAGGAACTCAATGAAACTAAGGATTATTTCGGTCAAACCAGTCCAGTGTGCTTCTGAGAAACAATGTGCACACCCACGCCGCTTCGCGGCGTACATGTAGGCGTGTATTTTGACGCATAAAATGATATTCTCATTGTCAAATGAGAACTTAGTTATTATAGTTCCTCGAAACCCAATCCGATCCCACACACTTTTTCCTGCGTCGGCGCACTTACAGTCTTACAGGGTACAGTTTTTCCAACACAATTTTTTCGGCACTCGCTGCACTCCCAGTTGGGTCCAGCGCACTTTTCCCGGCGTTCGGCGCACTCCCAGTTGGGTCCAACGCAATTTTCTCGGCGCTCGGTGCACTCTCAGTTGGGGCCAACACACTTTTCTCGGCGCTCGGCGCACTCAAAGTTGGGTCCAACACACTTTCTCGGCGCTCGGCGCACTCCCAGTTGGGTCCAGCACACTTTTCCCGGCGCTCGGCGCACCCAGATGGATCCAAAACACTTTTCTCGGCGCTCGGTGCACCCCAGTTGGTTCCAGCACACTTTTCCCGGCGCTCGGCGCACTCCCAGATGGATCCAAACACTTTTCTCGGCGCTCGGTGCACTCCCAGTTGGGTCCAACACACTTTTCTCGGCGCTCGGCGCACTCCCAGTTGGGTCCAGCATTTTTGTTGGCGCTCGGCGCACTCCCAGTTGGTCCCCACACAATACCCCTGCGATTGACGCACTCCTAGTGGACCTTCCAAGGGCTCCTACTGCACATGCAGCCGCCCATGAAGGTGCTCAGCAACTTTTTACATAGGAAACTTGATGATATCGTGTTATCAGTATACGCCATCACATCCATAACAACAAACCGAATTGCTTCATTTACTGAAAACAAACCTGGCTGAGATTTTGTCCCGTTCACTCAGCACACACACACACACACACACACACACACACACACACACACACACACACACACACACACACACACACACACACACACACACACACACACACACTGCACACGCACACACACACACACACACACACACACACACACACACACACACATACACACAAGGCACACATACACACACACACATACACACATACACACATACACACACACACACACACACACACACACACACACACACACACACACACACACACGCGCGCACACACACACACACACACACACACACACACACACAGCACAGCACACACACACACACACACACACACACACACACACACCAAACAGCGTATAGTTAGTAGGATTGAATTTATTCGACGGCTTTGGTTCATGGACGACAAGGGTTGAGCAGGCCCGGTTGCGCCAATTTCAGGAGCTACGACCTCTCCTTAGCCTGTTGCTCTAAAGATTATTTGACAGAAAGTTTTACGACCCATCCCCCCAGGGATGAGCGGATTTCCGGTTTTCGCCCTTCTCACGCAGGTGCGGCAACTAAGAACAGATTGAATGCGGAAACCGTAACAATGTGCACAATACGCCTTTTTCACATCAGATGTCTTATTTCCGCCATTAGTTCCACCATGTAGCAAAAGTGATTTTGTTCTTGTTTCCGCAACCGCGAAATCTGGTGTTCCGCTCATCCCTGACCCCCTGTCCATGCCATAATAGACATCAAACTTGCATCTCAGCACAATGTTCGAATAACCCTCCGAATAGAAATTTTGACTCGAGTCTTATAATTTTGCTCCAAACTAGCTTTTGTCCACCGTAACGTAGAATTTCATGACGGCCTCTGCAGATACATCTGTCATGGCGCCGCAGCCTTTTTTTTACTAGCAGAGGGCGACTATTACTACCACATTTTAGCTTGGTGGTTTCGATAAAATTCCTTTTTCTACAAAAATTTTACGAGCTCTCAAATTTTCACTTTCCGTCAAAATTTTTTTCAGAATTTTTACGACCCCCCCCGGGTTGCGCCGAGTCGCAAACCTGCTCAACTTTGATGGATGATTCTCAAAAAGTTTCAATAGTGGGTCGTCTGATCCAAAAGAGTACCCATGGTGTTCTTGATTTCGTTTCCACCCTTCAGGTTGAAAAAGAGATCCGACAATAAAAAATTTGTGCGTGGTGTAGTCACACACTATACGCGCAGCTTTAAGCGCAATTTTTAATTGTTCCTAATAAGAACGGATATTGTGAGAGCTTCGGTTCGCGCGGCGGTTCAGTATGGCGCTATCTACTGGGCTTTCATCTGGGGCCAAATTCCGGTCCGTAATTGCGTCTCGGCACGCAACTTTGCAGCCGCACGCGACCGGAGTCAGTCGAGTTTCCAGCGCCAAAGCGGACTCCGATCTGGCTTTCTTATACAGTGTACTCAAATTTTGCTTACTTTCCAGTTTCGCGAGAACCCACCTAGAGCGTCGACAGATCGCGCGGCTGCGGAGCTGAAAACTCTTCTGACTCGAAAGCGCCCGGCCGCAAAGCGTGCTCGAGACGCAATCGCGAGCACCAGAATTTATGGCCCAGAGAAGCACAGTATACTTCTCAGCACGCAAGCGTTCGTGGAGCGTGGCGTGTTAGTATGAGTGGCCTGACGCCATGTCCGCGGTGGGAGCTGCTCCACGGCGGCGAGCATCCGTAACTGGCTTTTTCTTATTTCCTTTTCACTATAGATTCATCATGAATTTCAATATATTTGATAATTCTGAAAACATTCCAGCGCTACTAACTCTTTGCTACCATGATAGTGAACGTGTAATATTTTGCTTTCCCGGCTTAGAGTTAGATTCTCCGCTTAAAGCCGCTCCACCGGAAACGTAGCCACTAGAGCATTCGTAGTTTCCCAAGCGCCTGACGCGCGTAGGAAGTTATCCATGCTCCAACGTTTTGCCCTCGCTTCGCGCATGGGCCGCATTGGCATTGAGGAGTATGAATAGCGCCTTAACCCTAAGGGGGCATCCCGCCAGGAACTTGAAGCCGAAAAAAACCAACTGAAATCCCAAGAGGGGGACTCAGGTGCACTGGCCTTAACCTCTGTGTGCGGGTGGAACACCAGCATCGACAGAATGGGTTGCGGACGCAAGCTTGAGGGGTTGTATGCATATCGCCCCAGCGGGGGATCACGAGTCCCGGCACGGCGGGGCCCCACGGATGTACTATGTTTTGAAGCCCCAGCGGGTGGACTCCACCTCCCCGGCAGTGGGCTCCCTAACGTCTCCCTACTTCGGACTAGGGGGAGTAGAGAATTTTAGACTTCCTAACCAAATTTTTTCTTCTATAGTGTGCAATTTCTGGATAAGACCTTCTGTTTTGAGCAAAATCCTCCTTTTCGAGCAAAATCCTTTTTTTCATTGTAATTATTTCAGCTATGTTAAGGTTTTCCTGCAAAAAATATGCTCTCAGTTAATCTTTTTATAGATTTTCTACCCGACGTGATTTTTTGTTTCCAAGAAATGACGTTCTTCAAAAATTTTTTGTTGTCCATTTTTTTGTGGCTATTTCAACAGAATGGAATAATTTTTGTAATCAGAATCCGGCGCTAACGCAGCGGAGGGGCCGGTTGCTCATCGCACTTGGTTACGCCCGTTTTTCCGCGCCGCAACGACTTCTCCCTGATTTGGAAGGGGACGAAAACCGGTGCCGATGTTCCGCAGCAGCACGGGAAAATGGACGTGGCCAAGTGCGATATGGCTCAACCGCCCCTCCCCTCCTGCTGAATCCAAAACAAACCACATTAACGAACATTGTTACTGGTGAAATTATCCCCCCAGTATGTTACCAGCAACTTATGGCACCATTTGGCTTTTTGAACATTATTGTTGGTATGTGAACCATTTCCATTTTTCCCGCAGTCGCTTTTATTAGTGACTACGATAGAAATGAAACGTTTTGTAAGGATTTGTACCAGGCGTCTTTTTACACTTCGCATGGCGGATGGCCGCGATGCAGTATGTGCTGAATACAGACCAAAGTGCGACGCCATCTCGATCGATGCTCGTGGTTGTCATCCCGGTCGCGTCGCGCGGCGATCGAGCTTTTAAAAGAGGCCTAACTGTAACTCTTAAAGGACGCGCGCGTGATGCTGTCACGCCGCAATTGCACGTTACAGCATTTCATTCGGTCGACGCAAAGCAATTTCATCGGCGCGGGATTCCTCCCGCCGGGGAGAGTCAGGGGACTCCACTATGCATCGCGGTGGACTCCCCCACACTCCGCCGGGAAACTCTCCGCGAGGGAACGGAGGCTCCCATCCTGTCCCGCCGGGGGCGATATGCATACTGCCCCAGAATGGTCTCAGACGGAGCTCATTGGGTGAGTTTTTTCTGGCACCCGCTCTGTCCTTCTTTCGATGCGTATTGGACGGGTGGGACTCAGTCGATCGACCAACTCTGTTGGTGGTCTGATACGTGGCGTTATACTCTTATCAAATTCTCAGTTTGTGTGGAAAATTCACCTCCCAAAGTTCAGGTCCCAAACTCTATGGCTAGAAGGAGTGGAAACCCCGGGTTGGATGCAAAGATTTCTTGGGTGAAAAATTAGGCGCTAAAGATCTGTTCTTCGGCCAGCGTGGCAGAACAGTTGATTATCCAGTGTATTGGAGCGAAATCTTTCCATCATCCCTCATAATTGCAGGCTCAAAGGGCCCATATGGAAAGTGGTGAAATGTAATATTACATCGGAAATGCAAATAAGATATGGTCGAAATTATTAAGTTATGGTTTACATGAACGATTATTCCTGCTGCAGTTTCAGAGAGGTTGAAAAAATTAGCAAGGGTGAAGCTTGAGTCACTGAGCCGTACAAAGTGTTGTTTCCTCTTATTTATACTCAAATACCTAAAAGGCTCGCCCCTCCTGCTGCGACTAGGAAATTGCTCGCCCCCACCCAGAATAGGAAATTTGCGCCAATTTGCAGATGTTTCTGGAATACCCCATAAATTACCTGCAAAACCTCTCCAAATTGAAAGAAGAGTCAGAATAATTTTTGTGCGTGCGGCTAAATATCCGACTTTTCAGAAAACCAGAACCGTGGCTCCATAGATGAACAGGAGCTGCTCTGCAATAAGTCTGGCTTCCTCCTTCATGCAAATATCCATGTATTTTAGGGTCTCCCTGTGAGTTGCAATGAAATCATATTTTTTCTCGAAAATCTGTGAATTGTCTTTATTGAATTGCCTCTCGCGTCTGTAGAATTGCATTTTATTGCTTTTGCTTACTTAGCGCAGAATTTCCACGTAACAGATATGCTTTCACATCTCTGTTGAATTTGACTGGTCACTAAAATAGTTTTCTTTTTGTAATAAAGTGTGTTGCACCCATTGCTCACTGCCTTCACACACAAAAGTTCTCATTCTTTCCACAGCATCAAATTAACCAGTGCCTAAAACGAGGTGCATCGCTGCGCTACATGAAAGCGCCACCAGCTTCAAACTACGCGGGTCATTTTCTGAAAGAGTGCGCTACTTTGCGCTAAACCACGCGGCACGCTCTGTGATGAAGCGCTTACCAGATTGCAACCACGTGGCGCGCAAGCAACCCGTTTAGCGATACTGGCTTCAAAACCATGCGGCAATGTCGCTCTGCACAGCTGCTACCATTGATTGCAAACTGAATGCGGCGCACATCATATGTGAAGCGCTACCAGTTTTGAACCACGCGGGGCACGTGCCCTAAGTCGAAGCGGGCCAGATTGTAGCTGAGCGTGGCGCACACCCCAAATGAAGCGCTACTTAGCTAAAATCCCCTGCGGGCACGCCCTAGATGACGCGCTACCAGATCTCGGTCCAAGCGGGGCACGCCCTAGATGACGCGCTACTAGATTGCAACCACGCGGCGCATATCTTCAAAATGTAGCGCTACTGGCTCTTAAACCACGCGGGGCACGCCTTAGATGGAGCCGCGCTACCGCGCTAATAGATTTTGTAACCACGCGGCGCACACCTCAAAATGAAGCGCTTCTAGCTGTAAACCACGCGGCGCGTGACGCTCAGCGCCGTGGAGCGATATTAGTTTTGAAACCACGCGGCACAGCTGTCCTCAAATGAAAGTGCTATTTAGTTTTTAAACCACGCGTCACATTCCCAGATGACGCGTTACTAGATTTTGAATCACGCGGGGCACGCTTTAGATGACGCGCCACTAGTTTCCAAATCATGCTGGTATATCGCTGGTACGGAGCGCTATTAGTTTCAAATCATGCGTCGCACGATCATGCATGGAGCGCTACCGAAGCTCTGAAACCACGCGGGGCACGCTCCCAGATGAAGCGCGCCAGCTTTAAACCACGCGGGGCACGCCCGAAGCATGACGCGCTACTTTAGCTCTAAAACCACGCGGCGCACACAATTCCCATGACAGCGCAAGCTACTAGTTAAAACCACGCGGCACACACCCTAAATGAAGTGCTACTAAAGTCAGAACTATCGCGGCGAAAGTAATAACCCCAGATGACGCGCTACTAGATTGAACCACGCAAAATGCCCTAGATGACGCGCTTACTAGCTTCTAAATCGCATGGCACACACTCTAATTTGGTCAAGTGCGCTACTAGCTTTAAACCACGCGGCGCACACCCCAGATGACGCGCTACTAGATTGAACCACGCGGGGCATCGTTCTTAGATGATCGGGCGCTACCGCGCTGCTATCAGATTTTAACCACGCGGCGCACACCTCCAAATAAAGCGGCTACTTGTAGCTCCAAACTGACGCGGCGCACGCTTCCGCATGGAGCGCTATTAGTTTTAAACCACGCGGGCACGCCCTAGATGGTGCCGCCACTAGCTTTCAAACCACGCGGGGCACGCCCAAAAGATGACGCGCTACTAGCTCTAAACCACGCGGCGCACGCTTTCTGCACGAGCGCCGTTAGCTTCTAAATCACGTATATCGGCGCACGCTCTGCATGAAGCGCCACTAGCTTTGAACCACGCGGCGCGTGTTTCTGCTTGAACCGCTACTACAGCTTTGGAAACCACTAAAGCACACCCCTAAATGGAAGCGCTTACTAGCTTTAAACCACGCGGCACAATATTCTCCCAAACAAAGTGTTACTAGCTTTAAACCACGCGGCGCACACCCCAGATGACGCGCTACCAGACTGAACCACGCGGGGCACGCTCAGATGACGCGCTACTAGCTCTGAACGGCATGCGGCGTGCACGCTCTGGCATGGAGCGCTACTAGCTCAGAAACGACGCGGCGCACGTGCCCTAGATGAAGGGCTACAGGCTATAAACCACGCGGCGCACACCCGAAATGAAGCGCTACTAGCTTTAAAACCACGCGGCACATAACTAAATGAAGTGCTAATAGCTTTAAACCACGCGGCGCACACCCCAGATGACGCGCTACTAAATTGAATCCACGCGGGGCACGCTCTAGATGACGCGCTACCAGTTTAAAATCATGCGGCGCATCGTTCTGCATGGAGCGCTACTAGTTTCTAAACCACGCGGCGTGCGCTCTGTTTGGAAGCGCTACTAGCTCTAAACCACGCGGCGCACGTTCTGCATGAAGCGCTATTGATTTTTTTCACCACGCGGCGCACGCTTTGTATGGAGAGCTACTCACAGCTCGCAACGCTTCGCACGCTCTTCATCAAGCGCAGCTGGCTTTTAACAACGCGGCTTACGCCGTCTCGTGGAGTGCTCGTGTTCCTTATCAGCAACTCAGTTGGAAATCCAACCGGACGTCGCCTCGAGCGGACCTCAGTCGCCCGAACAGCAACCTCGGTCGCCCGAACAGCAACCTCGGTCGCCCGAGTAGATGCCCGATTTTCGCTTGAAGCGGAGAGACAGCGACGCTCGGGTTGCTGTCCAGGTCCGCTCCGAGCGGCCAATCGTCTGAGCCGGCGCTCTAGCGCGCCCAATGACCAAAGGATAGGAGCGGTATTGTATTTGTGTGCTGCAATACAGAGCAGATTTTTTTGTATAACGGTGTTTTGCGGGTTTTTTTTACGCTCACAAAGCGTCGCATCGCTATAACTCATTTCAAAATTGAGGAAATAAAATTCCGAGGGAATCTCTGTGTTCCTATTGAACGGACAAATGCAGTAGTGTGCGTTGAAGGCTTCTTGGTTTTCAAAAAAGGCGCGGAA